>CAUJNA010003232.1:297500-460000 GCA_963377175.1 Effrenium voratum
AATGACTCCCGGTTGGACTGCAAAACATACGCTTTGATTGTAGCTCCGTCCCTTTCGTTTCTCCAAGCCCCAGAGTTGGCCAGGATTCTGAGGATGCAGGACCTGGAGCGGCAAAGCCAGATGGCCGAGTGGACCGACAAGCTGCCAAAAATGGTGGCAGGTAGGTGAGAGCCTTCAGCTCCAGAAAAATTTGGTGCTTGTTTTGAAAGGGGGGGGTTTGGGATTTTGGAGACCCACAAGCTAAAGATGTTGTACCCAGACGTGAGACTTTCCACATTCTTGCAACAGGAGAAACAACATGCCCCGATGAGCTGGCGTTTGTTCGAAAGACAACTTAGAATGACTGGGGGCGCGTGGCAGTCCGATGGGATTTCAGCCGCTTGTTATTTATTTGACGCTGAAAGCAGCGCCATTTAAAGTAATCATTTTCAAGCAGGGCCACACGCGGATCCCAAAGGGAGCGCAAAGGGAAGAGGGCGAGAGGAGATTTCATGCGGAGAAGCTGCTAGTTTTGTTGCTGTTTGCACCCAAGGGGGTTCTTTTGGAACCAGGCTTCTCCTTCGAAAGGATATTTGCTTTTTCAAGATGCGAATGAGTCTTGTCCCGCAAGTTGCGACAACATTTCGTGGAATTTGGAACATCGCCAGCCGGTAGTGAGTGAAATTTACCGAATGGCAACCCGCGTCTCTCTCGCCCCTTCCCATTCCGAGCCCGTTGCCAGGCACTACAGTTACCCTCCCGACACGGGACCCGTGCAGCGCAAGTGATAAAGTGCCTCTTGTCACCGAAGTATGTCCTGTGAAAGCAAAGCTTCAGGTTCCGTCCTGGGAGGGTGCCAGAATTGCGCCGCAGTATCAGCGAGCGCCGTCCGGCGGGAAAGAGGGGAGTGTGCGCCAGGACGGGGCCGGTGTATCGGCTTACCCCTCAGCATTCTACGTATTAAGCAGTGAGGGTTTCGTTCCTTGCAGGATAATTGGCAATAATTGGTTCAACTTTACAGCTGACAGTTGACAGTTGACAGACGTTGAGCTGCTGAAAAAAGAGGAAAGACTTGGGCAGCCTCTATGGTGGCAAATGTTGGCACATTCCTACATGACGGAGCTTGAGAATTGGAAAGAGGACGCCTTTGAACTGAAGGGAAACCGCTGGGACAATGTTTATGTTGATTGCATTTTCTGGCGACCAAACGAGAGAAGCAAAGTAAATAACAAGCTTCGTAGCCTCCGCCAAGGCCACACCTGGCCGACATTTGGGCGTTTGCAAAACCAGAATGACTTGATTGGGTAGCTTGGGCCACCGTGAAGACCTTATTTGGCAGCTTATTCTGGCCAAGCCTTTTTCTTCCAGCTGTGAAGCTGAGTTTGGCTCTCAAAAAGGGCTGTTACGCCAGATAATGCCAGTGCGCGAGGAGTACCCCCCGATGAAGGGTTTCCCTTTTTTCCCAGATTCCACCAATACCAATCTAAAGGGCCAACAAGGTTTGCCCAAAGCATATACCTAATCAGTTTTTTGGGCCTCCCCGAGCAAGTGGGTGCAACTAGGCCCAGTGGTCTCAATTGTTCCTTCTGAGCGTGGCTCCTTCCTAACATCGCTGTGGGATGGTTCCTGTATGGATTCGCTTCTGTCTGTTTAATTTTGCCATTCAGTTGTTGAGCATTATTTTTTGAAACCCCAGCGTTGAACAGCGTGACGCATGGGTCTTTGAAGTGCCTTTAAGACTTTGAGCAGTCCAGACCATGTGGAGGTGTCCCACCTGTACCTGAGCGCCAAAACCGAGAAAGCGCTCAAACTGGCCTTCCACACGGGCTTCATCAAGGAAGGTCTCGGGCCCGAGAAAGGGGGGGAGCTTTGTCTGTGTTGCCTGCACCCCTCCGAAGGAGCTCTCCCTGCATCTCCTCTCAGAGCGTGAAGTAAGGCGAACCAAACTTGGAACGTACAAGTTTATGGAGCCTTTTGGTCTTGGAAGCAAGTTTGAAGACCTTTCCCTCAGGAGGTGGCCCCGCTGGAATTTCCAAAAAGTTCACAGCCTTGTAGAAACCTGCTGCCGCAAGAGCCGCTATGGTTGAGTGCCTGTAACGAAGGCAGTTCCCCCTCCCCTCTCCCGCCGTCCCCCCGTCTCCCAGCTCCACGGCACAAGCTGAATCGGCTGAAACTCTCCCCTGAGCAGGAGACAGCCAGAAACGTGGGAAACGGGGCCAGGCTTGTTTCCAGCCAGCTTCCTGCAACAAGACCGAGGCCTGCAGCTGGCCAAGTCGGAGCTGGACCTGGCAGCTGGGGACAGCCGCTTCGGGGAGGACTTCTTTGTGGACCTCGTCTTCCAGGAGGCGAAGCGGCGAAGTGCCACCTTTGCCCGAACTGCCTGGGCTCAATCCGCATCCGTATTCCCCGGATTCCCTGACCCACTGCAGTGTTACAGAGGATTGGGGATCTTGAGCCCTTGAGATTTGGGTGGTTTTTGAAGGGAAGGTAAAGGAAGCGGACACGCCGCACCGAGAATTGAGCAGCGCCCGACCGACCCCCCTGCACCCCAGTTGGCCATTTTATTCGGTGTCTACTGTTTGGCACGGGCCTTGGTAAAACCACCGGGAAGCGCTCTGACAACACCCACACGTTTGGGGGCTCTCCCCAAAGCCCAGTTCAGTGAACTGCGCACTAGTTCCTTTCTGTTACAAAAGTTTTGCGGCACTGGAATCTCCACCCCCTGCTCAGCAATGGTTGAAAGACCCATCACCCCAAGAGGCTCACGAGCGGCTCACTGGTTCAGTGATCTTCTTTTGAAGTGTGGCGACCGCCAGCAGGTACCAAAGAACGAAGATTCGGCGGAGGAGGAGGAGAAGGCGACTTCAGTACAACCCTTGTGATGAGTCTGCGGTGCATCCCCATACCCCCATACTCTAATGCACCTAATGGATGTACAGGGGTGAGCACGTCTACAGAAAGAAGCGCCAGTGCCAAGGGGTGGGATCGCGCGCTTCACCTAGCCTTTGATTTCGGACCTTCGAATGTTTGAGCAACTCAGAGCCCTCTGCCATTCTGCCATCGTGGCTCCTGTTGTGGTTGCTTGTTGGGGTAACCCCAGTCTTTGGACCAGGGATGCTGAGCGAGTGGGAGTTGATTCCCCCGTGACCTAAGACCCAGCCTAGGGCATGTGTTTTTGTCCAAATGCGTACCGCCCTGGCAGGTTGGAGGGCAAATGCATCGCATTTCTGATGTCCACCAAAAGGTCAGCTTCCACATAAAAGACCCACATGATGGCCAAATTTGGGACCCTTGAGCCCTCACCAATCGCCTCGAGCCTCGCTGAGTTGCAGCAGCTGGCGGAAGAGGAGGCTCAGCTCTTTGAGAAGGCGCGGCAGGTCTCGCAGAAGCTGCGAGCGGAAGAGGAGATGCCGGGGATCTCAAATGGTGCATTTTTGGTTAAGAGGGTGGTTTTATTTTAAGGCTTGCAAATCTCCTAGGCGTTGAATCTGAAATCCATGGCATGTGCTACTCCTCTGAAGACTTGCATAGAGTGCCAAGAGGGATTTCCTTGCCTCCACTTCCCTCACTACCCTGCCCCTCGGAGAAACGGGTATATAGCCACGATAAATCACCGGTGTAGCGGGCACGCACACACACACACATACATACATGCATGCATGCATGCATGCATGCATACATACATAGAAATTTACACGTACACATATGCACATATATATACATATATATACACAAGTACATATGGATATATGTGCACATATGCATATGCATATGCATGTGTTTAGATACTTACGATACACATGTATATACGCTTGCATAGATGTGCACGCAAACCCATTCAATTGTGTGCATGTACCCCGGGAACATGTAGTGGCTGGTTGATGATTGACACAGAATGAGTGGCTGTGGTTTTGGTTCCATGTCAACTGTCATCTTGTGTTCAACACTGATTCAGAGTGATAGCAAGGGGAGCGATGGTCATGACCCCGGCGCTGATTGCCACCATGCGACTGCAATGCCTTCCCCTACTAGCTCTGAATTTGATAATTACAGCACCCGAACCCTCCCATGACCGCCATCATATGATTTTGGGAGGTTCCTTGCGCAGATCACACCTCCCATGCCCCCAGGAGCAGCGGCGCGCGGCTGCGGCGCAGGAAGCCGCGGCGTCCTCTGCCGCTGCGGCGGATGGAGACGCCAGCGACGGAGACATCGAGGCGTTGGAGGCGGGGCATAGGCTTCACGCGTGGCCCGTTCGATTTCGTTCCGCCACTTCTCGGATGTGCGTCGGCTGGGGTCTTATCCACACTTTGTGGTGCAAGGAACCCCCTTTTAACTTAAAAGGGCAATAAGCCTTTGGGAAGGCAGAACACCAGTGAGGAAGTTCCAACCCCCCTGGGAGTGTTTTGCAGCTATAAGCCTGCAAGCAACTGCCGGCAGAGGGAGGCGGCCAAGTAGAGCCAGTGCCAGTCCATTCCGGGGCGGATGTGAAGAGCGCAGCGGTCATCGCCGCCTCCTTTGGTTTCCAAGGGCGCCACTGCCTCACTAGGCCACTCTGATGGGTCGCACGCCGCGGGAACCTTCGCCCACTCCTAGCGCAGGCCTGGGCGTTTTGGGCGTTGAGGGATTTTGATTGCAGATGTTTGGTGGGCAGGCCCATTCCACCTGCTCTCGGTGGGACCCTGTAAATCATTGGGGAGGGCGTGAGTTTCCGGGCAAATGATGTCCACCGCGGGGCCACCAAA
The DNA here is from genome assembly GCA_963377175.1 of Effrenium voratum. NCBI lineage: Eukaryota > Dinophyceae > Suessiales > Symbiodiniaceae > Effrenium > Effrenium voratum. The sequence goes on from CAUJNA010003232.1 coordinate 302,225, forward strand.
CTGAAATTCAATGGTGGGTTTTACCATTGTTAGGAAAATGATGGCTTTCAAAATGGTTGGTTGCTTGCTTGCTTGCCTGCCTGCCTGCTTGTTTGTTTGTTTGTTTGTTTGTTTGTTTGTTTGTTTGTTTGTTTGCATTGGAGAATCCAGATCTCTTCAACAACAGCACAGCCTAGACTTGAGGAGAATACACCCGTTTAGTGTCAACCCCTCGAAATTGAACAAGCCAATCAAGAACAAAATGGATCCTCGAAAATAGGCTCCCATGTTTTGCTTGGCCTCCAAGTTTCAGTCAAGGCTGCGTACTCACCCCAGGTTGACATCTTGATTCCAGAAGACTCTAGACAGATGGCTTTTGTGGTGAATCCATTTGGCCACGCGTGGCTGAGAGAGGGAAGTTTCGTACTTCGGGACCTCTGAAACGTGAGAACACCCGGAACCAGAGCGTCTCATGTTCGAATCCTGTCTTCCAGGCGGCCCCATCGTTCTTTTCAAGCGCATGTCCCAAAAAGTGGAACCCTGGAGATCAGCCTTGGGACCCAGGTGCCAGCGAGGCCTCCCAGAAGGAGGCAAGGGTCAAGGGTAACTGACTGGCGTGCCTGTGGGAATTCGGGGCGTTTCTCCCACTTCTGCAAGGAACACGTTTTTTGGGAAATGAGTCGTTGGGAAGGCCTTCCAGTTTGTCCTGCAAGTGCAAAGCCGTGAGCGCCCAGTCCTGGAACTGGGAATGGCTTAGCGGGAACCTTGCGGATTGATTAGCCAAAGCAGTACCCAACGAGGGCTGAACAGCTGAGGCCGTCACCTTTCCCTGAACATCTGAACTCATCCGGGGAATTCGAACAGGTGCTTTGAATGTGGCCAGCTAGGGTTGCAATGAAGAGGCGTCTTTGACAATGGTTGGAAATGGCCCATTATTGATTCTGAGGCATTCAATGCATCTCAAGGCAGCTCAACTGCCAACAACTTCAGACAGACATCCAAGGGCCAAGACCCAGCAGCAGTCACCGAAGACCAGAAACACGGATTGTTTTGCGGCGCCAAGTTCCACCAACATCAGGAGGGTTTAGCCGATGTTTATTTGGGTGCCTAAACATATGTTATCAGCTATCACACGGTTGCCCGGAAAAAAATCCAGGAGGCGCAGCCCAAGCAGACTGCCAATGGGGAGGCGGGATTCATTCTTCCGCTGGGTGGCATTCTGCGTCTCAGGTGCTCCTGGTTTTCCCTCTTTGGAGTTATCATTTAATGATGCCTGCAGATTGGACATGTACCCATGTTTGGTCCGGTTTTTCTTCTTGTCAGCGACATGTATTCGCTTGTTCCGATCACTGGTAGGGGACCTTTGTCTGCGTCATGTTGCATTTCAAGGTTCACTCAATATGAGGCATCAAATTCAATTATTGTTTCGTTCTAGTTGGGAAACAGCTACTTGAACAGGCTTGCGCCAAGCCTCAGGATGTTCAATCTCGCAAGGGTTGAACATATCACCCTTGACAGGGTCTTTGGAACAATCCATGGGAGACGGCCGTTTTGAGCCGTGCCAGGCCGGCTCTCCTGACCCCGCGCCCGCGCCGAAACCTGCGCCGGCGCCGGAAAAGAAACCGGTGCCCAAGGCGGCGCCCAAGGCGGTACCTCAGCTGACCTCAACTGGGACCTTTGCACATTTGCCGTTTGGTTCCGTGCCAATCTGCGGAGTAGCAGCTGCCTAGAACAGTAAAACACTCGGAAGCCAGGGGAGAGTTACTGTGGATGGACACGACTCTTTACGCCAGTTTGTAATGGATGGCGCCCTATGATTGCAGCACTGGGACAGTGTGTCCTACAGTTCATTTTGGCTGCTCCTTGACTAATGTGCTCATGGGAGCTCCCTGTGGGCAGTGAGCGTCGAATCAAGGAGCCCCAGGCGGCGGCAGACATCGACAACCTCTTCAGCGGCCTGGCTAACAAAAGGGGCAGGGAGAGATAAGGGAAGGGAGAGGAGGGAGGGCGGGAGAGGAGGGAGGGAGGGAGGGAGGGAGGGGAGGGAGGAAGGTTGGATGTTGTTTGCTTGAACATTTCTGCTGTCTCACTTGGCGGCGAACATGTGCGTGAGTGTGTTTGCCATTGGCCGGCCACAGTCGAGCGTGCCGGTCGCGCAGGTAGCCATCTTGGATCTCAGCTGTTTTTGGTGAGGGTGTGGGGACAAGAGCGACTGAAACTTCTGGTCAAAGCAGGAGGGGCTGTTTCCAGAATCAACAATTCGCCTGTCTGAGGTTTAGGATCATCTTCTTTTGGCTGCAGTCCCAAGGCACATGTCCTGTATGTTTGCAACCCCTCCCACCGCGGCCTGCAAAGTTTAGAAGACTAGAGTGAGGCGGTACATGCTCCCATGTGACTGTTTCTCAATGTAGCGGACCCTGAATTGGTTGGGTGTCTTTCTATTTTCCCTCTGCAGCCATTATTTTGAGATACAAGTATACTTTCATGTAGGATGCATGGCGAACCTCTAGCTTGGGGCTGAAGCTCAGACTTCTTGTGAGGTCCGAGAAAAGTTGACCATCGCACACGCCTGTTCATTTGTTGCAAACGCTTGTGTAGGCCAGTCTCGTAGCGAGTCGGGTTGTTACCCGCTCCCGGCGTCCTTCCCGTCCTTTTCGCCCTTCTCTTCTTGGCGGATTCCCTCTTGCAACGGCCTGCGGCAAGTAAAGGTACAGGTCCTGCTGGAGAATCTCTCATGCCCAGCTACAAATCTTGGGTTTTCCTTGTTATTCGGAAGAAGTGCGGCACGAAGCCAGCTTCATTTCTGGCTAGAGGTTTTGGGTAGAGCAGCTTAACCCGTCCGGGGAGGGTGTGGGTCCCAGGCGACTTCGACGCCGTGCTTTCGGGCGCCGGCGCCTCCGCCTCCGCCTCTGCCGCAGGCGGCGGGCGAGGGCTTGAGGCAGATGCGGCATAGCTGGTTGGAAGGGAGCCGCTGGGGAGCTGGGGGTATCCAAGCTGGCTTTTTTAAGAGGGAGCTAAGGAGCTACCTGGAGTTCTGTAAGGACATGGTAGCATTTGCCAAGCGAAGCTGTTACGAACCCTTTCCACACTTGCATGAGACCCCAGTTTCTTAACGTTCTACTTGTTTAGGAAGATCGTTTGAGTGGTACAACAAAAGCATAGACACACATAGAGGTTTGGCTGCAGTTTACTTTCAAAGGCAACCTCTAATTTGCCCTGGTCTCTGAAGGGGTCTTCCCTTCGTAGTGGCTTCCCCCACAGGGATAAAGTTGGATATGCTCGTTGTGACCGGTGAACCTGGCGCTTGAGCAGTTGACAGGGAGATTTGATGGATATGTCCCCAAAGGCTTGCCTGTCCCTCACCGGGTTCTGCGGCAAGCCCAGTTTTGACAGTGCTGTTCTTCGAGGGTTACTTCATCTTTGGCCATGGTCCCAAAAGCTTAACCTTTGTTGTCGAGGCCAAGGGACAAGCGTGTCTTAGGAATTGACTAGCGGGTCTTTGGTGGTGGAATGTTGCCGCAGAGCACTCAGTTGGCAACTCGCAAGCTCGCAGTATGTGAACACTTTGAGGCAATTGCTGTCCAAATCAATATGTCCATCTCAACGGCCGCTTTGTGCCTCGCCGGCTGGCCCCGATTGGATGCCTTTTGTCTTTGGACCTGAAATTTTGTTGCCTGTAAGTGTGGCACTCACGATGCAAGGTGTCTCGTTTTTTGGCCAGGGGGCAATAGCAATGGCCAAGCACCATGTTCTGGGCCTGGCTGCCGCAAGGCTCAAAAGGAGGGTACGAGTCCAAGGCAGCAGCCAAGGAGGGACGGCACGGGGCGAAGAGTGGCAGTTTGTTTTGCAAGTGTTTGTTCATGAAATCCCCCAAGGGCAATACACGCAACTCACATGTGCATGCGTGCAACACATGTGCCTACGCTTGAAACAAACATGTGTCGGGCTAGAAGACAGATGCATACGGGCAAGGGGTGGCACAAACATTTGTGTGTTTCGTGATGAGGGTGCTGTCCGTTCTGAAGTGCTGCAATTTGATATGCTGTGGAGCGAGAATGCCCGCTCGGAGAGTGAAGTGGGAAGGAAATTGTAAACCTCCGATTGAGGCAGCCGTCCGGAGGCCTACAGCATGGGGCCCATGGCATTCTTAGTGTTGCCTGAGCCTGAAATCGTAACTTTCGCATTTGCTGGTTTGACAAAGATTTGTCAAACCAGCCCAGGGGCAGTGGCAGGTTGCCGGGGCTTCTCATAGCTGTCGGCTTGTCCTGTTCTTGGCTGAGTTCGGTTACAAAAGCCTACGGGTCTCTGGGCAGGGGATTTTGGGGCTTCGAGGCTTGATTGATTTTGCGGCTGTCACTCTTTGATAAGCTAATCAGTGAATCTTTAAATTATACTGGCTGTTGTTCCTGCATTGAACCCTTGCAGGGCGAACATTTGAAAGTGCACATTGCGCATCAGGGGTTGTCAATGCCTCAGTTCAGTTCGGGTTTTGTTACGCATTCAGCCGTACATTCTGCCACTTAAAAATCAAACTGGGGAGGGAGGCAACCCTCCTTCAAATTCAATAATGGCGATTCCTTCTCTGGGTATCGGTTGAATTCAGGTCCAGATCCTTGCAACAAAACATGTCAGGCTTTTTCGCCTGAAGTAGCTGCCTCTTTTGGTGGGGGGAGGGTTGTTGTCCATCAGGTGCTTCCCACGAAGGACAGGAAGGCGCTAAACAAAGTTCGTAGGCTGCTGGGGAGAGATGCCAAGTGACTGTGGCGTCTATGCGTCTTCGGTCTGGAACACCAACATGAAGCCACCGATTCTGAGAGAACCTTTTCTTGGTTTCCGCCAGGACACGCTGGCGGAGGTTGACGACTTTCTGAAGGAGTTGGATGGCACTTGAATAGATGAGCCGCAGCCTTCAATGAATGTTTCCGACAGAAAAAAACACCAGCAGAGTTTGCCAAGTGGGCTGCGCCCGGTTGGTTTCCAAGCCAAAAGGCTGCTTGTGTATTGAGTTAAAGTTTAATTCGTTTGGAGCTGTGAATGTTCCCACTTGAAGCAATCCTCGTCTTTCCAGCATAGACACTTCCGTGGTTCATGTAAAATGTCCGGTTATTAAAAATAAAACATCACCTACTTCAAGTCTTTTTAAAAGTCCTCCTGTGATACTATGTAGACCGGTTCTCCTCACGCCAAACAAGCAAGCCTTGAATTTGAGGTTGGTTCCGTCAAAGAAGATATCTGAAAGGCCAGAAACAATTTAGACTCTTAGCTCACTCACTTGCCCAAAGCGATGCGTCCTTGTATGCTGACCTGTTGGCTTCAAACCACTCAAGTTTATATAATCTATCATCTGAAATATTCAGGCAAGTGAGGTATACAACAGCTCAAGATGAGAGTTGCTTGGTGTGTACTCGGTGAGCCTGGAACATGCTTGAGTCGACCAGGGTTGCCCCTTGCCCGCATTCGGCCGCGCATACGTCGGGCCTGGTTTGTGCAGTAGATCAGTAGGTCCTCTTGCGAGCTTGCCATCACTTCCCTTTTAAGAAAGATGTTCCCTACATTCTGCATTGTTTTCAGTTCAGCGGGGCCTTCCAAAACTTGTTTTGCCAAGTCGCGTCTCACCCGCGAATCCGCAAAGTTGAAGACAACGCAAGTGCCACACGAGAAAAAGGGCGCCAAGGCTCGTTTGCGTTTGCATTCGTCAAACAGGCACTTTGAGGGGCAGTATTTCCCCGTATTCATTGCAAGTTTCATGCGTACATAGATTGGCAACAGTAGCGGCGACTCATCTCTTCAAGTGCATTTAGAAAGGGCAGGCTGTGGGTAAGGCTCTGCCTCCTTCGCTCTTGGGCCAAGGTCTGCCAGTGAGTCGGGCGCGAGCCCTCGGGCGCAAGCCGGCATGTTGCAAACCGCCTGTCTGGTGCAGGATTCTATTATTTTGGGCTTGAAAACCGTGTGGACGCGGGGGAATTATGTGCACGTGCGCCGGCATGTGCATATGGGTACGTGTCAAAATGGTGGTGGTTCTCCTCTTACTTTCTCTCAAAGCAAGGTGAAAAGGGTACCCTCAAAGAAATGCGGAAATCGTTCTTGCACACCCTCCAACACCAGAATCCTATGCTTGAGGCTTCGGTCAGCCCGATTGGACTGAGGGCTGCGAATCCGCACGCCGGCCTTGAATTTGGTTGGCTAAAGTGAGTTCATCGTTTATTTGTTTTTTCTTCTGTTGGATTGTAAGCCCGCAATCGAAGCAGGGAAGGCGCCCCTGCGCAGGTTTTCAATTTTATGCCGCCCTTCAGAGGGTGTCCTGAAAAGGAGGTCTTTAAAAAGGATTGGCCTGAGTTGTGAGCCAACGGTGTCCTGCTGGAAGTTTGACTTGACACGTTTGTTGCAGTCGTTGTGTGCATGCAGCGGAAAAACAGCGGTCTGAAAAGTCGAAGCCCCCTGTCCCAGCCAGGTTAGTCTGTTGAAACTGCCTTCTTAGAAAAGTAGATTGGGCTTCTCCATTTGTTGCAACTTGGTATGTCAACTGGTCCGAAAAAATCGGCGGCAAACAGATCTCCCGCCCTTCCCTCCCCTTCGCAGGTGCTTGGAGGAGGACCTGCGACAGTACATGGCGAAGCTGCCAGATCACCTTGCCCAGAAGGCGCTTCGCGAGTCCCGCGGAAGGGAAACCAAAAGGATTTGCTTTTCGTGTGCCATTCACAAACACAAAGAAGCTAGAACGAAGACTGGCAAGGCATGTGTGACACTGAGCCCTGTTTTTTTGGCGTGGGAAGCGGCAGGTTCATTCACTGTTGGGAGCTCCCTTCCCTATTAAATAGCAAACAGTTTGACTTCCGTCGGTCCAAAGACCAGCACTGTTTCTTGGGTTGAACGTCAAATTGCCCCCCCCTAAATAGCCTATTATGCAAAAAGCCTCTCGCAAGGGGCTTTTTTCTACCCAAGACGGCCAAGAGGTCCTCATTGGAACGAGGTTGGCGTGCTGCACCAAATGCAGATGCCATGGCTGTGCCTCGCAGGATCTCGCCACGAAACGGCTAAAAGCTAGCCCTGCAGCTGGGTTTCCATGGTCAATGAGGCTACTTGTTCAAGCTTGGGCCAGGAGAGCCTCAGATTGCTCCAATTCTTCGAGCGAGCAACAGCTTGAACTGAATTTCTCGGGTAAGGTTGCATGCCTTCGTGGGTCGTTCACCAGTTGTTTGGGGGATGCCCTTCTTGGAGCCCTCCCCTCCAGCAAGCAGGTCATCAGCAGCTTTCAGCCCGACAATGGGTGCGGCCCGTGGTGGGATTTGGGGGAAAAGGTTGGGTTGGGCTTTGAGCCATGGGGGTGCGGGGGGGTTGAAGGAGTGGTTCATGGCATTCCGTTGGGCGGGTTGATTCCAGCGTTCAGGAGATCCTCTTGTGGCCGGAAGTTTGAGGCAGTGGGGTGAATGCGACCAGGCTGACCTTCAAACACCTCCGGGGGGGGGGGGGGATCTGCGGAGCGACTTCTTTGATTGCACCCTGAAACTCTGCGAACGAAACAGGCCAGCTTGCAAGAGCCCATGTTTTTGTTTACACATGTTGTTTTCGTGCAGACCAAGATATGACAATATTCAGTTGGCCAACAGCTTTACATTCCCACCCGGGTGTTTGCTAAAATGTGTTGGCTGTTGTGAGGCGGGCAACATTGATAATCCCCACATGGTGGGGTCCTGAGTTGGAGGAAATAGCGGCCTAAGTTTGGCCCTTTTTCATGATGAACACATTCATGACCGGGTCCTGAATTGCGAGCAATGCTAAGCTCAGTTGCATCCTTTCTGGACGATTTCGACCGAGCTCACCTGGACAATCCTGGTAAGATGAACTCACGAATGATGAGGGTCCTCACATGGGGGGGGTCCCTTCCTGACTTGAGGTTTGTGCATCGAGGGCACAGTTAGCCCAATCATATCTAATCCCACCCACCTCGTGGTTTGAACATCCCAGTTGTGAATAGAGTAACTCCACCAGACGCATCCAGACGCAACTGCATGCCACTCCCTCAGGTCGGAGCCAAAGGCGCAGCTGCGCCGGCTGTTGCAGAGCCTCGCGGCTGGGCGTTGCATTGGCATCGCGTTTGGGTCGTGGCGTTGTTCAGACGGAGCGGTTGGAGGTCGTTTGGGCAGTCTGGAAAGCGGAGGGTGACGTCCGATCTTTCAACCTGGGCAAGTGACAAGCGTGTGAAGGTGTCGCTGGTGCCCTGACCTGAGGCCGAGAGTATGAGACTGGAGTCGCCTCCGGCGCCGGGCACTCAGGGACTCGGGCTCAAGACCTGTGCCTGGTGATGCGCCAGGTTGTCGGGTGCTTTTCGCCTCACAAAGTTTTCTCTGGGGTTGTGAGGAGTATTTTGCGGAGTATGATTATGATTCGTTTTCTACGTCCCAGCCTCAGTTTTGAGGGGGAAGTCCAGGGAAGCTATGTGGCGGAGAGGCTCAAAGCCTCGAGCAGCTGGTTGGGCTGACTGGGACTGTCCACTGCAAGTCAGCAAAATCTGTGCCACCGAAGGAGTAATTCCCCAGTGTCACATCGGATGGTAGAAGAAAAGCATTTCTCGGAAGAGTGTTTTTCTCTTTCTGTGCCAGTTTTCTTGTAGAGCTGGCAGCTGTCGCTTGGTTGGCTCTCAGCTTTGGGGCTGGTTTAGTAGTGGCTTGAGGCTGGCTTTAGGGATGTGGTTAGGCGAGTATCTAGGTTGTGTTGGTATTTATTTTTGGGAAGCATCCCTAGTACACGCTGGTGCATGTATTATTATTTTTTGGGGGGCGTCTTGGTGACCAGCAAAGGATTTGAACGCGCCTGTTTGCTCGCACCACTCAAAGGGCATGCACAGTTTGGCACTCTTTGGACCCGCCCCCGTGCCAGGCAGCGAGCGGTGCCGGCCTCAGCTGAGAGCTCCAGCGCGGTTTGCTGGTACTTAGCTCCATCAAAGCTGAGCTTTGGACTGAACATATGCATTGTGTGCCGCAAAGCCGCTATTACAAGGGGAGCGGCTTGCTTTCTGCACATGGTTTAGGTTCAAACCTGTGCTTGTCCTTTTGGAGGGGGATTGTGTTTTGCAAGGGTGCAAGAAGGCGCCTCAAGCCCACACAAGCCGACCTTTTGACCTTTAGGTTTGTTCTGCTTTGGTCCATGCGGTTGATTAATGACAGAGGGTGTTTGGCCTCCGGCTGGCTTGCTTGCTTGCTTGCTTGCTTGCTTGCTTGCTTGCTTGCTTGCTTGGTCGGCTGGCTGATTAGTTGGTTGGGTTTGGTTGGTTGCTTTGATCTTCCCAATTTTCGGTAAAGGTCCGAACAGTTCACGAAGCTACTCTGCAGTCACTGCACGCCAGTTCAAACGCTGTGTTGTAAACGAATGTAGACGATAAGGTGTACCGTGTCAACACCACACCAGACCAGCCAACAAAAAGCAAGGGCTGTTGTTCCTATGGCCACTGGGGCAAGTCAGGAGCTAATTACAAACATGCCCGGTGTTGGGAACATCTCTTCAATGGCCCAGGGTATCGGCCCATGGGCCACACCCGCTGGAGCCACCGAGCAAATCGCCAGCCCTGGGGCATCCTTTGCTCAAGGCAGTTCAATCAGGGGACATAGAGAGCATTAAACAGGTTATCCGCATAGTCCTCATATATCAAGTGACGGTTGCGCCCTGGAACCCATTGGCCAGAACAAGCATTGCTGGGGCAAGATCCTCTTGGACCGGCAGGGGGGGAAGAAGGGGGGCGTTCCTTTTTGCAATGGTCCCTAAAGAGCTCCAAACCCTACGCACGTGAAAGAAGGAGGCTGCGCCTCGATTTGGGAAGCACCACGATGTTCGACGCGGCGGAAGTGGACCCTTTCGCCTTGGAGAGGACCGGCCCGGGTCGCAGGGGGAGAAATTGGAGGGTTCTACTTGGGCAAAAACATTGTAGCGGTACACAGGCAATGCAACCTCTTTGGTTGCCAGTCTGCTCAAGAGGCGAGAACAACATTTTGGACCTTCAACTTGTTGCAAGGGGGCCACGGACAAATCCTTTTTGCATGGTCTTTGCTAGGTGTCAGTGGCACAGCAAAATTGCGACAATGGATGATGCATCTTGACTGACCGGAATGAGCTGGCGTGCAAGACTCAGCTGTTGACCCTCCTGACTCTTATGAACGTAGGAAGTATTGGTTCCCAACAAATTCAAAGCCCAATGTTTAGTGTGGATAGACACAACATTGCATTGCATTGAATTACATCCACTTCATTGCATTGCATTGCATCACATGACGCTACATTACACTACACTTCATTGCATTACATTGCAGTACATCACATGACGGTACACTACACTACACTTCATTGCATTAGATGACATCACATGGCATTGTATTGCATTACATCACATGGCATTACATATGTATACAAGCATGTGTGTGTGTGCATTTGTTGTTTACATGGGTACGTACAGGTACGCATTGTACGTATGTATTTTTTCTTTGCATGGGGCTTCCCACACAATTTCAGTCCCCGAGGACCTGCGAGTCTGATAGCCTGGAGCTGGCGCAGGAGGTCTTCCTCCACGCCACACAGGCATGGCCATCTGCCTGGATGGCCCGGTGGATGGTTCTCTGTGAAGCATTTTCCGGGGTCCATGTTGGATTTCCCAATGTGTCAGGGGATCAGCATATTGCTTTTGCTCTGAGGTTCCTCTTTGGTATGACCCTCAATCCTGCAATCTTGTGGAGAAGGATTGTTTGCCTGCTGGTTCGCAACACATTTGCCTTTTGAGAGTTGCAGAAACGGCTCACCTTGAGCAACCCCGCACTTTCCAGGAAGGGAACCCTCACCTGCCCAAAGCAAATTGACCTTTCGACCTCTGGCTTTCCTGTTTTGGTTCGTGCCCGGTCAAGTTCAAAGCATTACTGATTGTGACTCCCGAAATGCATACATATGTATATGTGTGTGTGTGAACATGTATGCATAGATGTGCATGTTTATTCATTTGAAAATGCCAGTGCCTCTAGATACATTGTTACATCTACATATGTGTATATGGGTCGAAGGAACAAAGTATGCGTTTTGCTCTTTTCCCTCCCACAGGCGCTGCTGCTTCTGGCGGCCAATGGCTACCCTCGCGCGGTGCGGTCAACTGCGGCACGCAGGACACGGGGGACTGTCAGGGGCAGCGCGACGCCGAGGTGCCCAAAGCTAAACTTTGAAGCTGTTTGTTTATTTGTGTGTGTTGTTTTGTTGTGTTTGTGTGTCTGTTTGACAAGTGAAAGCCCCTTCGAATTGAATCACTCTGGGCACAGCATGAGGGTGGAGTTATGGCGCACTCATGTCAACCTGCGCCCGTTCCACATGCCTGGACGCACGCTTTGCCGCCTGTTTAGGGTTTAGGGCCTGCGAGGAGTTGTCCGCAGCAGGCTCGTGAGAAAGGCAGTCTCCACGAACTGGCAACAGTTTGGTTTCTTGTTCCTGGGGCCACTTCAACCAACCCAGAAAGCAAACAAACATCAGCCTCTTTAAGCGACAAACAGCTGTGTTTTTCAAGCGCGGGCTGTGCTTTTGCAAAGAGCTGCCGCGCCAGTGCCTCCTCTTATGTGGTTCCCAGTGGTGCAAAGCCACTTGGTTTGGTCAATTCTGCAATTGCGGCGCTGCAAACGATGCAGTGCCCTGCCCACGATGCAGTGCCCTGCCCCTGTCCCCAGGTGAAATCTCTGCAGCCTTTCACACTCAACAAGTGCCCCTTTTCGCCGCCGCCCATGACCTCAGCTCTTCCCGGATTCCTTCTTACTTTGTTTTTCCACAAAAATGCATAAGCCCCAGATGTGTTGCGTCGCATTGTGTGGCTTTTGGAATGCCCTGAGTGCCTTGGAGCGCCTCAGCTTCTCCGAGGCCCCTTGGCGCTTCTCGGCTTTCGCCAGGAACGCGGAGCTGCGGCGCGCGCGGGGGGACCAGGAGGCGGCGGCGCAGCTGGCGCTGGAGGAGGATACCACCGAGGAGGTGAAGGCGGGCTGGAAGGGGCGGCGGGGCTTATCCTATGTTGTTTGCCTTGTTGTTGCTTTGTTTGTTTTGTTTGGTTTGCTTTGTTTGCTTGTTGTGTGTGTGTGTGTTGGTTTGTTTGCTTGTTTGTTATTTTGTTTTGTTTGTTTGTTGTGTGCTCGTGTGTGCTGCTTGTTGTCGGCCTGTTTGTTATGTTGGCTGGTTGGCTGCTTGGTTGGTTTGGTTGCTTGGTTGGAGATGTCTTAAGAAGCGTCTACCCAGGTTTCCTTTTCTGGTGTTTGAGAGGATGTCTCTCAAAAGAACACAAAGAGGTATTCAATTAAGCGTAAACTTGCGATTCAAGCTGCATTTGCGGCCTGGGCTCGGGTAGGCTTCTGTGCGTGGACTTTAGTGTCTAAACTTCTTGCGTACATGGCTCACTGCTGTTTGCCAAGTATCAAGGGTTTGCTTCTTTTGTCTTCGTTCTTGTTTTGCAATTGTGTAGGCATTCGTGAAGGTGCTCGAGGGAGTTTGCAATACTTAAGCCTTTCTAGCGGTCAGATCTTTGACATATGCGGGATTCCATCGCAACATTGCGCCCCGCGGTTTGTGTTCTTCGCTGCGGCTGCAGAGCTGACTTGCATACCACCCTTTGCAGCCGCGGCGAAGGCGTGGTAGCTTCTAGGCCCTGGACCCCTGAAAAGATCAGCTTTCATGGGGCCCCAAGCGAGTCGGGGGCTTCAGGCTCCCAATCTCCTAGGTCGCGCATGGGTGGGCAAGGCGGCAAGGCGTTTTAGGATTTAGGGCTTTGTATATCATGTTGCACCCATCGAGATTCGATGGCTAGGCTAGTTGCAAATGTGTTTGCAGGGTACATGCGATGACTGAGGAGGAAGGTTATGTGTCATGGGGTCTGTAGCCCTTGAGAGATGTAGATGTTTGCTTCGGAAACCCTAGATGACCGTCCGGACCTGAGGGATTCCAAACCGGGGCATGTCTTCTGAAAAGAGCAACCGTCAGTTCTTGGCAGGGGTTGCCCACCCTCAAACAAATAAACAACTCAGGGGCCCTCACTCTGAAATTCCATGTAGAGCTAAACCCTGCCCCCTTCCCCGCTAGGGCAGTCCAGGCACTAGCTGTCTGTATAGTTTCGACAGGGGTTCCCAGCATGCGACGGGTCTGCTTTGGCTTCAGGAATTCTTGCTGCGGCTGGTGCCATACTTTGGCTGCCTGGGAAGCACGAAGCGGTCGAGCGGTCGTGCGCGCACGTCCTTAGTATGCCGCCAAAGTAAACTGTTCCGCTCGTGTTTCATGCCCACCTTTTGTTTCACCTGATCCACTTTTTCGATTTCTGCACTGTTTTGGTCACGTGTGACGTTTTGTTTTGGCGGCCGCAGTTGGGAAGGGAGCTCGGCCACTGGAACCCAAGCATGGCCACCAAGAAAAAACTCGAATGCGCTTCTCCCTTGGTTTGGGAAACCGCCCTTTGCGGGTTGAAAGTTGCCGGGACGGCACGTCTGTGGCGAGGTTTGCAGGGATCCTGTCAGCTCTGTTGCTCCCTTGCGTAGCTCAAGCTCAAGGGCTGTTGCAACAAACTTCGCCCAAGGCCTAAAGTCAATAAGGTGAACTATCACACTGATAATTAACAGAGGGACCCCCAAGAGCACCCATGCTGCGCATGGACAATTGGAATGAAAGAATCCCTACGAATACTGGGATAAACCACCTACAAGCTGTGCAGGCTTCGTCCCCTTGAGAGGCATCCCTTTCGGCGTCCTGGGGAGCAGAAACTGTGGCTCATGGAGTGTCCGGTGCCTTGTGGGAAAGTGAAGGCATGCTCGCCAACACATCAAGGTGTCAGGGGCTGGCAAAAACGAAAGCGCACGAAACTCGACAACAGCTCCAAGGATGTCAGAATGTGCCTAAAGGCTCGGGCCATACCATCCGTGCTCTTTGTAGGGGAGGAGGGTTGCACGTTTATGAAGCGCATAGGAGCATGACCCCCACTCACCAAACACGTCGACTCCACCGGATCAGGGTAGGGTACGCCCCGCCCAGGTTTGCCCGCAGCGGTGGTCTACCCCCTCTGGAAGCTCCTCAGGAAGATCTGTCTGGTGGCCAGTATCTTCGGCCACGACTTGCAACAGGAAGCGGGGCTGCTTTGGTTTTTTACGAAGGCCCTCCCTTTTAGGGCTTCAATGCCCCAAAGTTACCGGCCCAGTCTATCTTGGGCTATTGGGGTTGTGAACTCATGATCCCTACCAGAAATGGGTTCACGTTTCGTTTCTTGGTCTTTCTGAGAGACTGGTCCCGGCATGCTGCTTGCTGAAGATCATGAGGTCATACAAGGGTCGCCCCAGCAGCCCTTTGGCAAAAAGGCAATGGCAAGCTGTAACGAAGCTACCCAAGGCTTAGCGCGCACATATTTGAGATTGGTATGCTTTTGGGCCTCCCCAATGGAGCTGACCGCGAGGGCAGCTTGTGAACCGCGCCAGCCCGTTGAAACAAGTGCGTGCGTGAGTGACCTGCAAATCTCGAGCAAATGCTACAGGAATCAGAACCTGGTCTAAACTCAATTGTCCAAAGCCGGCCTTTTGACCTTCTGCTTTTCCTATGTTTGTCTATTTTTAGTCATGGGCTGAAAAGGTTAACTTTCTATTGCCAGGTCCTTTAGGCAAATAAGCGAAGGGGAAAATCCAGTGGCTCCCCGCCAAGCCAAACCATCAATTGAAGGTAACCAGAATCTGTACGCTTCCTTCTTAACCTCATGCTTTTTGAGGTTGTCAGCACATCCTATGCCGCTGTGCCATTTTAAATTGCATCTTCCTTGGGTGTGATCATTCGCCGTCTTCCTGCCACTCATCTTACCCCTAATTGGTCTAGGTTGGTGAGGTTCCCAAGGGAACCCAAATGGGAAGATGACCCAGCGCGCCAATCCAAATCACCTACTAGCTTTGCCCTTTAGTCAGACCTGTAAGTGAGCCTGAACACATGCGGATACACTTCCCATTGAATTTTGAGATCCAAGAATGGCCCCACTTAGTGGTCTTCCTGGCTTCCCTTGGCTCCAAAATCAGGACCATCAGCCCACCAGGCCATTTCTCCGAAATAGTTGGTTGCCTTTTGGGCTTTCCTTCAGAATCCAATGGGAAACTTACACCGGTCGAGTCCCACCCTGGCTCTGCACGCGGGCAGCTGACAGGAGGCGGTCCAGGCCGCGGTGCTGCTGGCAGCGGGGGGCTTGCACTCGGCGGAAGCTGCGCAGCCCAGGCTCGAGAAAGCCCTGCAGGCCACCGGGTGAGGGGGTGGGGGGGTCGGGGGGGGGGGGGGACCTTGGTGAGGTGTGAAAGGAGCGAAAAATAGGAAACTATCCATTTGAGGTCAACCATGTCATGTCATGTACTTTTGGGTGAACGTAGACGGCACAATTCCTGGGTATGGTTTGGTCATCCCTTTGCTGAAGCCACCTATAGGGGCCCTTTGTTGAGGTACCCCCTCTTGGGCGCTTGGCCAAGTTCTGTGACACCAATGATATCACTGTAATCCCGTTGGAAGTGATAAAGCAAACATGGTCATGGCCATTTCTGCATTGCAGTATCACGGCAAATAAATATTCAATACTACCACGTGCGCCCCTGTCCCAACCTGGTGTAGTTTTCTTTCTTGCAGGCCCTTTGGAAGCGGCTTGCCCGTGGCGCTGACGCCTGGCTGAAGTGGGGCGGGTCGGATGTTTTCGGTTTTTTGGCTGGGCCAGCTGTTTCCCGGAAGAAACCGAACAGGGTGCCCGTTGCTCGTGCGAATGGGCAACCACAAACTGCGCGAGATGTGCCATAAACCCTTCCATGTTGCCAAGCACCTTGAGACACCAAGCGAAGCCGTGAAGCTTCCTTTCTGGGGCTCGGGTGGCGCCCCGAATGCTTTGCCGCGCTTCGTGTAGATCCCTGCCAAAATGACGGCACGTGGCGAACCCTTGGAGAAGTTGACTGCGTTTGCAGAGGTGCAACCATTTTATTCATGGTTGCATTGTTCTTTTTTTCCGCGGGACCATCTGCCGAACATGATCTTCAGCCCACATGTCGGAGCCTTCATTAGTTAGTGCGAAAGGGGTACTGCGTCTCTTGAATCCTGCAGGCTCTTTGAATCTTGAACATCTTAGACCAAAACTTCTCAGTTTGTTGGGACTATCAATCCGCATTTTCAAACTCGCGAGACTGGTTGGCACGGGGGGCAACAGCCGCAGTGAACATTCTGGCCTGCAATTGTGTAAAGGGTGTCTACCACGCAAGGAAACAAGCAGAGCGCGAAAGCCCGACGATTGGAACGCGAAAGGGCTGCAAAGACAGCGAAGTAATACGCGAGAGGGCTGCAAAAAGCGATCTGTTCATGCTTTCTTTGCCCCAGCAGAGGGTCGCAAAAGGACGGCGAAAGGGAAGTTTCCAAACAGCTTTATGTTGAATAGTTGAAGCAACGGCAGTCTTTCTTTTTCGGCGGCTCAATGAGGTGCGGGCTGTGCCGGTGGGAACGGTCCTGGGCGCGCTGGTGGACTTGCAAGGCCTGCGCCGCTGGGACAGTGCTTCCATGAGTTTGTTGCACAGTTTGTTTAGAGGGGGAAAACTATTTCTTGGAAACAGCTTGTTTTGATGGCACTCAACTGGGGGAATCTGGACCTCGAGTAACCTTCGAGATCCTCGAGATCTGGTAGGAAACATGGAAACAAATTGAGGAGGACAACGACCTTGCCGCATTGTGTTTCGAGTGTCACAAGCCTCACTTGCCCAGCTTTCCTTTGTTCCTGTGAGCTGGTGAATAAACTCCTGCTTCATACATGGTCCCATTTTGAGAAGCAAGCCTTCACTTTGTTGGGGGGAACCGGAAGTCTCGGCCCGAGACCTGCCAGTGGTAGACTTGCTTCCAACCGAAGCTCGGGTGCTGGTTTGCCATGCCTCCGAACTGGATCGTGAACCTCGTGCCCTTGGAGGGTGCCTTCACCTGGGTGCTCTACATCAGCGACGTGCACAAGGGCACCTTCGTCCTGGCGTTCGAGAAGTCCGTCGGCAGGTCCGTTTGGTTGCCCAACACCTTCCCAAGCGGGCAGCTCATCACTGTGTACAACTTTGTGGCTAGCCAGTCGTCAGATGGCTCAGCATATGTGCTGCCCCTGGAGCACTCAAAATGGTTTGCACATGAACCCCTCAGCATCGAGAACTTCCAGCACATCAAGGAGGTTTGCTCCGGAATGGGAGGCCTTGGATTAGGAGCCTCTCAAGCTGGCATCAAGCCAGTAGCCTACTTGGACAAGTGCAAGCTGGCATGCGACGCCCTCAAGCTGAACGGCGCCACCAATGTGATCCAGGGCGACCTGCGCCAGACTCAGGACATCGCAAAGCTTCACGAGGCCAGCGAGCATCGACGCACCATACTTGGAGCTGGATTCCCATGCCAGCCCTACAGCTCCCAAGGAGACCAGAGAGGGCAGAACGACCCTCGTGCTCTGGTCTTCTTAGCCACCTTGCAGGCAGCCTGGCTCACGCAGGCATCTTCACTCATTCTTGAATGTGTCCCGGGAGTCCAGAGCCACAGCTTCATCAGGGAGAACCTCAACTACCTGGCGGACCTCATGCACTACCAGGTGAAGACGATCGTGCTGTCTCTTCAGGATCAATGGCCATGCAATCGAGTCAGATGGTGGGCCATCCTCGCCCCGCAGGAGTTTGACTTGACAGCCTTTGAGGCCTGGCCCAAGGACACCAGCTACAGCACCATCCAACACATCATCCCTGACTGGCCGTTGTGGGAACCTCAGGAAGAGCAGCTCCTCCAACTTGATCAGGAAGAGATCAACTACTACACCGACCTCAACTTCGGCCAAGAAGAACGACTGCTACAACAAACCGGCACATGCCCTACTCTGCTGCACTCCTACGGCAACGTTCTTCGCAAATGCCCATGTGGATGTAGGCAAGCCGCCTTCAGCCTGGAGCGCCTCCAACGTGGAGGTGTACGAGGCTGCTACATCATCTCGCAGGTCACTGGAAAGCCACGCTTTCTTCACACGTCAGAGGCAGCAATCCTCTGCACCATCCCAGTGACGTACAAATTCCCAGGCGATGCACGAGCTGGTCTGGCACTCATCGGTCAAGTTGCTGCTCCACTGCAAGCACAATGGGTATGTCTTCATCTCGTGCGAGCCGTACAAACCCACTTCGGGTGCCCCTTTGCCAACCACTTGAGCTCACTAAGAAAGCCAAGCAGGACCTCCTCTGGCAGAGGTACCACCACTGGGTCACCAACAACTCCCATGCTACCCGTCATGTCTGGATCCAGCACAGCGATGGAACCAACATCCATCTCCTTCGAGAAGGGCATCAGACCGTAGGTGAACTCCTTCAGGCTGAAGCCTGTCTTGCTGCGCTACCTCAACAACTCCAGCTCTGGGACACCGGCCAGTCCCGACAGATGCTGTACTACAGGACCAAGGACTTCACGGACCATACACGCTGTGTTCCCCATCTACGACCTACCCCTCACCAAGCACCCAAGACGTTGGAGCAACTACTACGACTGCCACATTCCAAGCTGGAATCTTCCTGTTCCAGGCCTGTCACCTTGCACATATCCACCCTGTCGACACTCCCCCGGTCGATCTCAGGGGAGATCCTCTTCGCCTTGACCTCCGACTGTGGCTCAATTCTATTGTCTGCAGATGCCCCTTCATTGCCAGAGGCTCCACTGAACTTGGACTCAGCGACCAACAGATCAGCAAAGAGCTCCTCCGCATAGCCCGCATCCACGGCGAAGTTGGCGGGCAACCATACCAGTGTCCAGCACCCATCCTCATCAACGGCCATGTCGACAAAGGCCTCGCTTTAGCACCCCAGGCACTCATTGCGCTTGCAGAGTATGACCCCAACACACTCGCCACCATCATCTTTGCCTATGACGGCCACTGGGCGCTACTTGTCACTGAGCCTACTGAAACTGGCTTCATCGCCTCGATCTTCGATGGGATCCCACACAGGGCGCATGCTGGAGGACACTTTCTGGCCAAGTCCATTGCCGACCAGTGGAACAAGCAATGCGAAGGCATCTTTACCCACACATACTACCACCAGCACGACAACTACTCCTGTGGCACAATTGCCCTGGCGAATCTTGGTGCCATCCTTGACCTCTGGCCCACCTGTAGCACCAGCGACATAAGTACCTGGCACAACCACCTTGCAACTGACGACCACCTCCTGTCACACCAGCACACAGCAACAGGCCCTCACAATGAGGATGACATCCTCAAACAGCTCAGGACCATTCTCATCGACAAAGGCGTGCCGGCAGATTGTGTCGACGAAAAATGCAAGCACGCCCTCAAAAAGCTCGGAGCCAGTCACATTGCTGAAGCACTCGCCTCCAAACACGCATGGAGCGCTCTCAAAGCACTCGGCTCTAAGCCAAGCAGCCCCTTTCAATGGCTCAGATCTCAAGAGCTCCAGCAGAAAATCCAGCTAAAAGCTGCCACCCAGTACGGCATCAGCCAGTCCAACAGGAAGAAAGACAAGGGCAAACCTACCAACTCATCAGCCAACAAGCCCGACTGTCAGGTCGCACCCACTGAGCTTCAGCTCGTACCCGGCACATTCACAAGCGAGGATGGCATTCCAATCGGCTCTCTTCCCATTCACAACCTTGGCAAAGGCAGCGCCGGCCTCGCATTTGCCACCGTTGGGGAAGCAGCACCCTACCTTAAGGAGGGCGTCCAACTCAGCACCGGCGCGCTTGCCATCCTCACAACAACATGCATTCCACACGCCCTTCGAGGACAGCTGCCAGTTGATGACCTTATGTATCCGGCCAAGCACACCACAACCCAGGAACCGATCCTGATCCATGGCAGCCTCATTCAGCTCGGCCAAGTTCTTGTCACACGTCCTGTCCGCAACAAACTCCCAGACGTCGCACCGATCGACACGTGCACGATCAAGCTGGCCGTCTACCAGGACCAATGGCCTGGACAGTGGTCAACCTTTGGAGACGGCCCGATGAAGCAGGTTATGCTCTCCTTCCCGGTCATGACCCTGTGCCGTTCTGCTGGGTGTGGAGACACATGTCCCAAATTCCATCCTCCTGTCGACGAGGATCACATCACCAACGTCATCCTCGACATTTGGGGCAGACAATGGGTCAACGCCCAAGAAGCTCGAGTGCGCCGAGAAAAGGCCAACTGCTGGACTGCTCTGGTCAGGATCCCCAAGGTCGCCTTCAACAACCTCATCAACCTCTCCAGCTCTGATGGTCTCTTCATCGACCCAAGGGACTCCACAGGGCGCTACCCGGACGACCAGTTTGGAGTAGTTTGGCTTCCAGGAGCCACGCTTACCTCCATACTATACAAGCACCGCACCACGGAGGGATCTACCTCCATCGCTCGACTCAACGACCGCTTTGGATTGCGATTCCCTACGGATCGACTTCCTTAAGCACACCAAGCTCTCCGGCCGGATGAGCCCTATCTGCAGATCAAGGTCGTTGACATCTACAAGGTCTTTCCACTCCCACACGGCACACAGCGCCAGGGCCTCGCCAAATCCCTCGCAGCCTGGAAGTGGAAGGCCAAGCCACTGCAACCCTGCAAAGGAGACCAGCATGGCATCGGATGGGAGGTTGGTGCTGAAACTCCCCCACCATCCGACATTCTCCAAGGGTCACCAAGCTGCGCTCGCTCAAGCCTGAGACCGTCAGTCCCGCCCTGGTCGCCTTTGACCGCACTCAGAAATACCCGCGCAGCCACCATGAGCCCGTCAAGGCTACGCATGATCCCTGGCAAGCAGGACAAGATCCGTGGTCTCAATGGTTCCACCAACCCTGCCGAAGGACAAGCCACCAGCTCCAAACCAGCAGCAGATCGACTTCAACAAGCCGAAGAACGAATCAAGGCCGACGTCACTGCCTCGCTTCAAAAGCAGCTTGACCAATGGCAACCCCCGAGCTCTTGGGACGAGGACCAGACCATGGTTGATGATACCCATAAATTCGAATCCAGATTTCAGCACCTCGAGTCCAGCGTTGCCGAAATTCGACAGCAAAACTACAAGTTTGAGCAGTGGTTTGGTGAAGCAGCAGAGGCCAACGCAGCCACAAACCATCAGATCAACGCAATTGCCAAGGAGGTCCACACCCAGCAGGCCGAATTGAGCAACCTCAACAAGTCTGTCAGCGACCACAACACTGAGATCCGCAGAGAGATGTCGGCAGGCTTCAGCAACATTGAGGCCTTGCTTAGCAAGAAGCGCCGCACAGATTGACTAGGTCGCCCGGGCTCGAGTCCCCAGTCACTCGAGCGCCAAAGCGAATCAACCCAGGCTGGAGCCTTTTTGCCTTCATCCCCAGGTGGCTCATCTGGGCTGCCCTCATCTCTGCTGTTCATGGTAGTGATGCCCCCGGGACACTGCCAACTTCGACCACCTCGCACAGACTTCTGCGACTTCACAGGGCCTCCTACCCACCAAGCACTTGTCCTCAGCAAGTGGGATGCTGACCACTTCTTCTTGGGCAGGACTACCCTACGACCAATGCTCTCATCGCCAACCCGGCTAGGCACCCCCTGCGCCTACCACAACTACCGCGTTTCGGAGGTCAACTTCAAAGACCCCGCTTCCCATGACGGGTGTCCAATCAGCAAGTTCTACCCCCTGACTACGCTCCTCTGCAAGGACAGGGACCCCCGCTTCGACTCACTGGCCGAGTCCCTCTTGAGCCGGCTTTTTGCTATTTTTGTCATGGATGCTCCTTCCATAATTTTGGGCACTGCCCGTCCATGCCTTGCCTTGCCCAGCTCTACCTGCACAGCGCGGACAACCGCGAAATCGGGTCGGGCAAGCCATGGCGGTGCGTGCCGCCCACTTCTGCACAACCTGCAATCAAGGTTCGACGACATGGTGAGGCTGAGAATCCTGGCCCAACTCTCACCATCGGCACCACCAACCCAACCGGCCTCAACGGCAAGGCCTTGTACATTTCCTCACTCGCACCAGGCATCTGGAATGTCAGTGAGACCCATTTGGCTGCCGGCGCCATCCGCCCCTTTGACCGACAACTCAAATACCAACGAGAATCGGCGTCTACGCACCACGTATGGAGCTCCTGCGCCTCTCAGGACAGGCTCCCACACCACTGGAACTTGGACAGGAGTGATGCAGCTTGCAGACGCTCCACTCCAGCCGATCCGCACTCCCAACCTCGACAGCTACTACCAGCTGGGACGTCTTCAGCACACACGGTTCTGGATCGACAACATCCAGATCGCCAGCATCAACCTGTACGCATGGCCAACAAGCCCAAGCTGGCCAAACGCCCGTACCCTCACCGAGGGCATGCTGCAGGCCATCACGGAGGAATTCATACTTGGCAGCCATGGGCTGCGATATGTGGCAGGAGACTTCAACCACCCGGAGAGCCTCCCTTCACTTCAAGCGTGGCGACAAGCCGGCTGGGAGGAGATACAAGCTCTTCACGCCCGGCTCTCCGGACACGCCCCGCAGAACACATACAGAGGCATCTCCAGCCCGGACCGCATCTACATTTCTCCTGAGCTTGCGGCCTACTTCACCAGAACCACCTTCACCACATGGTTCTCCGATCATGGAGCGCTCTCGGCTACCTTCACACCACCTGACCGTGCCATTTCCTACTGGGCCTGGCCACAACCGTCACAGATCCCTTGGGATGACGTGCAGATTGATGCCTGGCACTCCCACTTCGATCCCGGTCACATTCCCCTTTCACCAACGACTGACATGCTCTACGAGGCCAGCCTTGATCAACACCTCCATCACAATTCGCACACTGCCCTCCCCACTGCTTGCTGGGGACGTGGAACACGACTTCGACCCCAACGTAGACTACCACAACCACCACTTCTTCGACCTAGTCGTGAAAGCGAGGTTCAACTCTGCTCGGACCTTGTCAGTCGTGCTGTGCTGCTTTGGTTCCGCCAACTTCGTAGGCTACAGAGCCTATTGCACTCATTGAGGGCCGGCGGCCAAGAAGCTACGCATCAGCTCTACAGAGCCTGGCGTGCAATTCTACACGCACGGGGATTCTAACCCACGTTCCCTGGATGGTGGCACTCTCGCAAACACCAGATGCAGGGCTCATCCCGGACACCACGCCTGACCTGGACACCCTCGAACGCATCTTCCACGACTACCAGTACAACTTCCGAAGCTTTGAAAGCTGGAACCTTCGCCAGCGAATCAAGTGCAACAAGACCCGCATGCAGGAGCACCACGCCCGCATCTTCAAGGCCATCAAACCTGCTAGGCGAGACCCCATCGACCGCCTGGTCCAAAAAACAACAGCTACCATCATCGCGGTCTCCTCTGATGGAACCCAGATTCTTACCGACCAGCCATTCAAGAAAGCAGACCACACCTCCTGGTGAGTTGACAACACACCGGCCAATGTCACCCAGCTTACTCTGGACACCTACCAGATCGATACTGACCTCCTCCTTGTAGTTGGTCAACAACTCCATCAACACATCCACATCACTGAGGACGCCAAGATTCAAGAAGCTCTTGGTCACTACTGGCCAGAACGCTGGAGCAAACACAAGAACCTACCGCCTGAAGCCTGGGATCGCATCTACGGCTTCATCAAGGCGTTTGTTCCACGAGGAGCCATTGCACTACCTCCACTACAACTACAACAATGGGACCAATCTCTGCAACGCTTCCGCACGCGGATCCGATGGCTACGGGCTCACCGACCTCACCAACATGCCAGCACCCCTACGACAGGCCCACGTCAATTTGCTCACTCACATCGAACATGGGGCACAATGGCCGCAGCAACTGCTCACCGGCTTCGCCCACGGCATCGCCAAGTGTCCGGAGGCCGAAGAAGTCTCACAGTTTCGCCCAATCATCGTCCTGAGCATGATCTACAGGAATTGGGCCTCGCTCCGGGCACGGCAAGGACTCTCCAAGCTGTCCCAACTCATGGACTGTCCGGCTTTTGGCTTTCTGCCATCACGTGAAGCTCAGGAAATTTGGTTGCCTCATCAGGCTCTCATTGAGCTGCGAGCCCAACAGGACCAGCCTCTGGTTGGTTGCGTCGCGGATGTCGAGAAGGCTTTCAATCATTTGCCACGGCTGCCAATCAAGCAGGTCGCCAAACACGTTGGCTTCCCGTCCGACTTCGTCGAGGCATGGCACCGTTTCCTGACAGGCTTCTCCCGAAGGTTCTGCGTCCACGACACCATCGGCACACCGCTCTTCTCAAACTGCGGTTACCCAGAGAGATGCCCCTTAAGCTGCCTGGCGATGGTGCTTGTCGACTGGTGCTATCACCTGTACCAATCACACTTCTCCCCGAGGGCAACTTCGATCTCCTTTGTCGACAACCTGGAAATTGTCTCCAATCAGCCCGGTGCTCTCCTTCAGGCAGTGGTTTCCCAGGACACCTTCTTGGAAATGTTTCAGCTTAGCATCGACGCTGACAAGACCTACCTCTGGGCAGTTCAGCCACACCACCGCAAGCAACTTGCACTTCTGGGTCGTCGCATCAGTCAGAAGGACAAGGACCTCGGTGGCCAAATGACCTATGGAGCCCGCCGGAAGACGGCACATCACCCTGATTTACTAGCAGGGCTACATCCCACCTGGGTCCTGCTCAAGAAGATCAATCTTGCTTCCTTCAACAAGTACTTCATCCTCTTCCAGGCAATTGGGCCGAAGATCTTCCACAGTGCTCCCATCGAGGACCTCAGCACGGCCTCCATCAAGCAGCTCAGAACAGCCGCAGTCAGGGCAGTTGGTTGCGGAAGAGCTGGCGCCAACCCGACAATCCGACTCAGCCTCCTGACCGGGAATGCCCTTAGCGACCCAGGCTTCTTTCAGCTCTGGCATGTGGTACGCACATTCAAGCGGGTTCTTGTCAAGCAGACCTCTCTCATTGATCTGTGGACACAATTCATTGCTTCCTACGACGGCCGCACATTTGCCGGGCCCTTTTCTGTCCTGATGCGCCAGCTCAACCTTGTTTTGTGGACTATTGAGGCACCTCCCTTTCTGGTGGATCATGAAGGGCACCTTCACAACCTGCTGATCATTGACAACGGCATGCTCCATGATCTGCTCGAAGATGCCTGGCTCCAGAAGACCGCGCGCGAGGTTTCAACTCGAGCAGACTTTCAAGGCCTTGAAGGCATCAATTGGGCTGCTGTCAAGCACTGCAGCTCGCACCTCACCGCACTTGAAAACGCAAGAGTCAGCACACTTCGGGAAGAAGCCTTCTACCTTAACACCCAGAAGGCCAAGTTTGACAACCTGTCAACCAGCCAATGCAACCATTGCCCACGATGCCTCGAATGCCCAGCCTTTGCTGAGTGTCATGCCCAACATGAACAGGCTCGACGTCTATGGCACGATTCTCCTGTATGTGTACGAGAACGGCTGCTACTCCCTCGAAATCCCCTTCTTGGACAAGTTCGGGAGAATTTCTACAACCTCAAGAATGAACAATTCCACTTTCAACTGATTGCCCAAGCCGATGAAGATGTCCACCTCTTCTCGGACGGTTCATGTACGTCACCCACATCTCATCAGGCGAGCTCGCAGGCCCAGTTCAGTGCATCAACCGGGCAGAGCTCACCGCTATTATCTGCGCTGCTAAATGGACCACCCTCAGCGCGTGCAACACCACCCTGTGGACCGACTCGGCGTACGCTGCGACAGGTACATGGCGTATCCAAGGCGACGACTCCGACATTCCGGATCGCAGCAACGGTGACCTATGGCAGGAACTTCATCAGCACCTTTCTGGACTTGCACCTGGTCAATTTCGAGTACTGCATCTACCAGGTCATGGTCATCCGGAGGAGTGTGAAAACCCAGCCGATGAATGGGCAGCTCGATGGAACAACTCCGCAGATGCAGCCGCTAAGCATGCAAATCAAAGGCGCAACCCTGACTTTGCAACGCTTTGGCGGGACTACGCGCAGGCTGAACGTGATCAGCTACACCGACTTCGCCTTCTACAGGGCCTTCATCTTGCCATTGCCGAATCCGACGATGGGAGGGAAAAAGCCAAGCAGCACCAACGAGCCCCAGCCGACCTCCCCGACGACGAAGGGCCGCTGCCCTATGCACATAGTGAAGGGCAGATTAGATGGCTTGCTTCGCTTAGCCCAGAATGGGCGACGGACCTTGCAGGATCTGCAGTCGAATTCAAATTCGGCACCAGATTTCCCCTTCAGGTCGTCCAATGGCTGCATCAGCAAGCCCAGACCTCCGAAGGACCGGTATTCGTTTCCTGGCTTGAATGCGCAATTGCGCTCAGGCTTGCATGCGATACTTTTCCTAGCCCGGCACCTCACAAAGACGGTGCGATCTGGCGAGACCAGCCTAGCCTTTCCCATGCTCAGTGCAATCTTGGTGCGGACATCCATGTGGTTCGTCTGCTTTTTCGGGCTTGTGCTTCCTTTTTCAATTCGAGCATTGGAGAGGTTCGTAGCCTCAATCTCTCATCCCTGGGAGTTGGACCACCACAGAGTGGCCTCACGCTCGAGCTGCCACGTTGTACCTTGCACAACGTGGACCGTGCTCTACGCACTTTTTGCGCTGGCAGGCCAATCCGAACGGCCAACGACCTTGCCAGACCGTTTAAGTAGGTCACACTTCGATTGCGGCACAAGGCCGCGCCCGGATCAGGACGTGCCGCACTGCTCTGCCGTGCGCACGACTCGGAAGCGTGAGTGTGTTGGGGGGAACCGGGGAACCCTCACAATCCACCAGGCTCACTCCAGGCTCCTTGAACCCTGCGCCAGCGATCGAGCGAATCGCCGAAGTACCTGGCCGCGAGGACAGGCCGGGGAGCTGATCTTAGCGCACTTCCGCAAGGGCAGCAAGCAGCAGGACGGGCTTTGCCGCTTCCCAAATTTCAGGCGGGTTGATGTCTTTGCCCGAAGCGATGGTAGATGTGAATCCTAGGCTTAGTTTTTAGCATCGACCAAGTTGAAGTGGATGCTGCGGCAATCAGCAAGACCCTTGGCTTTTTGCGGTTTCCGCCAAAAAGTGGGATTGGGTACATGCGGAGTGCAGAGATCGAATCAAGGCAGGAGGTCTTCTGACCCCTTGCAACCCACATGAAGCTCATGTGCGGTTCCATTTTGTTTAGGTATAACTGGGGTGGGTGACCTTGCTCTCGGCCCCGTAAATGTGAGGTTGGGAGGTTGGGAGGCTATAATTTGCAATCCCACCTCGCCGCATGCCACACAGTCCACCAAGATTTTGAGATCCAGCACGGAAGGCTCATGGGGTTGCAACGGAGGAGAAATGGCTGTGGGTCAAAAATAGGTACCCAAAATTTTTGACCCTGGTAAATGGAAACATGGCGGTTTAATTTTGACCCATGCCCAAATGTTCTCAGCCTTCTCGCAGCCCTAGGATTACAGCGCCCCGCTGGATCCGGAGCCGACTCTGGCGGATTTCCTACAGATGTTGCAGCAGACCGGCAGGTCTCAGCAGAAATGGAGCTTGCATGTTTGTAGCGTTCTGAGTTTGGACTTGGCCGCTTGGCTAATTGTTTCTGCCCTTGGGCCCATCCTCTTGAATTTTGAAATGGGGCCCAACACTTTGTTGTCGTCCCTTTAAACATTCACTCCTGGCCGCCTTTCAGAGGCAAACCCAAAGCAGGTTGTTTGAACACATCCTGGGCCCTCAACGGACCTCAGTCTTTTTGCTTGACTACGGTGTGGTCCATTGCGGCTTGGATGTTTGCACCAGGGCTTGGCCCAAGTTTTGGGGGTTTGGGTTGTGGTTTGCTTGCAGGCAGACACTGGAGGCCGCGGCCGCAGCTGCGAGCGGAAAAGTAGCGTTTTGAACCGACCGCTGCGGCCGCGTCGTCGCTGGGTGTGTTTCTCCCAAGATTGCTCTTTGTTCCCTTTACCCTGTCACTTCAGGAGTGGTGCGGCAAAGATCATGGGACGCAGCCCGCAAAGGAACGTGTCTTAAGGGCACCCCTTTGACAGGCCGACCTGGCTGGCATCGACGATGTTCCTAAACACTCAGTTGCTCCTTGGTTCGGCCTTTACTCTTGGCCCCTGTGGGAAATGACTAAGTCCCCATGAAACGACAGAAAGTTTGACCTTTGCAGGGGGTTGAGGACCAACCCCGAAAAATTGTTGATTCGCTTTTGGCTTCCATTTGGATATTCAGGCAGTTGGTTCCCTGAAGTGGAAGTTTGGTACGGCTCTTTCTGAGCAAACTGAACGTCCCGAGGAGCAGCATGTGTACAGTACATATGTAGAGGATATGCTTGAAGAGATCCCAAAGACAGACCCGTGATAGAACCTTTTTTTGCTGTCAATTCTGCCAGCGGCAGTCAAGCAAGCATATCCCTTTGAGCATCTAAAGTTGCTTCGCGACTAGGAGAACTCCCGAAACTGGGTAGCCCCTTTGGCTGGGCTCCCTTAAGTAGGCTTTACAGGAAAATGGTATGTGAACAGGTATGTGCACACACCCGAAAGAAAAATTCCCTTCAGAATGTCAAGCTCTAGCAGGGCCTTCAACTATGTGGGCTCCTATTTGGGGCGTGAGTTCTAGCGATTGCCCCCATTTCGGCTTGTTCTTCTTCTCTGGGCCAAGGCTCCGGCTCCAACGGCAGCGGCGCCAGCCGCCCCGGCCCCGGCCCCGGCAGCCCCGGCGGGACAAGGCGCCCAGAACTCGGCCCCGTGAACTGGGCATGCCGAAGTCTCACAAAAGGCCCGCCATGTCAGCGGGCATGGATTGCTTTTTTCCTGCTGAAATTGCAGGCCCTTCACACCATGGGAGGTGCACTGACAATGGGATGGAAAGGGCTTCGGAGCCGGATTGGTCGTGCCAGGACGCATTCCACAATTGAAGGTTCAGCAGCTCTTGGCTCTTGTGACTCGCTGCTTGCTTTCTTCGCTCGGCAGGCGAAGCGTCGTGCCAGCCCTAGACCTTCAAGCACCGTGTGTGCGCAAGGGCGCGTTTGGGCCGGGAAGTTGGCAGGGCTCAACACGGGCGAAGGCGCATTGTGTTTAAACGGCTGCTTTCAGGGCTCTGCATTGGCTCACTATTCTCACTCCAGAGCAAACCGACATCTGATTGATTGAAATCTCAAATTTCACGTGCCAAAGGTTGATCACCTCTTGATTGAAGTATTGGTTTACTTAAAATTTATTTACATGCTTTTTCGGCCAGTCAGTCGGGGAATTCCTCGCTTGAGTTCTTCACTAATCTGGAGTTGCCGTCAGGTTCTCAGGGCCGGTGTCCACTGTGGGCCCAACTGCTCCGGAAACCAAAGAAGCCCTGGAGCAAATCTTAATTATGGAACCCTGAAACCTAGCAACTGCACCTTCAACCTTCCAGACCATGCCTGGAGCCTAGCTGGGGTGTGTGTTTTCTCTACTCAGGAGTTTGTCAAACGTACATCTCAGGAGGGCGATATGGGGCTGTCGTTTTTGAGGGTAAGACCCTTTCGGGGTCCCTCAACAAAAACCAAGCCCGTGCGTGCTTTTGTTCCAAGTGTTCGGATGGGCCATCTTTTTTGCAATCCGCGGCCGCTTGAGGGCGGAACCTTCGAAGGCGGCGGCAAAGGCGCGGCATGGTGAAAGTCTGCATGTTTTGTTCTACGATGTCTCTAAGTGCGGGTTCTCTTGTGTTGGGCCCCATGCTGGCATCGGTTCTATTGTTGCTGGAAAAGGTTTTGCTTGCACGTTGAGCAGGAGCTGCCCAATGCACTTGCCTTCAGTCTCTTTTTTTCTTGTGAGGCCTTAGACCTGGGTAAACCTTTCGCAACATACATCTTCGCCCCACAGAAAATCGAACGAGTTGACCAAGAGATCGGGTTGCTTCTGATTGGCGAAGCCATGGCTTCACCATGTCGCAGGCCGAAGCGCTCGAGAGAGAGCGGGGATCCCGAGCTCCGAGCCGGCCAGATTGTTTGCTTGGTGGGGCGGGGTGGGGATGGTTTGGAATTGTGGTAGTTAAGTGGGGGCATTTCCCGCCCATTCTTCCAAACTGCTGCTATTTTTGCTTGTTGGGGGGGGATCAGGCCAGACGTCAAGGAAGATTCTGTGTGTGAGTTATTATTTACTTGGCGGTTCGGGTTGCGTAGTCATGTTGCGCAATAGTTAGGACCCCACAGCTGGTTGGTTTCGTTTGGTTATTGCAGAGGCGGTCGCGTAACACAGAGGGCAGCATGTTGATACGGTATTGCGCTCGGATGTGTATGACTTTGATGTGCTCTTCATGATCAAGAGGTCGCTTCCAGAAAGTGGCAAGAGGGATAATAGGGATATATCCTGCTGCATTGCCGTTTCAACCGATCAAAATCACATTGTTGGGTTTTTGCTCATGTTCAGGAGATGTCTGCGCGCCTGCTCGTTTGCTTGCCGTTCGTGATGTTGATGTTGCGTTGTTTGTTCTTGATGCCAATGTGTAGCTGAGACTGGATGGTAGGGTGGTGTCATCTCCAGCTTGGTAAACACTGCTTGCTGCGCCTTTCTTGACTACAGTCGGAGAAACCCATGGACAGGTTGCCCCCCAATCAAGTGTCGGTTCTTGTTGCCCGCTTGACAGTCGGAAGGAGAGGGACCTATCTCTTGAACATGTGCGCCGGAAGCAGATCCCTTCGCGAAGTGATTGCAGATGCTATGTGGCTTGACATGGGCTGCTTCAGTTTGTATGCATGGAAAAGCACGGAGAAGCGATGAGAAGCAGAAAGCTGTTTTGCTGCATACAGCAAGCGCGCTTGCTAGGATGGCTGTTGCCTGAAGGTTCGCGGAAGCTCCGCAGGGTAGCACCGGTAGCCCAATGAAGCCCAAGTCTACACCCACAGCAGCACAGGCGGAGCATGAAGTGAAGCAGACGCAGGTTGGGAAGTGTTTGGCTGTTGCGGCTCTACTTTGGTATTCCTTTGCTCGCCAATTGCGCGGAGCCAAAGCTTGCGAACCCCATACGCCGCAGAAGTACCGCGGAAGTCCACAGAAAGAGCCTTCGAACCCTCTGAAAGGATGCGGAAGAGTCCGCGGAAGCTTGAATAAGGTCCAATCAAGATAGTAAAACCCAACGCCAAAAAATGTGGTTTGGATTGGTGAGGTCGGCATTTAAAGCACTGGTTCTTGCAGAGGGTAAATGCGAAGCTGCTCCCCAACCTCCAAACCACCAATCCAAGCCACCATTTAGAGGGATGCTGAGATATCTGAACCTTGGACGTCCAGTGCCCCAAGGTCGAAGACTGCCAGCAGCAAGGTCCAGGAGGAGGGCAGAGGGCTAGGACGGTTAGGACGTGGAATGCTTGGAACTGCTTGGGGCGGTTTGGTCATTGGCATGGGCGGGATTGTGGAAGGGGGAGGGCCTCCCATTTGAAAGGGACTTCTGAAGGAAATGCTCCCCTAGTTACTCTGCCTGCTTTGATCCTGGGTGAGAATCATATCGCTTTGCCATGGGCCTCCAGGCCTTTGCAGAGGAAATTCTTCCTCACAGAGACATGACAGAATGCTATGACGGGTGGTTGGTGAAGATGAGGGCGGCTTTTTCAAGGCCCACGTTTCGTTATAGACCGCAGGGGCAAGCTTAGTGCCCAATGCACATATTCGAGACAAGCCAAGATGTTTCCCGGGAAAATGTCTGCTGAACTGTGCCTAGTTTGTGCTTGAAGCTTTGTGGGAACTACAACGCTTCCTCATGATTGCAGCGCGCAGGAGGTTTAAGGCGGTTCGCCAGGGAGCAAGATGCTAGTTGCTACCTTGTCAGCTCTTCTGAGATGACCTCGAACTGATCTAAGCCACTTGCCATGGGCTCTGGAGGTATGGAGAGTATGCGCCGCTTGCCTAGGGGGTTGCCTGATGCCTTCCCCGTAGCCCGGGCTCGCAGATTCAATGCGCCAAGGCGCTTGCCCTTTTTCATTTCTGGGTGGGGTCCATGTTGGAAGCGGTGGTCTAGAACAAACTTCCTGCTGCAGTGCAGCTGGGAATGTTGCCTGAGTCGAGGTGTAAGATCAGAACAAGGACAAGATCAGCTTTGCAACCCGCCATGCCCCATGCAAAACCTGGCAGCGCACTTGCCAATTTCGACTGTTTTGGTGGTGGTTCGTTTGAGTTGCCTTGGGAGACAGCCCGCCCACCCACCTTGCCGGAGTTTGCATTGCCAGGCAGGAGCAGGGTTTGATATGGTGTGTGGCCGTGGCTGCAACAATGCAGATGCTTGCCTTTGCATGTGTGTGTTGCTTGTGCTTTCGTGCTTCCTTGTTGATGTGTTTTCTTCAGATTTCTTCAGGTAGCTCGCTTGACAATTTCAATGATCACGGAAACTACGACTTGTTTTGAAGGACCCGGAGCCCTTTGAGTTGGCCAAAGCAGGCGCAACAGACAGAGCCTGCAACTACTATTTTTGGGATGTATGCGTGAAGGATCCCTGTTCTTGGAAAGCTCGACGGCTGTTCAGCTCCTAGATTCTAGATAGCCTGAATTAAGTTCATCCCGACATTGCAGTTTCCCCACCTCTGGAAAAGGGAAAGGCCTTAGTTACATAAAGATTATACCAGGGGCAGTACCTATCCCAGGCAGATATGGCTCCTTGCTGGACCTAACGTCTAGCTGTGGAACTGAAACACATTCAGGTTCAGGGCCGGCCTTCGCGTGCTGGCTTGAAGGACTTTCCCTCATTTTTGTGGGTGCGCCTGCCTCGGTGTTATATTTCTAGGTTGGTTCCAACTCCATCCCAAACTCTTGTATGGGGAGGGCTGCGGAATTGCGCAGCTTAAGGCCAAATCTTTAGACATTGTCCCCTGTTAGCACGCGGGCAATCACATAGGTCCACAGCGGGGTATAGATTTCCGCCAGTCTGCTTTTCTGCCTTCGCCAGCTTCAGACACCGCTTCTTGCGCGTGCAGCAGCCTGGCTCAGACGGTCTCCGCCTGCCACAGAACAGTCCCAACAGCCCGCTCCTGCTCACAGGCCAGGCACGCGACTGTCGAGTTGACCTGGCGACGCCTGACTGACAGAAGGCCCCTTTACCAACGCCCTATTCCTTCAGGTCAGGTTTGTGCTATTGGGGGGGAGGGACGGGAGTACACTCTTCAACTTATACACTGGCCACAAAGTATTACATTCTGCTTACGCTCACTCCCAAGCAGATTTCAAGCAACCAGGGAGCCCATTGGGTGTGGTGAATTACTTCTTTCTATGGGAGGGCTGGGGCGAGTTTACAAACAAGCAAGCAAGTTGGAGATTGCCAAGCAGCCAAACAGTTTCCGAAGCAACTACCGAATTCATTGCTATGGGTGGGTTTTCCTTGGCTGTCCTGGCCGCACGCTTACAGCACACCCATGTACCAGTTGGAGGTTGAACCTTAAACAGCTCTGAGGATGAGGTTGGAGACAGGTCATTTTCCCTTCCTGTTGCAACCTCTTCCTCTTTTGGGCCGACCGATCGCACCGCCACAGCCAGGTGTTGTCACTCCAATCGCGCCATGGGTGGCTACAGCAAAGCAAGCGGAAAGGGTGCAAAGGGACCGAAGGGTGGCAAGGGAAAAGGAAAGGCTGGGCAAAGCGGTTGCCTCCCTCGCAGGGGTTTGAGTCGTGGAGAGGGAGAATTCGATGCCAAGAAATGTCTGGTTGCGATGCTTGCCGGAAAAGGTCCTTGGCTCACCGTGTGTGCGGGTACAGGTCATTTTCACATCTTGCTACCCATGGATTGGTTGCGTGTTGTGCTTCGACTTGCCCTGACTTTCTGAACATGTTGGATCCTATGCGACTTCTCACCTGAAAATGAAAGGTTGCGCTCACTTTCTGTTCCTGGTCTTGCCTATCTTTGGACCCTGGTCATGCTGCAAGAGACTGGCATTTGAACAGTCCACCCTTCGGGTTGGACTTTTTTCTCAAGCAACTGGCAATCAGGTTGGAGTGGACGGGTCCCTAAGCGTTTAGAAGCAAGCTGAGGGGAAGGGTTTTGCAATCAGCCGTTGGAGTCACCTGCCCCTGACATGAAGGCGTGATGTTTTATTGCCAGTTTCTGATGGATGTAAAGATTGGGTGTGTACATTCATCGAGGTCATTATGATTTTCAGAGGTGGGCAGCCGGGCATTTTTGCTATGGTGGCCACAGGGAGCTTATTTCATGCTCCCAAAGCAGAAAGATCTCCCCGAATCCTTGGCCCATATGGTGCTAGCCTTGCTCCCATCTCAATGTGCCCAAAGCGGATCGCGCTTTCCGCCAAAACCAGCGGGTTGGGGGTGGTGGTTTATCACCCAGAAGGCCCAGGAGGGCAGGAAAGGACCTTTCACCGAGTGGAAGGTTTACAAAGGAGGTGTGTTGACATATATTGACCCCTCATCAATCCTATCTAGTCGGTCGGGAGCAAATCTGCCGGCTTCTTGAATCGGGGTGAACCCGGCCCCTCCCCAATGGCCCTGTTCCTGCAGGGCAAAGTCGATGAGTGGGAAGAGTTCCCAGTTCCCATGAAGGGAAAAGGCCCCTTGGCTTGCAGCCTGCGTGTTGCAGAAATCGGGCGGAGCATGGAGCCGGTGGGCTGAACAACTGAACAAGCTGGAACCCCTTGTGTGGACTGTTCTCAGAGATGCCTTCTCTTACCCCTCCTCCCCACTCCCCCACAGGTGCAAGCGCAAGTGTTCAAGCTGCCAAGCAAATAACTGTTTAACTGTCCACGGCAAGCATTTGATTCTGAAATCCGAAACTGATATACACATTAGCGGGTTCCTGTATCCTATTCACACACGCGCAGTCAGACCAGACACACTCGATCGACATGCAACTGCTGGCGCTGAGGCAAAGGAAAGGGTGAGCCCAAGGGAAAGGGCAAAGGAAAGGGCGGCGTCCTCAGCATCCGACGTCAGGTTAAGATAAGGCCAACGTGAGGCGGTTGGGTCGCGTTTCCTCTCGGGGGAAGGCATTGTGAGGCTGGACGTGTCCAGATTGAGGAAGCACCTGCTTCGCACGCATGAATGCAGCGCCCTTGGCATGTGTGTTGATGTTTTTTGGCGGGTTGGTTACGCTGGGTCTCCAAGTTGCTTTTGGCGAGCACACCAAACCCTTAGAACCTGAGCAGTTTGTGCCGCCCAGTATGGCATAGTTTGCGCGAGGCCCGATTCCAGTTGCCCGTATGGCGATCACAAGCCTAGTCGCATGTCCAAGCCGTTCAGCCAGTCGGCAGATCTGAGTTGCCCAGATTGCACCGCATGGTGTTTCTGGTGGCTGGGCTTGTGGGGCATTGAGCATTGGCTTGAGGCAAGTCCTGGGCGGACTACGCGCCTTGGCCGAATAGAGCCAATTGCTGGTGTTGGTTTGCGAGGTCCAAAGTTTGCACATGCATTCTAGTCCGAGCAGCTGTGAGATTCAGTTCGTTCCATGGTTTTGGAATGCTCCCTTCCATGGAAGAGGCTCAGAGGGGTTGCTCTTATACCAGGCAGTCGGGCTCGGCGAATCCGATTCGTCATGGAATGGCTGTCCAGGAGCCTCCAATGATGTCGAAGTCGAAGGGCAAGGGCAAGGGGAAGAGCTCCTTTGCCAGTGGCCCGTATGGCCCTCCGCCGATGAAGGCGCGCATCGCAAAGAGCATGGTCAGAAATGGCGGGGGAGGGGTGAGAGCGGAAGACCTGAAGGATGGATACTGCAGGATTGTCAAAGTGAATGTCTAACGTTGTCGTTCATGGTAAGGCAACAGTTTGGCATGCTATTGTTGCCCCATTGGAATCTTAGAGTCTAGCATTTGTTGTGCTCGTGTTTGCAAGTGGGCATGCAGGAGAACCCAACATCGACTATTGACTTCACCCCAGGCGTTCTCAGCCTAGGTGTTCCGCGGTTTCCTGGTCTCATTTTTAGTCACAGGGTTCCTACAAAGATCCGCGCAAAACAACAAAGTCCCATTTTGCCACAATGGTCTGTCGGGCCTTCGGGTCTGCAGGCCTCAAACCGTAGACGCTCGCCGTCAGGGGAAAGGCAAGGGCAAGCCCAGCTGGGACTCCTACGACTCCTACGATTCCTACGACTCGTACGAGCCGAAGGAGCGGATCGATTTGCCGTGGGTGTTCCAAAGGCCCACCAAGTGCACAGCCAGGGGGGGGCCCGGGGGGGGGGTCTGTTTGCCACCTTTTGTGGACAATTGATCGAATTTCTCGTGGTGAGTAGGCCATTTGCTCACAAAAGGTAGCAAAAAGACCACCCGAAATGCAAAGCAGTGGGCCCTCCGGTTCCTCCCGAGCCTCGCGCCTGCCATCCGGCCAGGGGAAGGGGAAGGGCAAGGGCAAGTCCAGCTGGGACATGTACGCCGAGAAGGGCAAGGGGAAGGGGAAGTGGGATGAGTACGATTACGAGCCCAAGGGAAAAGGCAAAGGAAAGGGCAAGGGAAAGGCGCGCCGATTCCGAGACATGTGTCAAGATGCCTGACCTGTGAACGTTGGACAATGATTGTGCTGTTAAGTGGGTGTTTTCCAAACTCAGAGAACAGATCGATTCTCCATCTTCGTCCTGGCCCATCCGTAAATTCCAAAACCAAATCCCAAGTGTTGCTTTCATTTTCTGAACACACGGCTCCTCCAGCTCACACTTAGATTTAGAATTAGGCTCACTTTTGCAAATTCGCAAACACATGATGGCTCCTGTGCATTTACATCGGCAGGTAGCAGGTTCTGACAATATGTGCCTGCTGCTTTTGCGTTTGAAGAAACGGACAGGCCCGAATCGGCCCGGCGCAAATCGGCCCGGCAGGTGGACAAAGCTAAGGGCGAATGTCAGCGCTGAGCGCGAGGGAATGCTGCGAAACAAACAAAACAGGACCAACAGCAAATCGACCTTGCTGACATTAACAGCCCAAACTCAAGCAAGCCAAACAACCGCCTTCTCTCAACAAAAGGACTACCAATCCGCGTCAGCCTCGCAAAGCATCCAAGTGTGCAAGACTCGAGTGGATCCATACACCCTGGTTTTTGTGTGTGGCGTTTGATAGCGGCTTAGGTTTCAACTCTTCAGGCCCTCCCGTAGTGGTCTGAACAGGGCGAGCAGTTGACATGTTTTTGTCATTCTGCGATTCGGATTTTGGTCGGCACCTGGGATTCTCACGCCAGTTGCAGACAGGCCCTGCGTGCGAAAAAGGCTTCAGAACGGACGGCAGGCCATGGCTCTGAAGGGGAAGGTCATGGAGATGAAGGGAAAGGGAAAGGGCAAGGGAAAGGGCAAAGGAAAGGGTAAGGGCCCGGCCCTCAAGGGACGGAGTGGGAGGGGGTGGGAATTGAAGGTGTGTGGGTGTCTAGGTGACTGGGTGTGGTTGGGTGATTCGTTTCATTTGGCATTCAAAGTATGTGGCTACTTCAACAAGTAAGGCCTGCCCGCATTAAGTCCAAGTCTTTATTTGAAAGCGTTCTCGAGATTGCTTGATATCCTGCCGATTTGTCTACTGGACCCTGGGATGGGCGGATAAGTAGAGGTACGTGTCTTGTTCACTGGTTCCCAGCGGAGGTTTGCTGAGCACCGCGATTCTGGCGATCGCCCAGGGCAGTTGGTGAACTCCAGTGGTTGTAGTGCGCATGTCGCCCAAATCTTTCCACCTCGTGGTTAAGCCGCGCTTACGATTTTCGCTCTTTTCGGCCGAATCACCTTGTTGACGTCTCATGCCCTTTGAAGAAGCCGATTTCATGGAGGAAGCCGGTTTCATGACCTGTTGGTTTTCCAGGTTCCATCCAACTTTCAAGGCCCTCCTGCAAGCAAGCGGGATCGACGTAGAACACCGATCGGGCCATCAAATTGCTATGGATGGGGTGGTGTCTTATGGAACTGGGGAGGCAACCCTTCCAAGTAAGCAATCCCTGTTACATATATATATATATGCTGAATTGCTTGGATGATTCTGTTGCTGGTCCTTGGCTTCCTGGCATCTGGTTTGCCCCCCTTCTCACATGGACGAGGATCCGATGTCAGTCGTGACACTCGCTAAGGAAAGTATGACGATGAGGATGATTACTTCCCCTCGGGAAAGGGCATGAAGGGAAAAGGCGGACTGGGTGGCAGGGGTCGAGAGGTTGCTCCGCCGCCCAGCCCGGGATTTCAAGGTTGGCCTCTCGACCATTTGTTTGAACACAGGGAGCCAAGGTGCGAGGCACGCTTTGTTCCCAAAAAGCGGGGGTCAAAAGGCAACCTGCTGCCTCTCAGTTGCAGCCAAATGCCTGCTGGTTTTCAAGAGTTGGCCCGGTCGGAAGCAAATCCTACACCAACCCTAAGCAAGCCCACTGCCCACCCCACACCCACCTAAACCAACCAGAAACCTGCCCTCGGGAGCGGCTCGTTGTTGGTTTCCGCCCTCCCGCCCAAAGCAGATCGACCAATTGGGCATGGATTGGTTCCCCGGTTTGGCTGGAGTCATGGCATCCCAAGAACCAGGTCATGGGCGCAAGAGATAGGGGCAATCGCACTCGCCACTCGCTTTTGCGACCGGAGGCAAGGGAAAGGGAAAGGGCAAGGGCAAAGGCAAGCCCAGCTACGAGGCTTGGGCGCAAAGCCAGCAAAGGAGCCAGGCGGAACTCAAATCTCAGGTCAAAACTAATCACCCTCCAAGACATGTCACAAGTCTATATGGCAAGATTTAGACGATTTCAATCTCGTTGCGGAGGCAGTTTCTTTTTCTTTTCTGCGGGGCCTGGTGAGGAGTTTGTCGATTCAGCTTGCTCTGAAGTCTTGTCAGACTCAGATCTAGGGCCAGCCATTGCGCTCGGCAAGGAGAACTCTCGGGCACTTCAGCCAGGTTGCCTGGATTGTTTTACGGACACGGCTTTGAGTCGGAAAGAGGTTTTCTAAGCTTTGGAAGACGCTGCAGACCGGAGATATCTAGAGACGCTGCCTCATTGGTTCTGCCAGCCAACGAGCAAGGATGAGCCGCCGAAGGGCAAGGGAAAGAAGGGCAAGGGCAAAGATGCCAAAGGAAAGGGCAAGAAGGGAAAGGCGTGGCGCTCCTGCGGATCTTGTAACTCACGAGCAGTGCTAATTTTTCTTTGAAAGTTACTGTTGCGCCTAAGTCATGGCAACCCAAACGGCGATCACCTTCAAGCACTGTCTGGTTCTTTGGTTGCAACTGAGTGTGCTGAGTCAGGGTGCTATGCAACCCTCATGAGCGGCAATTCCTGGAGGGAACCACGAGGGGATGGCTAGCCGTCAACTTTGCCAGGCCACCTACTCACACTGCGCATCATAAATTCCTGGTGCACTATCCAAACTTGTTTCTGGCCTGACTTCTAAGAAACATGCCCGAGCGAGGCTAATGTTGACCCTCAACAATCGGTGCAAGGAGTGTGGAGTCTCGCCCTGTGTCAATTCTGAAAAAAGCATCAAGGGTCAATCGAGGGTCACGCCAAAAGCATCTTTCTGTTGGAGATGGTTTATTGCCAGCTGGAGCATAATGCTGCACAGCGGGGCGCGAAATGCCGCCAGTATCATTTGCTTCCCTCTGCAGTTGGTTCGTTCCGAAGCGCCGAAGGGGATGGACTTTTCGGGACCTTGTGGGCTTCTCCCCTGAAGGCAAAGATGGCTCCATGCCAGAACTAGGGCCTGTGAGGGACGGTTAGCCAAAGTTTGGATACATGCCGCGTCTTACTGGTGACTGAAAGTGACACACTAGACAATTGTGAATTTTACGATTCAGACAATTGGCCAACACCCAAACAACCCCCTTCTCGTCACAAGCAACGGGGGTGCTTCCGTATTTTCCACCGCGTTTTACCAAGCATCACGTGAAGTCGGGCGGCTTGGTGGTGGCTCGATCATGCCTCGTCGCATGCCGCGGTTTTCGTGCAGGCGATGGAGGAGCCCAAGGGAAAAGGAAAATCCAAGGGAAAAGGAAAGGGAAAGGGCAAGGGCAAGGGAAAGGACAAGCGCACCTTGCCAGCAAGGAGCGGGAAGTGGAAAATTTTCGGCACTCCTCGGTGTTTGAGTTTACTACGTGTGGTCCATTGTTGGCATGTGCTAGTTTACAGCGGCCGGGGCACCCCCAGATCAAAGGAGAACCAAGCGCCACAAATACACGCAAAATGGTTTGCTCTCGTGACCGGCCTGTCACTTTTTCCAACTCCAACGCACAGGAGCATCTGCAGTTGCCTCGAGAGGCCGTGTTTTTGGCAAGTCCTTGGGCCTCTGTTTGGGTGTGTTTCCTGGACTCCCCCCCCCAGCAAGACGGCACACCAGAGAATGCCTATAGGCTATACTCTTCAGTTCCGCCGATGTCAAGTACACATTCATAGACTTCTGGATGTTATACACATACATGCATATATATATATACACTTATATATTCCTGTTTGTTGACATTGAGGCAGCACAAGTCCCAATGTGAGTGGAGACTCGTTACCTCAACATCCCGGTGGGGAAAGCCATGGAGGATTCATATTCGAAACGCGGAGGTTCAATATTCGTTTCGTTGGTGTCCGGATTTTCGCTCAGGCTGAACGGCCCAGCGCAAGGGAGCCGCGGTGCTGGGCAGACCAGCGACCCAGACAGAACTTGGGAACTGACGTTTTCCAGGGCTTCACAACGACAGCCAAACCTGCTGAGGTGTTGTTGTTCGGTGTTTGTCCTTTTCCTTTCAATTGGTTCTGCCTAATGTAAGCCCCGGACCAACAACCCTGCCAGTCCCAATCCAAGCCGACCACATCCAGTTGCTCACTTGGTCAAAGACGACCTTCTTTGATAATTTCTTGTTTCTGTGGTGCGTGTGTGTGGTTTTTGGTTTCGTCCATTTCAGGTCAACACTCCAAGGGGTTAACCTTTCAATCTTCGAGTAATTTGGTCACCTTTCTCGTCCAATCGACCTATGGCTTGCTGCAAGCTTCCGGAGAGATTCATGTTGTTTTGTTTCTCCTTCTGTGGGTTGACGTGCAAGACCTTTCAGGATTTGCGGTGGCAACGGATCCCATGAGGAAGGAACAAAGGAAGGAAGGAAGGAAGGAAGGAAGGAAGGAAGGAAGGAAGGAAGGAAGGAAGGAAGGAAGGAAGGAAGGAAGGAAGGAAGGAAGGAAGGAAGGAAGGAAGGAAGGAAGGAAGGAACCACCCCCCCTTGTAATCCTGTAACTGGGAAGGGTGTTTTTTTTTTCTCCTTCATTGAACAACCAGCATGGTATCACAGATGTGGACATTTCCCACGAATTTGAATAGAAACCGGGTGATTGAAACGTTGTTTTATACTTGCCACATTTAGGGCGCCAGTTGCAGGGAGCTCTTGGCTCCGGTTATCTCAGGTGCCCCCTTGGCTTCGCTGACATTCACACCGATGTGATGCGCAGCTCATTTGCCGAGGGCCAGCACTGCGAGCCACGTGCACTCGCAGCTCGGGCCAGGTTGACCTTCGGATTTCCAACTTTTCAAGGGACAATCCCCGTTCTTTGAAGTGCCCACCCCAAGAACAGAGAGTGTGTGCCACCGGGCAACTTGCAAGCAACAGCACTATGTGGTCCCTCAGAGAACGGCCCCCTAGCTCAAGAGGAAGGAAGGCCTCCTAGCCCACTTGCCACAAGCAGAATTTGGGAGCACTCGTCTTTAAGTGGCAGCTTCAATGGAAACCACTGGTAAATTGCAACCTTTGAAGGGCAAATCCTGTGACCTGTTTTGCGTGGCCTTCAAAACAAAAATCCGCCGCAATGAATCCGAAAGCCCCGAGACAAGAACCGAAGGCCTGTGCCATGAGTGACTTGTTTGCACGCAACTTCCGCTTTTCGGCCACCAGCAGCACTCGTGAGCCATGGGCGACTGGGAAGAGCTCATAGCACAGGAGCAGCAGGAGCCAAGGGACCGAGAGAGCAAGAGTTGCCCCTTGGATCGAGCTGGCTGTCCTCAAGCTATTCGTGTTCTTGTTTGTTTATGCATTGCCCATGGCTTGTACCTCACTTGCGCTCACGACCTTCAGGGGCAAAGGACATGAAGTGTGCGAACTGGCTGACAGTGCTGACTGGGCATCTTCGGCTTTCGCGCACAGTAAGGCAGTTGTTATATCTGTTTCATGCTTTGTTGGTCACGACGATTGGTTTGGGGCTTGTCTTATATTGTGAGTTCCTTGGGGGTTGCAATTGTCATGTTGACTTCTCAGGTTCTTGATTTGGCCTCGAATGGGGTTGAACAGGGTTGACATTGCTTCTTCACCAAGCATGCGCCTTGCAATCGATGTTTCGTGCCGTCTACGGTCCTTCGATATTTTTCAGAACCGGACATGTGGCCGGCATATATTTTGTTATGCAAACTTAGCTGGACCTCCAATGTTTGGGAACATGCCGGCAATACATCTTTGAAAAACCAAACATGTTCCCATCTTGCCGGCTATATGTATTTGTTTCACATCTTTGAAGACCCGGCCCGGACCCAAAGCTCCCTTGCTCCCCCCACCCACCCCACCCCGCCGTGTTTTGTTTGGCTCCCCCTTCCAAACAGAACCTCACGGTTCCCCGTTTGGGCGGTGTGGCATCTAGACCAAATTTGTTGACTTTCGTTTGGGTCGATGCTTGACGTGGGCCCCTCCCCAACATGGAGCCCACCGGAAGGCTCGAGGAAACTGGCCTTCTAGCCACCAGTCAGGCCTCAAAGTAAACCGGCGCCAAGAAATCTCTATGCCCCCCCCCCCCCCCAGCCCAAGTGCTGTAGGATTCCTGATCCAAGCTTGTCCCCCCGCAAAAGTCTGCAAACCGTTTGCCAAGGACGGGACGGCACTCGTTTCGTCGAAGGTTCGGCGCATCGCGCAAGGAGCTCCTGCGGCTGAGCGTGCAGCAACACGAGGCCCTGCGACAGGCGCGGGAAAGACGGCCTGGAACGGGTGTGCGTGCGCGCGTGGGTGTGTCTGTGTGCGCGCGTGCGTGGGTGTGTCTATATGTGCGTGTGTGTGGGTGTTTTGCTGAGTCCTGTGTTTTGCTGGGGTCTGGTGTTTTGTTTTTGCGTGGTTGTCTGTGCGATTATCATTTGACACCATAATAAATTGTGTTTGTGTTTGTGTGTGTGTGTTTTTCGCATGAGGTTCGCTTCCAGATGACCTTCATCTCCAAGCCAAGCCACCAGTCCAAACTAACCATGGGTTTACGAAAGGGTCCCCATTCAACAATTCAATCAATCCAGGCCGTATCGTGTTTTTAGGTTTAACCTTCAGAACCGCCCAAGCTCCTAACGCCAATCCAAACTACACGGTTGGGTCTATCTTTTTTGAAGGATACTCATGGGATGGTTTGAATAACCAAGGGGTGATTCCTAAGTTTGAGCTCCCTCATTCAGAGACACCCGCATGCGTGCTCCCGAAGCTTTTTCAGTTAGTGGAAGCATCCACACAGCTGGTTTCCTGCTGGTTCCCGTCAACAAACAGGGGGCTCCTTAATGATAATCCTACCTCATTAGAACATGTTTCGAAGAAGATGTCTATCTCAGAGCCTCCCCGAGGCGCTAATGGAACATTCACAGGGGTCCTGAGCCGTATCATGTCCATCTCCATTGGTACTGCTGAACCATGACTGGATGCAACGGTAGAGGGAGAGAGAGAGTGGTACCAGTGTGGTACCGGCCACCTTTGGACCCAGCAGGGCAAAGAAAGGAGGGGTCCAGCAGTTTCCAAAAGGGCGTCACTGCTGGCGTGTTC
Source organism: Effrenium voratum (assembly GCA_963377175.1). Taxonomy (NCBI): domain Eukaryota; class Dinophyceae; order Suessiales; family Symbiodiniaceae; genus Effrenium; species Effrenium voratum. The sequence continues at coordinate 345,787 of CAUJNA010003232.1, forward strand.
TTTGGTTTTGCCATTTGTGTTTCCTTGCAGTTTAGCGGCTCCCCGACGAAGATGTTCATGCCCCGTACTAGGGCTGGGACTGGATGAGAATCAGACGTTCCAGTTTCTGCACAAACAAAGTAACGAGCTCTGGCAAAACGAGCTCACCCTGGGTCCTTTCGGAGTTGTGCCATCTACTTTCACCTTGGTGCAGTTTGGGAGCTACACTCCCTCCAACTATGGAAGCTGACAGGAGGGTCTTGGAAGACTAGTTTCCATTTGTGGAAGCGCCCAGTTGTCAAGGGTCCCCTATCAGATTTCCCTCTTGAGACTCTCCACTATGGGCAGCCCAACTCATTGGCTTTTTGAAAACACCCAAACAAACACACAAACACAAGCACACATTCACACACACACACACAAGCACACACGCAAACACAAACACACCACACACGCACACGCGAAAGAAGAAAAGCACACATACGCCCACAAGAGCACCACCACAGAAACACAGAAGCACAAGGGCAGAGGAATAAATAAAACAAATAATACAAGCATAAGAGCTCAAGAGCTCAAGAGCTCAAGAGCTTAAGAGCAGTGAGCGATCCCCGTCCTCCGCCATTTCGGGTCCCCGACTCGCCAGGCCTGCGTTGGCGCCTTCAGCCGGCTCCGCAGCGGGCGGAAGGCCTGCGAGCGGAAGGCGGTCCGCGAATCCGCCGGGGGGGGGGGCTCAGATTCAGTGGGGGGGGGGGGGACGGCGTTTTTTTTTTTTTTTTTTTTTGGGGGGGGGGGGGGGGGTTATGACGAGTATGGCTTTGGCGCTGTTTGGGCGGTTTGATGTCAGTCGCCACGCATGTGTTGCTAAGTTTTGGCTGTTTCTGGGCTGAAAATTCTTTGACAAAGTCCCCTACCGAGAGCCCCGCAATAAACGGTCGATAGTATCGAGGTGAAGGCCCAAGACTTTGAACCGAAAACTGAGACGCAGCCAGTTTCCGGACCTCGAACTTGTGGAATCACTTTGGAACTGGAAGGGTCAGCGGCATGGCCAGCGGCTCTCAGACAATCAACGTTGGCTGTTTGATTGGACCGTTTGCCAAATCTCGGCAATGCTAGTGTGTTTTGTTCTCACTTATCACAAGTTTAGGTAGATGACAAGCGCAAACGTCAGGCTCGAAAAATGATCCTTGTAGGGGATATCGGCAGTTGAAGCTATCAGACTCGCCACAATCGAGAATGTGAGATTCAAAGGGTCAAGCTCTTTCTACCAGACAGTTCTTACCCTTTTCTTGGAAACCCAGTTTGGCTACCCACCATTCCCCTATTGCAAATATCTTGGATGCGGGCTTTCCTGTCCAGGTGAACTGTTGCTTCATTGCTTTGCCTTTTTGGCTCCAATGCAGGCATGATCAAAAGCAGTGTTGCCTTTGGTTTCTATCGCGCGCATGTGTGTATGTATTTCTTTTGGTCAATGTCTCCAGGTGTGGCAAGACCCGGCGACTGAAAAAGACTCAGCAGCCCTCTTTCTGCTTCTTTTTGGACCCAACCGTGCCTTGTTTTGTCTTGTTTTCCGCAGGTTCAGCCCGCCCGGCCATAGGCTTTAGCATTCGACCCCCAGTAGAAAGCGGATGGCAACTGGATTGTGCGTGTGGGATCCTCAAAACAAGCGCCCGTCCGTTGTGGACACAAACGCACCACAAGCTAGAATAATAGACTCGATTCCCCTTACTGGACATTCTACCTTTTGAAAAGTGTTTTAACTGAGCAGCAACAGGTGTGGACGCCGCCAACGCCAGAAGTGCACCCAGCGGGTCAAGAACGGGGTGGGTGGGTGGGTGGGTGGGTGGGTGGGTGGGTGGGTGGGTGGGTGGGTGGGTGGGTGGGTGGGTGGGCTGAAAAGCAGATGCCAGCGGAGGCAGCGCTGGAGACAGACGTCAAGCGCGGTCCGCAGGCAGAAAGGGGAGACCATGGGAGGGACCTCGACGGTGAATCCATGGGCAGGGCCTACAGTTTTCCAAAGGAACCCGGAAAACAAACCAACGAAAGGGAGCCGAGCCGCGAGACCAAGCAATGCTCGCTGGCCACCCCAAACTCAAGTCATGCAGATGTTGAAGGTTGAGGTGGGGGTCTGACAATGCACAAGCTGCTGGCAAAGTGGAGAACGAGCCACTGCTAGATGTTGACACGGCTTTGGCTGCTGTGACACGGCTTTGGCTGCTGTGACACGTGTGCGCCTTAGCACAACCTGCCCAATTGGCACTCTGTCGTGAGGCTTTTGGGGCTAGTGAGCCTTGGGGTGTGGAGGTAGAACGCCTTCACTGTACAATTGTCAAGGGGCAATGGTGCGAGCGGGGCTCGCTAGATTCATTTGTTGATCTTTTTCGGGTTTTGAAATCAACATTTAGCCTTTAGGGTTTTTTGTGAGAAACCCTTTCGGATCATCGCAGGTGGAGGTAGTTCAACATGAGGCGAGGATCGGAGCGGAGGTCCGGGCAGCAGGGGGGCTTTGGGGCTTGCCCATGGCCTGGTTTCCTAGCGTGCAAGTTGCATATTTCCAGTCCAGGAGTTCTAGTATGCGCAAGCGCTTAAGAAGGTTCGGCTGTTCAATCCGAGCTGAGAATTTGTTGTTTCTTTTGTAGGCCCTTCATGGCAGGTGGTTTTGGTTTTGGTGTTTTGGGTTTTGGTCGAATCCCAGAAAAGGCCAGCCTGCTATGAAAACAAGCACTTGGCGGCACACAATACTCCGTAACACGAGCCAGTACAGGTCGGTGTGCCAGGCTCTGGAAGCTGGTGAATCTTATGCCTGAAACTGCCCAACTCACTGTGCATGACTCCACCCGAGACCTGGCAACGTCTCCAATACTGGCATGCCTGTTCATTGCCTCCATTTGACACCCAGTGAAGTTAGGGCTTTGCGGCTGGCGCATCTTCAATCGTGTTTACTCGGCAAATAGGCGGTCGGTAAATTATTTTGCCCTTGAATGGCTGTTTTTTTTGTTTCTTAGTCCAAGGCGGTGAGTGAGCAACTTGTCGGTTTGGGAAGGTTGGTGCGACCAAGCAAGCCCCAGCGCCCATAGACTGACCGGGCTATAGTTGAACGCTCCAGTCAGACCTGAGGGAGTTCCACCACCCGTCAAGCCATTCATTGCCCTGCCAATGTTCCCTTTGGCGCTCGTCCATTATGGTGGACAGGCAACTTGGAAGCTTCGCTGCCGCTACTGTTGTTCCCCAGGGCTTTTTGATCTCCACCCCCAAGTGACGTATGGAACAACAACCCTTCCCCCCTCCAAGAAAGGATCCCTTCCCTGTGCGCTTCCGGTTGTGAGTGCAGGGGGTGCGTGCAAGGGGCGCGCCGATGGATGCACAAAACAAAATCCTGAGGAGTCAGAGCGACCGACTCTGCTGACATCCTGCTTGCTCAAGGCCAAGCCTTTTGTTGCCTGCGCACAAACATTCATTTACTAGGTCCGAAGCCCGAAAAACTTGTCGGTGAGTCTACTCTTTTTGAGGATGTTCTCTCCAAATGTGTTTTGTGAATGTTGCATTGTCCAAATCCCCGCCCCCCCCCCCCCGCCCCCCGCGCCCCCTGCTCCCCGAGAAATATCAAGGTGGGCTTTCATGAGCCAAGGCTGGTAGTTGGGCTTCAGGATTTCAATGGAGAACATATTCGCAAAAAAGGATATGCCTCTTGGCAGTGCCTTGGCCACGCAACGCCGTGCTCCGTTTCTGTGCTTACAAGATAAGCGTTTGGTCCCTGCAGTCTCGTAGGTGTGGCTTTGGTTCCCGCTGGAGTCCAGCCATGTAAGAATGGGCGCGTGGAGTCTTCGCGAAAGGTCCCTCGTTGAGGCTTACGGATGCTCACACCGCGCCTGCGCCGGCTCGGCTTGGCATCCTGGCTGCTCGCTTGGCTGGGCAAGCTGCGCAGGTGCGCGCAGGGGCACGCTCGGGGTTTTTCAGCTCGGGTTGCTTGCTTCCTTTGCGCCCTTGCAATTGCAGACGCGCAGGGGCGCTCGGAGCAGCGTGAGGAAGCGATATGTGCGCCGCGTCCAACAGGCAATCTCAAAGGTGGACAGGTGGACAAACGTATTGCTCGCGTTTGGCTTGTTCGACTTGAACGCGCGGAAGCGGGGTTCAAGCTTCGGAATGGACGGCTGGTTGTAAAACGCGAAGTTCGGAAGCATGGCAAGACGGCGGCGCTGCAGCCGCTGCGTGCCCAGAAAGCTCAGTGTGAGCATGTTTTCTCGGCGGGGTATTCTCGGCGTGTTGGAAAGGACCGCGTGTTTGAGGGAATGGCGTGGCTGGTGTTCAAGTATGTATGAGCCATGCTGTTTGCTATTCCGCGCATGGTTTCCTAACGGCTGGGAAGAACGCATGTGCCTGAGTTGTTTTTTTTCAGCAGGCCTGCAACTTTCTTAATCGACCAAGGCGTTGTTAATCTTAGGCTCCCGTGCGTCGACCGTGCGCGCATTTGGCGTAGTCAGCAGGGAGTCCCCCAGCGCTGGGACGTGTTTAAACCGGCCGCAGGGACATAGCCTGGCGGAGAACTGCGCCACTGTGCAGCCCACGGTAGACGGGGACCCCATGCTGCCTAAGTTCAGCCTGCCGCAGCTCAGCGACAAAGGCAGGGCGGGGGGGCGAAGCAACCCCAGCTGTTCAGCGCCCTGTTTCCTTTTTTGTGTAGTGGGTTCAGGGCTCGCAAAATCACCGACTCCAAACCAGGTTGCCCCGGTGACCCTGGGCACCTCAGAAGGAAGTCTGAAAACGATATTGTCGTGGGGAGCCTCCTGCACCATGCCGGCCGCTTTAGCAATAGACAAAAGGTTGCTTCTGGTGCTTGTGAAAATGAACGTTTGGAGGGCGGGCCTCATGCATTGTGAGAGCAATCTCAATTGTCGGCCTTGTAAAGAAAGCAGCCTCGGGAAGGTAGCCCGTGTCTCATCAACTTACTCGTCGACTTCAGAATCTGAACCATGTCTTGCGGCAACTGCCTCAAGGTGAAAAAGCACCCGGGACCTTATCGCCATGAAGGAGTTTGCTACTCCTTCAAAAGAAAACGAGAGCCACATTTTCTTGAACCATCAGGAATCCATGGCTAAGCATCGAACTTTGGCTCGATACCAACTTCAAGGGGCAGAGGCAACACGTGGAAGGAACCTGGAGACGTCCGTGTTTGTCCATCTTGCCCTACGGCTGACGGGTTGGCTTTGAAGGTACCTTCCGCGCGTCCCAGAAGGTGTGCAGAGGATGGCTGTGTGCGTTGAAAATCAACCAATGGTCCACTGCATACACGTCACGTGTCCCCTGTGTGGACACGAGGGAAAATCGAGTTGCGACGGGGTGGGGATGATTTCCTAGGCCTTGCCTTGGCCAGGCTCCCCAGTGACCATCGCAAAATCACGGAGCGCCGAGACACTGCAGATGCTGGAGGCCGGAGGGCTTTCAAGGGCAGTTTCAGGTTCGGATTCTGGAGGAACGAAGGTGTGCCACTTCTCAATAGCATACAAGGGCACATATCACATTGTCGTATATTGGTGGTGTACCGCTTGAGGTTTAAAGTGCACCTGCTCCGTGCCTCGCCGTTGATTTTTGCGCGGGCAAAGAAGCGCAGATGTATGGCCTTTGCCTTGTTTTCAGCTGGAGGCTTCGAGGTGTAGTTCCAAGAAGGCTCAGATCTGACTTGTGCATCATTGGAAGGGTTTTTGAGTTGCCGGGAGGCGTCGTGGCCCGGCCATACTGGACACCGTCTGAATTGCAAGATGCATGCCCAATTTTGGACACCCACCCTCCAAACCAATTCAAAAACCAGCTCCAAACCAAGCCTCAAGCCGTTTCCAAGCCACTCCAAACCATGCCAACGCCGTTTTCGGTGATGTCAGGCCCTGCCGATGCCCCGGCCCAGCGAGATGCGCCAGGCGTGGCTGCCCTCCAAATTGATCAAAAAGACCTCCAGTGGTCTGGGGTTATTATTTTGAAGGTTTCAGGAGGTTATCAAAATCAGACAATGGGGTTGTTTCCCTTTAATTTACGTATCATTTAGGGGTGACTGTGATCATGGTAAAATAATGAGGCCAGTTGCTTTGTTTTGTTCGTACTTAGAAAGGGGGTTCCCTTCAAGAAAGGCGAAATCTTGTGTGCCCCTTGAAAAGCAACCCCAGCCAATTGTGTTGATCTCGGAGTCAGCAATGAACTGGAGATCCAAAAGGAGAAGTTTCGTGCAGATGGACGTAGGTTCACGATCTTTTTTTGGGAGCAAACATGGAACGAGATCAGATCTCGGGGAACACGGGATGGAGCAACCGAGGGGTTAGGTAACCTAGGTAAGCAAGGGGGGCGTCCGACGTCCCAGTTACACTGGATGACACGCGTGAGCGACGGAAATTCAGCATGGCACAGTGTGTGCTTGCTAGGGGCCATTGGTGGTTGATTTGTTCAAACCCGCCTTTTGCGCCTGCCTTTGATTCCAGCGCCCGTTTGAGTGCCGTGTGAGCCCCTACTGCTTTGCACTCGCCAGATTGCTGGCCGACTCAGGCCACTTTGCGAGGCTTGCATGTGTTGTGTGTTTGCTGACGTGTTGGTTGGTTTCACTTTTCACCTCTTGTTCAGCTTCATGAGGCTCATACAGGCTCTCCTGCAAGCCCCTCAGCCTTGGCAAGCTTTAGTAGGCTTGCTGAGGCGTAGAAAGCCTTGAGCAGGCCCTGCTTGTGCCACACTCAGGGCCCTCGCTGGGGGAACCCCCTTGGATGCTTTCATACCCGTTGGAGAATGGCGCTTTCCCTGTTGTCATGCCGTTTCAGATTGCCTCCAACAGGAGACCTGTAGCCACATGGCTGTAACGGGGTGTGACCTACTTCGAAACTCTTAAGTTGCGCGTGGAGCTTCTACCTTGTCATCCCTCGGAAAGCAAGCCAGCTGCCCCCCCCATTCAAAAAACAAACATGGACAAATGACAAGTAGGTTGTGCCACTGGCTCAAAACGAACCGGCCTGTGCTGGTTTATATTTAGTACTAGACCCTGGGACTATGGGGACGGTGAAATGGATGGCACCCCTTTCCTCTTATGCCAAACTAGCAGGGAGAGCAAGTCTCTCGGTGCTTGACGGCCTTGAGAGAAACTGGGCCGTGTGCCACACTCACAACACCCGGTAGCTGAAGCTCAGCCAAGGATGCTATCCCAACCATAGATGTGTGCCTCCTTTCTAATTCCTGAAGCATGGTTGGAACCATTTTAAGCCCGAATCCGGGTGCAGCCGCCTTTCTTCCTGAAGCTTGGCGCGCCATTTTGATACAAATGGGTTTTGATCACGACTCGATGTGCGGACGTCCAGCGGGGGAGCAACCGGCCTCATTATGTTACCATGATCAAAGTCATCCCCTAAGTGGTGGGACTTTGATAACCCCCCCAGAACTAGTTCCCCTTTTCATTGTTTGTTGCTTTTTTGGGCCCCCCTTTGTTTTCTACTAACCAGGCAACAAATATAACTAGGTTGTTTTTTGCTGGAGTCCGAATTCCAGCCAAGAAACCGTCAACAAAAATGACCCCTGAGTCCTCATCCCCGCGAGCACACGACTCAGGTGGGAGCCCGGGAGCTGCGAGTGGACCTGCAGCTCACGGAGACCTCCGAGGGAACCTTCCGCCACGTGGCGCCCCGGCCATGGGGGCGCTTGGCGCTTCGGTTCCGTCCGGGGGATTGGGACGGGGGATGCCCCTTGGGAACACAGAAATGGGCTAGAACCTGAAGATATTCGCATTTTTGTTAGGGGTAATCATATGTGGAGGTATGAGTATTTGGGTTGGTCTCAAAGTTGGCCATTTTCTGGAATCAGCGAGCCGAGCTTGCCTGGAAAACAAGCCTAAAATGGAATTCCAGCCTCAACAGTCACACGCCTATTTGCACTGTTTTGGCCTTTCTATTGTTTCAATTTTGTACAATTTTGTTGTTGCAAGATGTTGGAAGGGACGACTGCTGGAATTCCATTTAGGGTCGCTCTTTCCCTTCGCCCTTTGCAATTTCACCGTTTGCTTTTCTAGCGGTGGTCCTCATAGCCGTGGCACGCATTTTGCCTCAAGCACAAATTGTGGCTATATCAATTGAGTATCGTTTTGCCATAGTTGGCGGCAACTGGTGTGGAGGCAAGGCAAAACATGTAACGTGCAACCAAGTGCTTGCTAAGCACTAAGCAGCCAGTCAGGCCTTTAAGGCCTTGTAGGGCCTTAGGGCTCTTTCAAAAGAGGGCGCCCTCAGAGACACGGGCCGGGGGGGGGGAAGGAATCCATAAACTTCATCCACCCCATCCGCCTCGACAGGCAAAGCGCTTGAAGCCCCACATGGACTACATCGCTGGCGTGTGCCTTTGAAGCGGTTGCCATGGATCATTTTGCTGTACATGTTTTTTTTTTTTTGTCTTCACAGGCTTTCTGACATGTTTGCCCCTATTACTTGAAACCCTTGACAGGGTTCGTCACCACCATGTGTGCCCTTGCGCCTGAGACATCACAAGACTTGTCAGGGCGTTTCACCATTTTTGGTTGCCCGTGTCCCTCGTCTCAGTTCCTATGGCACAGGCCAATATTCATGATTGTCGACATGCAGAGATTGACATTCGTTCGCAAACCGCAGATATGACGAAGTCGAGCCCGTGAGTTGTTTGCGTTTTGGCTCCCCACTTTTCCCGGCTTTGGACATCTTACACGGCGGCTCATTCCTGTCCACTAACAAGGTCCCCACTAAATACCCAACTACGGTTCTACCCCTGATCTCATATCTCACCCCACCCCCACCCCACCAGACCCCACCATCCACCCCACCATCCACCCCACCATACCCCACCATCCACCCCACTCCACCATACCCCACCATACCCCACCATCCACTTGGTTCCATTACTTTGCCCAGACTGGTGCTGATGAACTCAGTGATCATGGCCGTGGAGTTGGAGCTGGAGGGCCGTGCCAACGGCCACGCGCGCCTCGGCCCTTGGCAGGCTGCGACCCCCCAAAAACCGACGGCTGTGGGGGTACCCTGGGCCTCGCCTACACGGGATCAAGCCGCTACACGCCGGGCATACGGCAACGTCAGGGGCTCGGTTCGAGGATTTCAGGCTTGGGTTGTAGTTTGACTCACGTGTTTGTAGAATTTGACTGGGAGTTTCATTCTGGTCTGGTTGAGGTTTAGGTATGGGGTGGCCGGAGAATCAGGCCAGTTGCGCTGCAGTTCCTGCAGTTAGGCGTCTTTGCTCTGCCTTGCCAGCGCCTTTGGGCTAGAAGATTTGCAGACTTCCCGGCAACTGCAGGAACTGCATCCCAAGGGGCGGTCAGAAATGTGCAATTGTTGCAGCCCGAAGGCCCAAGGTGTAGCCGAAGTGTTTGAGTCGGATGTTTGCATGTTTTGGTGTAAGCCCTGCCGCCCTGGACTTTTCGCTGGAGCTTCACCATGGGTTTCCGGCCTAGCTTCACTCGAATCCGGTTGCTGAAGGCCAGGCTTCGGGCCGAGAGGCACACCGATGGGCTCAAATACAGTTTCAATGGCGTCGGAAATTCCGACTGCGACATCTCTCTCGGTTTGCTCTTTTTCTTCTTTTTTCTTTTTTTGGAAACTTGCCCCAGTTTCGAAGTTCTTGGACTTTAAACAAACTTCTTAAGGGAAGACCATTCTAGTGGCAGATTAACAAAAACAAACTGGACTTCTTTTGGGGCCATCTCGGGAAGGACTCAGTCGCCATGTCCAGCAAGTTCCTAGGCTGGACCTGTCGCCGAGCACGAACTGGGAGGCCATGAAGCCCGCCTTCCGCGTGCTGGACGTGATGTTCGCGGCCTGTCTCCCAATGGCTTCAGTCAGCAAGGGAAGCATCTCCGGGCTTTGGCTACGGCTAGTTATGAGAATGCATTTTTTTTTGGTGGCCAAAGGACGGCTTTTTTTTGGGGGGGGGGTTGTGGTCAAAGGATGGCGACCTTTCGACCTGCTGGTTTCTGGCCTTAGTCTGATTTTAGGCATGGCAACCCAAACGCTGATCTTGTTGTTGTTTGGTCCTGATCCTTTGCAAGTGGGTGTGTCTCCAAGGGGAGGGCCCTGTACCACCACGCAGAACAGGAACCCTTAGAGGGGCACACGCACAAGCCATGCAAAGGTCTACATCTTTCTGGCGGAGTTGCTGGTGCGTGTGGTGGCGGATTGCCAAAGGTTCCACAGGCTGAGGGGGGGATCTTCACATGAGTTGCCGGGCAGCTTTTGAAACTCTCTTTGGTGCTTCTGTTGCTGGGCCTGCAAACAGAGGGCAAAGGATGCTTACTGAACGGAGCAAGGCCTGGCTTCTTTGAAACACAAGCTCCAGAAACTACACACGATTCTTTGTATCTACCGTCATGCAGGCTTGGAGAATCACGAGAGGGCAGAGATGTTGCTTGGAGTTCTGGGAATGCAAGGGTTTTCATTCGGCTTGGCCAGTGGAACCCATTATAAACTTCAATTCGTCCCAGATGTATTGCACTCAATGACTGCTTGTTGGCTGGATCTTTAGCCTTTAAGTTTGTTCGGGTCACGCCCACCCACCAACAACAACAAGGTTTAAAGTGTTCGCGCAGGGCCGGTCGCCACAGATGCCCGAGCCACGATATTGGGGGCCCACAACATTTTGGAAAGATGAACGTGCTTGCAGAGGTCTGCATATAATTGGTTCGACCTCATGCTGGTCCTGGTCGGCTTCTTTGACGTGTATGTGATTGCGCCACGGCAAGGGTGGGGCGAGGGGCCTGTCACCGTCGTGGTGAGTTTTCCGGTTTTGGGGGAAGGCGTGATAGATATGGCTACAATTGTTGCGCTGCAATTGTTTTGCTGCCGGGGAATCTTGAAACTTCTTGCGAGGTTGCATCAATCAGGGAGGTTTGACGAAGGTCTTATCTAGGACTTTCTCCCTGCCAGTCTCAGGCAGCCCCTAACCAGGGATCCATTATGGTGCTTGCTTGCTGAGGTGAGCGTTTCTTCGGGTCAGGTGCCCCTTGCATGTCAGAGACGGCCACATTGCAAATTTCGCCGGTGGAATCGGACTCGGCAAGTTGGTGAGACTTGCTGGCGTCAGTCAAGCTCTGCGCTTGGTAAGCGAGGCAACTCATGTTTGACGTGTCATGCTCATCTATGAGGGCCACTACTTGCGGCCCTTTAGCTCAGATTGGTGCATTTTAGTAATTTGCTGCAGATCGGATGTTCAAAACCAGTTCGCAAGTTGATTCCGCGTTTTGTGGCTGGCAGCGCTATCTCCAATGTCCAAGCCTAGAGTTACATGAGTGATTCGCCCGTTCTCTCCTCCTGCCCTGCCTCTGTGAAATATGTCAGGGTGAAAGACTGTTTGCACATGCGCCATTGAAAGGTCAGGTCTTGGCGTCTGGATAAATAGGGAAAAACCCGCAGCGAGGCGAACCCGTGATTGTTAGACCCAGTCCCGGGCATTTCAGAAGTGGAGTTTCTGTAAACTTTTGCTCATCTCACCAGACTCAGACCCACACCAGGAGGCCCTTTGAAATAAACGTTCCTCTGAACGTCTAGAAGCGCAACAGAGGCGGCAAGGTTAAAAGGTTTGCCCCGGGTAAATAAGTGAATAAGCTACTTTTGTAGCACTATAAGCCGACATTTGTTCAGCAGTAGCTTAGCCTGACTTGGGACGAACACCGATCATTTTCTTTGTTGCTCCCGGAAAGTATGTTCCCAATTACCCGCAAAGCAGATCCATGCAAAGGACCTGCAACAATAGCACAGGTGAAGTGCAAAGGTTCGTGACGCACCGCCCTAGTTGTTCCAAGGGCTGTTCCTCAGTGATCCAACGGCTCCATTTTTCCTTTCCAGGTTGAAGTAGTTCTGTTCGTTTGTGTGCAGACCCTTTCCCCCCAAGACAATGGCCAACATGCCAGAGCTCCTTCTGACACTTGCTACCCTAGCTTCTCCTTGTGCAGGTGGCTTTCGATATATTTCCTTTGGTCGGCATCATTGGGTAAGGGGACATTTTTTATCGTTGCCCTTCAACTGGCGAGCGTATGTAGGGATCCTTTTCGCTAGCTTCTGTTGAGGAAATCGGCATCACCCTTTTCATGGAAACCGAGAAGGGCCTCTCTCAAAGAGAGAGAGAGAGAGAGAGAGAGAGAGAGAGAGAGAGAGAGAGAGAAAGAGAGAGAGAGAGAGATGATGCTGCTGGCGCCAAATTGGCAATTAAAACAAACAGAAGCACCACTGGGCAATGAATATGTAATTTAAAATGCCTCGCCCCAATGTGTGATTTCCATAGCAGAAAGTGGACTGTAACCAAAGAAGAGGTGGCCATCTCCCCCCTCCAATCTTCCCCCCCTCCCGCCCCCCACCCCCCAATCCCCATCCCACCCCCCTTCCTCCCTTCCCCCAATCCCCATCCCACCACACCCCCAACCCCCCTATCTCACCCGATCCAAAAGCCGGAAATGCGATGCAGATGCCGATGTCGGACAGCAACTCCGCGGCCCGGAACATCACGCTGCTGCGCCTCTTCCGCACCTTGAAGTCCCTGCGATCCCTGCGGATGGTGAGGCTTGGAGGGGACTTGGGACAAGGGGACCTTCCGAAGCCCTTGGCTTTGGGCTTGGAAGGCCACCCAGGTGTTCCTCCATTTCCTAACCCCCCAAAAGTCCACCCTCCAGAAGTTCCTCAATTCTTGGAACCCGCAAGTGAATGCGCAACTGTGGGCGCCTTTTTGGATCTGGCTTTTGATATGTAAACACATGTAATGCAATGTGTTCTGCATTCATGCGCACACACACACATGCAGAGACACCGGGACAGGAGAAGTTGCGGCATGCTAGGTAGATGCTACCAGCATTTTGCTCATTTTTGGCAGCTCTTTTGCTGGATAGAGATTGTCATTGACCAGCTTGTTTTTTCTTGGTCCAATTGGCATACCTTTGCTTGAAGGAGCGTGCCCTGTGTCCGCAATGTCTTTGCAAATCTTCTGCGCAAGTCTGCCAACTTCTCGTGCACAGACAGGTGCGAATCTTGCTGTGACAGTATTTGCGCAAAAGAAAGCACTCCACATGCTTCAAACCACTTGCATCCAAGATGGAAGATTGCAGATTCACAGGACGCTAGAATTTCATTATTAAACCCAGGAGCAGCTACTTGAATGGAGGCGCTTTGCGGCACTTTGAAGAAAGCGCTTTGGGGGCTTCGACCTGGATTGAAGATTTGTGGGCTAGAGTGCTGGTAGTCTTCAATCTGAGCTCCAAAAGTGCCTTAAAGCGCTTCCAAGCAATTTATGGGACCCACCGTCCCAAATAATTTCACGATGCTTGCCGCACCCTTGGGTGATTTGAACATATGTTCATCCCATATGTAAATCGAGGGAGATGGGCAACGTGTGCGTTACGAACCTCGAAGCGGCCTTGCCCCTAGCCGCTAGCCGGCTTCGGCCGCGCATCGCCAGGACCCTGAGGCTCTTCCGGGGGCTCCGGGTCCTGGTGAACGCCTGCCAGACGTTTCTGCCGTCCCTGGCCTGGTCCATGCTGCTGCTCTTCGTGCTCATGCGGCTTCGACGCCTCAAAAAAAAAGACGGGTCCGGAACGAACCCCTGAGGTTTGTCCAACATCCAGTGCCGAATTGTTCATGTGGAGTTACTTGTTAAAAAGGAAGGGGCTTTAAAAAGGGGGTTTACGCCCTCACACATGACAGTTTGTTTCTTGTGGGTCTCTTTTGTCCAGGCTGGCAAAGTATAACTTCACCCAAAAACATTCTATAGCCATCTTTCTGGGAGGAAAAGTTATCAGGTTTTGGGTGCTGCTCAACTCTGACGCATGCCCTTGGCACATCTACCACGAAGTGAGTAGCGCACGGTTAGCAAGCAGGACCTTGATGAACTCCGCAGGCATGTGATTCAAGCTTGGTGCAGATGATTGCAGTACATGCCAACTATTCGTTCGCCAACTATTCGTTCCAGGCTGCATTTGTGTCTAGTTGGGACACGCAGGGGGCGGCCCACTTGGATTTCATGCCACGGATGTTTGCAGTGCATTGTTGGACCATCCTGTCGATGTCTCTTGCGGGCAACTTTAGGTTTTGTCCGGGGCTTGAATCCCAAAAGTCGGAAAGCCAGGGCTGTGTTTCTTCAAAGTGGTTGGCTCGACACATCAAGGGTTTGAGACCTCAGCAGTCCTTGGAGTCCACTTGCCAAATGAACGGAGCATAGGGGGTGAAGGCAATTGGTAAATGATGTAGCACCCTCAAAGTGTTCTTCACTGGTATCACCCTAAAGTGGTTGGGGGTTTCCTTTGGCTTCCTAAAGCACCAGTGGGTGGTTTTCTCTTGGAAGCAATCCCAAGAGCCGGCTTACGTAGCTTGGCCCCTGAGCTGAGGTCCATGAGTGCCCTCATCCTGGGCAACCTCCTCCAAGAGCGCCTCGGCACGATCAAACAACGCGACCGCTGTGCCAACGGGCTTCCAAGGATCCGAAGTGTTTGAAAGGGAAAGCAATCAGTCCTGATTTTGCAAGGCGAACAACATTCATTACCGGACTTGGCTTGCTTTTTTGACCTTGTTGCTTTTTGGTTTTCAATCATTGTCCTTTGGAACCAGTAAACTTTGTGGGGGCATTTGCTAAAATGAAGCAGTTAGTTTAGAGGCTGCATATTGTTTGAAGGCCCCAGCCAATGACGCAAAGGCATATTCACATCCAGCACATCCGCCGGGTTTGGGATTGAACCCGTGACTCACAGCTCCGTTGACACAACGAGCACGTATGGTGATCAATCTGAGTCAATCCCTGAGCTGGCGAACTTTGCAATCAATATGTTGTGTTGGTGGCTGCCTTGCACGTTTTCAGATCCAACATCTCTAGTTGTTTTTGTGTTTCCGCCCAACTGATTTCGTGTTAATTCATCCTTTTGACCGTTTTAACCACCGCGTGATGTTGATGTTTAACATTTCTCAAGCCAGGGTTGTTGTTTTTGACGCCGGCTGGTGTCTGGTTGGTGTGGTGGAACTGGCAAAACAATTCTGCCGGTTTTAGGTAAATGTCGGGCCATCGGGGAAAAGGGTGGGATTTCATGAAAGTCCCCAAGTTCGGTCTTGGCCCAAGACAGCGCTTGACTTGTTTGAATTCCTTCTGAAATCCCTGAGCTGAGTATGAAACCTCGGGAACATCGATCCATTGGTCTGGTGCATGAATTATGCAGGGTCACCCTTGAGGCACGTTTGGAAATGAAGGGCTCCTGCTGCAAACAAACATGGGTGGTGCCTTCCGGACAAAAACGCGTACTTCCTTTCAATTCTTCGTGTGCATAGATTGCAGTGATGGGGGGCCTTAAGGTGCCGCATGAACGATGATCCCCAAACTGTCGCACGGAATCTAGGTTGAAGCATTCATTTCCATTCACCACTTACCAAGTACAATTTCATCCGCACACGGAATCTAGAGGTCCTGAGTCCCATGCTTTGGCGTCGCAGGTTCGTCACGGAGGATTCGGGGCCACTGGAGGACCGACAATGGGCACCCTGGCGCGACGCACGCGGGGGTTTGGGTTCGGCTCCTCCGAGCCTGCGCACGGGCTTGGCTTCAGATTGGAATTCCCCGAAATCGGCAAACACAGGGGCCCTCATGGCCGCCCGTTCTGTTTTGGCAACCCTCTTTACACACCAGGACCCAAAGACCCTAAAATGCAAAACGTCAAGCTTGTGTTGGTTCACAGAGCTTTTAACCCCACTAAAGGAGAAAGCAACTGCTTCCAAATTCAAGCCGGGGAAAACAAACTCCCGAGGCCCCTCAGAGAAGTGTTCAAGTGTTTTCTGTCAACCTTTTTCTGTTTCGTTGTGTTTTCTGGTCACTGGGCGGCAAGAGGGTTCCTTGTGCACCTAACCGAAGACACACGGCAGGAATGGGTTGTTGGCTTCGTGACTTGCAAAGCAATCCAACCCAACAATGACAAAGCAAGAATGTGAAATATTAGGAGGCAGCTTTGTTTTCCAAGTGTTTGTCAGGCTTTAAGCTTGGATTGCGGATCAGCTTGTATTAGATAGAGTTTCACGGGAAACGAAGAAGCTGCCCCTCGTCTCACTCGGTCCCGTCGGTAGGTTGTTGCGGCTACTTTTAGACTTTGCTTGTGGCCATTCCTTCGTAGAGGGCTCACTTTTGTTTGTGCGGTTAGGAGTCTCCGGCATTCCCGCGATCGCCCAGGTATGGACTCACTATGGTACTGCGCTTCGTTCACTGTGGACGATTTACGAGATCACTTTCGCACCTTGCCCACGTCTCAAAAGGTTGACCTCATGGCCTCATGGTTTTGGATATACCGGTTTGCTTCATTCATAGCCCAAGGTGAGCACCTTTTGTTTGGGTGCAAGTATGTCATGCTTGGTTCCCAGGGGGAACTACATGGGGCTGAGCTGTTTGTTTTACACCTCATTGCCTTTGCCATTGAGGCAGGGAATTGGCCAACCAGGGCCAGCCCGGTGCCGAAGCTGCATTGTGCATGCAAGCAGCAGCCAGTGCAAGCCCGACATTTGGGAGTTCTCTTGAAGCTATGTCACACATTTCGGTTAACAACAAAAATTATGGACATGAGGGTTGTTCAAAGTGGGGATGCCTTTCTTTTTGAACAACCCTAACATGTTTATGGGTTTTTGATACCGCTGCCAGTGCATCTTAATATGTAAACATGTTGCCTATAGAAGGATTGTGATCTGGAAGCCGCTAGTTGCTGAACACGTTCGTGTGAACGTGCGCGTGTCTGTGTGTGTGAGCTCTGTGCGGTCGGTCAGAATATGGGAGACGCAGGCGCTGCGTACCTGCGGACTGATTTTTACTCCTTTCGGCCTTCTTCACCTCACATGGGGTTGCATGGCAAGTGCTGGGTCCTCAAGAAACTTGAGCCACGAGGCATGAACTTGTGCCACTTGCGGTGTGCCGTGGGGACCGGATGCCTTGAGGGGTGCTTGCACTGCCTCTGGCCAAGAGATTAGAGCGTCAAGCCCTATGTGTTGGGCGAGTTGGGTTCCTTGTGGTGTTCAGCTGCTTGCCAGTAGGGCTTGATTTGATAGAAGTCACAGGCGCAGATGTTGCTGACGACGCAAGTGCTACCCCACCCCCACACCCAACGCAAAACCAAGAGTGTGGCGTGCCATGGGGCGCCGGCTGCTTATTGAGGGTGTTGGGCGAAGGCGCACTTTTGAATGCTGGGGGCCATCCCTGTCACAACACGCAATGGCACACTTGCTGACCAAGCTGTTGAGAAGGGAGGTGTTGTTCAGAACGATTTTGGAGCTCGTAACCTGGCTCAGACAAGTAGAAGAACTAGCCGCGCAAGGCAGTCGCAATTCGTAAATGCGCTAAGTTCTGGATGTTGTGGGGAAAGCGGTGTGCCGCGGGGTGGGCCGGGGTGAGCCAAGTTCATGGGATGTTCTTGAAACAGCAAACGGCAAACACAAGCCAAGTTGGGCTAGGGGCCAGTTAATGGGTCTTTGGTTTTGGCTCCCACCACATCCGTTCATTTTGTGGGGTCTTCATATTGGCGTGCGCGGTTGTCATTTGTTTGACACTATGCGTTTTCGTGTTGGGCATGCAATCAGCAAGTTGGTTGCAAGCTGATTGCACACATGGGTTGTTCCACTCACTGGGCCGAGGTGATCGACAAGGTGAACCCTTGGTATGTGATGTTCTACGCCACCTACGTGACCCTCATTGTATTTGCCATCATCCGCGTAATCACTGCGATCTTTTTGAAGGCCAGAGCGACCGGACTGGGCGCGACTGGTTCTCCCGCCAACTTGAGATCGTTTCTCAAAAAGGGACAGCCTCGCCTTACGCGCGAAAGAGGGTTCGCCCACGAGGTTCCCAAGTGCCTGTGCGGGCCCGGTGCCCCGAGACCATGGGCCTCCAGCCCCAACCCAGGACACGCTGGATGCGGCGGTGAACGACGCCGAACACATCATGGCGGAGAGTGCCTGGATGGAGATGCAGTAAATACACACATATATATATATATATCTTAAACAAAAAACAACAGAACTGGGGCAGCCGCCATGTTGGCTACTTACACAATTGTTTGGGTAGACCTTTTTCATCTCTATGCCAGGTGTTGATACCAACATTGGATAGAGAGTAGTTTCTGACTTTGGGCGTCCTTTCATTTTGACGGCCCCCAAGGACTACAAGCCCTTTCCATGTTGATTGCATCGGTTTCTTGTCAGTTCTTCGGACAGGTCTTCAACCCTCAGATGGTTTAGACATGTGAATTGCTTTTGTGCGATATTCAGGCTTGCTGCAGCTTTTTTTTTTGTGTGTGTGTGTGTGCCGAGTTCCAGATTTACCCTGGAACCACCTACAGCAGGGGGGCCGGAGCCGGCCCGGGGGTCTCCGGCCAACGAAGACGCCCCCGGTGCCCGGGTGCAACCGTACCTGCTCGACCGCGCCTGGGCCATTGACATGGCAGCTGGCGGGTCACCCAAACTAAGTTCCCCCTTTTTGCCCCCTGAATTGCGATTTGCCGGTTGTACTCGAAAGTTGTACTCGAAAGTTGTACTCGAAGTTCAGCAACCTCCCTCGGGAGTTCAAGTGTGTGTGAGTAGGTTATGTAGTTTCCAGGTGTGTCCCTTGGGCAGTTCAAAGGCTCTACCTGTGGGGGCCTCTGTTAAGAGCTGGAATCTCAGCTGGGAAGTTCGTTGATGCCTCACTTGCCAGATCCGCTTGTGCCCTGTGTCTCTGTCAGAGATCGCGGGCTACCTCAAACACTTAACATGTATGGGCAGATGTTTGGAAGAGACGACATGCACCACTAGGAGGACCCAGCGGACCGTGGACGTTGAACTCAAGAATAGTGTGTGCATCCCTTCCCAAGGATTATGCCAGACGGTTTTTGCTTTCTTCTTTTCAAACCCGAGGGCTGTCTCGTTGCGATTCAAAGCCATATAGGATGTGTCTTTCAAATAGGGACCCCACCCCCCCGCCCCCCACCCCAGGGTTTCCATGAGATCGTGTCGGATGCCCGGAATGCAGAACTGAAATGGTTCGTCCTTCGACAACAGGTTGGAATTTTGTTGAGCCCGTACGGAATCAAATAGCATTTCGGGAAAGGAATGCCTCTTCATTGGTTGAGTTGCAGCCAGTATCTGGAGCAACCACCGGCTGATCAAAGCTCAAGTCCCGGAGTGCAGGTTACTGGCACGCTTCGTTCCAAAATGCACGTGTCCCTAAGAGCCACTTGCCAGAGACAAGGCTGCAGCCCAAAACACTTTTGGGTCCCACATCGGCCCGGGTCCTCAAGTGCACGACTTCTTTGCCCAGGTGCGAAGAAGAAGGCCCAGTACGTGAAACGTTTGGAGGGCATCTTCCAAGCCATCGACGAGTGGCTCGGTTGTTTAGGACCCGAGAAAAAACACCTGGGAGTGCGCCTGGCTTGATCAGGTTTGAGGGACGGGCATGCGAGCGTGGCATTGCAACAAAAGAAGCCAAGCAAATTGGAGGCATCCAAGCACCGGCCGGCCAGTGTCAAGTTTTTTTGGCAGAGTGAGCCATGATCTTCAAAATCACCAGGAAGCGGCTGAGCATGTTTGATTTCCAGGTGCTTTAGACCAGTCCTGAGAGCACAACTTGCATGGCCCAAAGATGGGCCTTTTCCTTTAGATATGGTTTCTAAGTAACTCTCGAATTCTCCAAGAGGTGTATCATGTCGCAGCCCCAGCTTGACAGCGCTCCCTCGGCCGGGCACCTGTGACTTGCTGCGCTGGCCCTGAGACCGTTCAAGTAGTGGCACTCACGGCGTAGTTGGCTTCTGCTCTTTTCGGCTGCCCTGCCCCCAACTTGCCGGCAGGGTGTGTCACACGCTCTTCTGACTTCTCTTGTGGGGATCATATTGTTGTTGGTTTTTTGATTTTCTATTTGTTTTTTTTTGGGCAGGGGGGCCTTGAGGCCCCTGTCGCCGCGGCGGCCGTGCGTGCCGGCTGCTTCTGTGCGTTTGCCCGAGGGCCGCCCAAAACCGGAAATGCAATTGAATCTGGGCCGCCCTCCTGATGTGCATCAGGCACATGCGTTTGGAGTCTCAAGCGCCTGTGTCATGCAGCAGTCCTCGCGCTATGGCCTTTGACATTCCTCACAGTGTCACAGGGGTCCTCACAATGATGTTGGATGCAGCCTTGGGAAATTTTCTTCAATCCTGACACATCATGCCCCCCACACCAACAAACATGGCAGCCCCTTTTTAACAGTAAGGTCATCCACTAATGTTTCTTCACTTTCGTGTTTGTTAGGATATGAGGCCCACCAAGTCATGTTGATCCGACAGGTACGGGGACGGGATGATCACCCAAGAGAGGCTGCAGGACATGCTGGCCAACCCGAAGGCGGGTACCCGGAGGGTCTGGGGCGGTTGCCTACCACCTGAGCACTGCGCCGGGTTTGAGTAGTTCTGTCTGGCGACACCGGCGGCTGCTTCCGGGCTTGGTATGGGAGGTAGAGTTCACTTGGCATTCTGGGAATGCCCCTTTCGATTAACAAGGCGTCAATAAGGCATGACTAAGATTGATTAAGGATCAGTTCACCAAGAAACTATTAGATTAATGCCAGGAACTCAATTTTGTATTGGTTCATAAGTGCAGACTTTGGAATCATGACCCGGCAAGATGCACAGTTCTGGCGGGTAACACATGCAGTTTCGAGGTGCGAGCCTACTTCCAGATCCTGGATGTCGATGTGCAGCCCTGGTATGCAAGGATTCCATGTGACCACGCTGGTGTTTTCAGCCCAAATGGGATTCAATCATGCGAGTAGCCCTGCTACAATCATGAAGGGATGCATGACGTCCAGTTTCAGCAGAGGATGCCTCCTTTTCTTCAGGCGATTCCTCACCATGGGTGAGAAAAACTCGAGCCCCAAGTGCTTTGGCCACAACTACGATGAGACCGTAGAGGGTGCTTGATGTTTGACTGAATCCGGACGTGTCCCTTTGAGCAGCGCCCAAGCCCTCCTCGATGATCTTTACCTAAACGGCTTTCTCAACGCGAAAGGAAAGCCCTGCATCGCCACAGCTGGAAACAGCGGTTTCCGAAAACTCGGCCCGCCAAAACTCCGCGAAAGGGCTACTTGTTTAGACGGAGTTTGGGCAGGTAGCGCGCGAAAAGAGCAGGCGTTGACCGTGCGAGAGTATACAGTTGATCCCCAGTGTGCACAGGCTGTTTGCCAGTTTCGAAAATCTGCGGGAATTGGCCCGAAAGCTCCGCAAAAGGGGGGGTCCAGGATGCAAGGGGCGGCCTCCTTCTCACATTATTCTTGTACTGAAATTTTGCCGTTTTTGTGCTGGAGCTGCCAAAGTGCACTTTGCTACACTTGTTCTGAGAAGTTGCAATTTCCAAGCTGGAGCTACCAAGCAAGTGCGCTCGGCTTGGTGTATTATTCTTGCAATGAAAGCTTGCCCTGCCATGTTCAGACAGCCTCCGTGAAAGGGCTGAAGCTTCGCGAAAGCTCCGCGCAGGAGTTCTATGAGGCAATCAAGCTTTGATCGGTTGTGAGCACCGCCCCATTGCTCCTTACAAAACCAACGCGTGGCATGGTCAGACCAACGCGACACCACCGTTGCGAAATGCTTGTGTTGCCACGCATCCTATGCGTTCGAGAGGTTAGGAGATGTCGAGCTATGAGGCGAGGCGATTCAAATATCTAGAGTCAAGCGCTGTGGGATGCGTAATCGCACAATGCGCCCATGTGGCGAGTTTCAGCGCCAAGGCATGAGAGCGCGGCGCTTTTTCATCTCCTTGATGATGGAGATGGCAAGGCGCATTGTAGTTTTGTTTTGTTTCCTCGGCCACTGCCTTCAACATGGCAACGTCACCTAACCTTTCGTGAGCTCATTGCGTGGTTAGGGGATGTTAGGGGCATAGCCTGGGCATTCCCTGAGCTGTGTGAGGAAAGCACCCGGGCTCCTGATGAAAGGATCCATGCCAAACAGCGATGCAGGCTGATTGATGGCTTGGGCATGCCAATATGTCCCGCAAAGGCAGCCCTTGCAAACGTATTTTTGTTTTTTGCTTGGTGCTGCAGAGGCAATAAGCCTGGTAGGCAACTGCCTAAAGTTTAGAGGACCTCCCATGACTTACTCCTCCAATTCCAACCAACCAAACCGTTTTTTTTGGCAATAGAACTATTTGGGAAGGGAGGTTCGAACGTTCAAGCGGATCCTCCCCTACCTTGAGAGAGGTCAGGTTCTGCGTTCGCAATGGCCTGTGGAACCAATGCTTTCTCCCTTGACAGCAGATGTCCCCACAAAGACTCCTGGCATTTGCTGTTGCCTGGTGGGTTCCGCCTGTTATTTTTTGTGGTTCTGCAACTGTGAATCCAGCAGTGGTGTTCTCAAAAAGCATTGTTCCGGTCCTTTAACGCCTCTCCTTTTCGGTCCTGTTCGGCCCGGGTGCGGTCTGCTGCCTGAAAAATCGTTTGGTTTCAAGCACGAATTTGGAACGCCAGAAATCAGTGAGATCTGTTTGGATTTGTGTTGGTTTCAAGTTGGTTTGAAATTATTTGCCCACTCGCTTGATATTGGTTAAGTATTGGACTAGCGCTGGTGCGAAGACCCCCCAGATATCCGTCTCTCACTGCTTGAGGTTGGCGGAAACATTTGCCGGTTTTGTGGTTAGAATTGGCTTAATTCTGGGCTTTGGGGAAAGCTTTCTATTAGGCGGACCTTCAACTTGTTGAGGGAAGGATTTAACGGAAGCAACCAAAAGGGCGTGTCCGTTCCACCGGCCAAATGTGCACTTCAGACGTTTCAATGGCCCTTTGATGCTCCTCAGTTTTTTTGAGTTTCCAGATGAGTTTGATGTTTTATCCCCACTGATGAATATGACAGCTGGCAGCAATTACTTCCATCGCACAGCGCTACTACCTACGTGCTGACCCTGCAATTCCTGGAGCCAGTGTGCAAAAACCTCTAGAGTTTGCACGGCCTGCTCGCTCGCCGCGCAGGTTACACTTGAGGAGTTTATAGACGGGATCACACGATGCAAGGGCCCGGCGAGGGCCATAGATCAGGCGGGGGATGATGTGTTGGGGCGCGCTAGTGACTCCGCTAGTGGCAGTCTGTTGGCCGACTTCCGATGTGGTTGCAGTGCGGGCATTTGTCTCTACTTTGGCTGGCCACACATTCCAGTGCATCTCTCTCTTTCCGAACTTCGCCTTGCGGGCTGGACTCATCATGAGAGCTGGCATGAACGCAAGAACATACAAAATCAATCTCCCCATTTCCTCAAAGGGTTGTTTGTGAGGACTTCTCAAACAGTCACGCGGAGGGTCCGGGAGAACGCAAGTTCGAAGGGGGAAAACCACCCTGAAAATTCTTCGTGCCCAAAGAGTTTGCATGCCCGTTCCATTGAGCTCATCGCAACCAGTACCCCGCATGCCCAACATGTCCTACCTGCTGAGTTCACAACCAGGGACCAACGTGTTGGCGCGTTCACGTGCCCAGAATGTGAGCATACTCAGCAACTGAGGCCAGAATCACCGTTTTGCAGACTCGAGCTTGTTTTTGGCCCAGTTTGCTTGCAACGTAAACGTAGCACAGGTCTGAAGCATTCATTACCGGTCAATGTGCTGGAAGAGTTGCCGAAACCCCGCGAAATGATGCTGGAAAGGCTACAGAGTGGCGGCGTTGCCATATTTGTATGCAGGCAACGGACAGGACACGAAGGCGACCCCTTTACTTTTGGCTGCTAGCTTGGATCTTTCACCTTTGGCCCGGGCAAGATGTGTATCACTATCCAGCGCGTAAAACAACTTGCGCCGGAGCCAATGGCCGTCCATTGGCGAACGCCAGGTGTCTATGCAGTCCGACCTAAAGAGCCTGGACAGAAAGCTCACAAAGCTGGGGCGATTGCTTCAGGACTGCGAGCCCGGGGCAGATGGAGTTCTCACGGGAACTGCAAAAAGCTCCAGGTTAGATAGGCCCATCCTGCTTTCGATTTGTCGGGTGTTCCTGCTTTCCTTTTCTGGTGTGGCCGACTTGTCCAACAGCGCGGCAGGGGTTCGATGCCCGTTTGGGCGCTTTGCCACTTGTTTGGATTCGCCATTTCGGTCCCACCTGCTGTTACATCTTGCCGGCCATGGAAAGACTTGAGAGGGGACGGACCGAGAGCTGGCACTGTTTGCCAGAAGTGCCAACGCTGCCTTTCAGCAGCCGGCTCTAGACACAACCCGTAGGTATCGCCCACCTGTCGAGATGGCAATCTAAAGCGCACGGAAAACCATGTGTGTCTGGGCAGGCGCTATTGCCTTGGCAGGACGTGTTCGTTGCTTCCAAGGGCATTTCCCACACCTGGGACCTTGAGGCAGGTGAAGCGCAGGACGTTGGGTGTGGTCTTGGTGCCCGGAAACTACAAGCAGGCCAACCACTTTGGGGCACTCTCATATTTGGCCAAGATGTGCAGCTTCCCAAAAACATGACTTGCATCTCCGTGCGAAAGTGCTCTTGCTTTCACTGTGGACCCACCCAGAAAGGCAGCAAAGAGTGGACATAGGAGGTAGGATGGACATTGTGGCATCTGAATTGTTTTCTACACGCACCTTGCCTCTTGCTTTCATGCCTATTGAGTTGGCCGCCTTTGAACTATTGAAGTTTCTTCCTGCGGAAGGTCACAAAGAACCCTTCCCTTGCGCGGCAATGCGCCTACCAGCCATCCCTTGACCCGATTTTGCGGTGGATGGCCGCCAGAATGCACGCAAGGCTGAACAGCTTGGTGTAGATGAAGGTGCATAGTGAAGAATGTGTGAGTTCTCCGGGCCAATGCGCTGCATCTTGCCCGTGCAACTCCAGGCTGCGAAAGGCAAAGACTTGAAAGTCTTCAGGACGGGGAGACGACTTTGTTTGTTTCAAGCCTTGGGCTTTGGAGGTGCCATGGTTGGTGTCCTTTGGCTGAACCAAGGGAAGATTTGGAAGCTTCAGGTCCCCTACCTGGCTCTCAAGGATGAGTACCCTTGTGGTTATCATCTTTTCAAGGACGTCATTTGGAGGCCTAAAAAGGGGACTGTCTTGCAATCCTGGCGTGCTGACTTTCCATGTATTTGTGTTGTCTTTGCTCGTGCTTGCTCATTCCGCCAATGTCCCTTTGAAAGGACATAAGCTCTGCGATTCTTTCAAGAATCCAAGCTGCTGGAAACAAAGCGAGGCATTTCAAAAGCAGAAAAACGCGAACACGCCCGAAGCGTGGTTACTACTTGCAACCAGCAGCATTTTCATGTTTGGCTTGTTTCGAGATGTGTTGAGCAGCAGGTCACCAACTGGAAGTAAGTGAAACACGGAGCCCGTCTTTGCCCTAGCCGGTGGCTTTCCAGAAGGGATTCCAGAAATGCGACTTGGCCAACCCAGCAGAGCAAAGTCAGCAGCCATGAATGGCGGTGGGCCGTCTTGGGGAAGACGTAAGACATGATGTGGTATATCTCTTCTTTGCCTGGGCGCCGAGCTAAGTACAAGCAGCCACACCCGTATTTTCGTCGTGGTGAAGGTTGCTCCCCTTGCCATCCAGCCAGGATGAACTCTGGGGGTGCGGGCGCGGGTGGCTTTAACCGCATCGTCAGCCCTTTCTGACGGCGAATAGCCGAGCTGGAGCTCCTCCTTTCGGTACGCTACAACCTGTCCTGGGGTGGCGGGACGGTGCAGGTTACTTACACCAAAGGCGAGTTGTCGCAGACACTCATGAACACATACACAAGTGTATATATATATATATATAGGTGCACGCGATATGTGGAAAGTTTGCAGAAGCAATTTTCTGAATTTGTTTGGTACATAGATGTATACACCCTGAATATTTGTGGGCAGTTTGTTTATTGCCTTGCCCAGTCAAGACCCTCTGGACGCAATGGCAGAAATAGAGAGATAGATGTATACTTGTTAGCTTTGTTAGACAAGTATCATCTACACATCAGTTTTCGGCATCGCCGGTTTGCCAAGAAAGAACAGCTACAGTAGTATGGGCCGGGGGGATTGTTCTAACCTAACTCAAGCACGGAGCTGCTGTTGCTGTGTTTCTTGTTGTTTCTGTTCATCAAGCTACCATGGCTTGGACGGAATTGCAACAACCTCCAATCCTTCCTTAGATCAAGGGTTCTTGTCATTCAGGGGTGTACCCCTTGATGGCTCCAACTAGTTTTCCAATAAGCATATATATATATATATATATATATCTATATATATGGCCAAAAAGGGGGGTATGGTTTCCAGTCTTTTCGTGCGTGCTTCAGGCTGAACAGAGAGGCAATTTGTTTCCTCTGAAGCGTATATCTTTAAGCACATGGCTTCCACCAGGAAAGCCTCTTCCACCAAAACATGCACTTTTGGGCCGAGAGCATCCCCAAGACAGGGCCCCCAGCGACCTGACCTTACAGAAGGCGAGGCGCTCGCAAGTGGTGGCAGGCCCCCTCGCAAGTTTCCCGCTCTTGCGGATGGGCCAAATGGCCCCGGAATGGTAACTTTGCTTGGCAAGTTGGCCAGTGGTCACAAGCCGGTGGGTAAGGGTTCGTCTAACATTTTGTAGGGCCAGCCAAGTGGGCGCAACAGTGGCCACCAGGCCTTGATCGCGTGAGGATGTTGGACAAGGCAACGTGGGAGTCAAAGTCTTTGAGGTGCTTGGACCAGATGGCTCACTGCCTGTATGGGGTTGTCCCCCGAGTACCTAGTGCTTCGACAACTTCGAAGCACGGTGCACGTAGAATGTGGCTGGTCCGGTTCGGCTGACCCCAAACACGAGCTGAAGTTGCTGCATATTGCATGTTTTGTTGGTTCCATGCTTAGTTTCGAGAGAGGTCACCTAAAATAGAATGCTTGAAGCTGAACAAAAGCAAGCAGGCTTTGACATTGGTCATCAAGTCAACTTGACCCGAGACCAAAGGCAAACACAGACTGGCAGCTTGAAGATCCTAGCAAATGCCCTTTCCAGGACGGCCACAGAACGCCTCCCGGCAACGAGTGCAGCTTACGACGTGAGGTTCAATGTTCATCCGAGCTCTCCATCCCACAACCCCACAGGGCTGGCCTTTTGGGGGAGCTTTGGACAAATGGCACATGCTCTTAACAACTCCCGAATACCAGACAGATTCGCAGCAAATTTCCAGACCTGTTGACCACACGTCAGGCAGCCGTGTTTTCCGCCTCAGCCCGAAGCTTGCCCACGCCATACCGGCAATGCATCATAGCGCGGCGGTGATTCCTCGAGGCACCGAGGCGGGCAACTGGTCGTCAACTCACAAGATGTGCTGAAGGAAGCTGAGGCTGACATGTTTGGATTCCCCTGAGGCAGACTTAAACCAAAGTGGTGGTTGATTCTCCCAAGGGGGGGAAGCCCTGGCGTCAAGTGTTTGGACATGACACGCTTTGGGCCTATCCACCTAGGAGGTGAGGGCTACTTTTTAGTATAGAGCTTGGCACATTTAAGCTCAGGAGGACACGTTGGATGCCTTCTCTTAACCAGGCCTCCCGCGCAAAAACTGGTCCCAGGACTGCGGACCGGTCCCAGGACCGGTCCCCGGGTCCTAGGTCTTCTTGGGACCGGTCCTGCAAAGCCACTTCTCGTCGGCTTCGGGTGTGTCTTTGAGGAAAACCATCAGGATTCCAATTGCTTCCTTCCAGTTGCATCCCACGCCGGTCCCGTCTGCAAGGCCAGGACAGGAGGTAGAGGGTCGGCGGATTTCCATTGTCTCAAGTGAACATGCTTTGACATAATACTGTATGGAGAACCTTGGCCGTTTCATGGAATGTTACCAACTAGATATGCATTGCAGTTGCGCCCACTTAATATTTGCAGCGCCTTGGCTGACTTCAGGCCCAGAAGACACTCTTTGCTTTCTATGGCTTTGATTCAGTAGCTTTGCTAGCGCTGATCCGCTGGATCCTACGACAAGAGTCCCGGGCTGGGTGCCTCCCGAGTTCTCGCGGCGCTTGAGCGCCAATTGCCCACCCCGCCCAGGGTTGGGCCGCGCAGAATTTGAATCTGTGCGTGTGTCTTCAAACAGAGGGTCCATTGTCGGTGTTTGCAAACGAGCGCCGCAAGGCAACCAACATGTTGAGAAGACCCCCAGATTGACACGCAAGCTTTGCTCCGCCTTTTAGGCGAGACTGCGATTCCGGCCGCACGGGGTGTTGATTGACGGCATGCAACCACAGTCAACAGTCCAACACATGGACGGTGCGGGCGGGTTGCGTGGTCAGGAATCTCCAGGATGCATGGCAAGGTGGGGACCAAATGAACCCGAGGCAGTCCCTTCAAACAGGCTCGAGACGCTAACGCGAGAGGCATTCATGGATCTTGGGTGTCTATAAAATTGCTGGTTTCCTTTTGGTCCCCTTCAAACACCAAGCAGAAAAGCAAACGTGGGCCCACCGTTTCGAGAAACGCCTGTGAGCCACGGTGGCGAACCTTCTTCCCGAGCCAAGCAATGCGGATGTGAATGCCCGCAAAGACTTGGGTGTCCCCAAAACTGGTTGTACTTCTTCGTGGCTCCTATTTTTTAGGGTGCGCGCACTTGACTTCTTTGTCGCCAGGGGGGCAACCACAGCTGCGTTGAGACTCCTGGTCACGAATTGTAACCGTTTTGACTGAGAGGGTTCCAGTGCACTCCCTCACAACAATGCATAGAAGACCACTGGGCCCCTTAACCACACGAAATTTCCAAAAGGGTTCCAACGGACTTTGATGAGAGATGGCTGGGGATATCCCGTCGGCTTTTCAGCAGGAAGTCTCAACTTGAGGTCAACGAGGCCAAGCGTGGTGACTCCCTCTGTTGCTTAGCAACTCTCTTTTGGTGTTGCTTGCCCAGACCTGGCATGTTCAATTATGTTCTGCTTCGTAGCATGGCGGTTCGGTGCCACGCCTTCTTACGGTTGGGCGCTGTAGGTGCCCCGCCCGCAAAGAGCAAAACTGGAGCCCGCGCGACGAGCTCTTCAAGCCATGGGCGTGTTGGTCGCTTTGGTTCTTTTGTTTCTCAGCCCCCTCGCAAATCAGTTTCAAAAGCTAGCAAGGTCGCCTTTTGCAGACTCCGGCACCTCGTAATCCGGACCCCTGAGAATAAAGAGCCCCCATCGTATTCACAAATCCTGGGAGGGGCAAACATGAGTTTTCCTTGGTCCCTCAGTCCCGGTCCTCTTTGCTGCTTTTGGGTCATCCCCGCTTCCGGGCTCAAATGTCAAATGTCCAAACTAGGAATTTGAACGAAGCACAATCACTGACATGTCTCGGAAATGTGTAAGTTGAGTATTGGTTGAGTATTGGTTTATTCGCCAAGTCCGGCTGGATTTAGGATCGGAAGGGAACGTCGCTAGAACATTGCTAGCTTAGTATTGGTTTAGAGTATAGGAACGCTCATGCTGGTTAAAGAATCAGCCATCTTCGTGTACTTAGTATATGCGCTTGCTTCTTCATAGCTTCGCTTCCGCATCCAATATTTGCATCTGGCAGCTTAAATCTGGCGGAGGTCACATGCATTGAAACGTGGACCTTGCCAAACACCTTTTCGCACGGGGGTGAGAATGGGAGGGGCCTCACACTTCTCCCCAAGGGTGGGACATGGCTTTTGTTTTGTTTTTGGACGCAGCGACTGAGGCACTTCCTGAGCCGATCATTTTGTGAGGCTCATTGTCCGAATATGTCTTGCAGATATGCATGGGGACAGCACATTTCCGAGGTGCATCCTCCTTTCGTCATGGGGACTCTGTGCTGGTGCGACAATCGCCACAGGATAAAATCACCGCGAGCTGCCGGCAAAAAGCCGAATCTTTCATGGGCTCTATGTTTTTTTTCAGAACCGCCCACGTTTGAGTTGTTGAACCTTAAGAGCTTTTTGGGGCCAAATGTCCCTGGCTTGAGGTCCGAACTTGTCGAGGGAATCCAGCAAGTCGAGCGAACTTTTTCTGGCCAAAGCCAGTGTTGCAATGTCTCCAAAGGGTTCGGTCGTTTTCTGGCATTTGTTTGACATGCTTACCTAGCTAATGTGATCCAAAAAGCAGGTTCTCCATTCGAGAGGGCGCCCTTCTCGATTGAAAAGTGGTGGAGCCCGCTAGGACTTGGGCCCATTCGCATGGCTTTTTGTTTGATACCAGTCGCCCAAGGAAGCCACAAGGCCATCAGGCAAAATTTGGGGCGCGGCGACCCTATGAGACGAGCCCATTGAGCAGTTGTCGCGCTTTGGGCCTTTTACTTCTCTGGTTGCAAAACAAAACATTTGATGTCCAGTGATTTTGCTGCTGGCTCTAACACATGCTACAAAACGAGGACATATTAGTTTGCTCGATACCAGCTGGGTTGCACTGAGCTACTCAAATTGGGCTCCAGGGTTGGGCGAATACCTTCACACAGTCTCGCACGCACAGATGGCACCATGCACAGCAAGTGCCGAGGCCAGCCAGGTTTTGGGAGGGCTGGTCGTGTTGTATGGTCGCCACGCGGCAAAAGATGAAGCCATTGAGTTTTCCAAGGCCATCTTCCCCAGAGCTGGCCTCGCGCGCAATTTCTGTATCATGTTTGACTTCTGATTGTCCAGCGGCCTGTCTTGGCTGAAACTGCTGTTGAGTCTTTTGCTTTGTCACAGGCCTGCTGACAATGGAACCTTTTCTTTGCATCCGTGGGCACTTCCTTTTTGTACAATGCTGTGCTGGACGTGATGCTGTCGCTCAACAGGAAAAGAGGCATGCAGCTTGTGTGGGTTTCGCTCGTTCATCACTCCCACTGGGGTCCCTGGAAAAGGGACCTGTGAGATCTGCTTGGCGGCCATGGGCAGCCCTATTGGGCTGGGATATCCGCGTTTGCGGTTAAAAGGGGATGCCTTTTCCATCAGCCCGGCCTCTTGATTTGCCAGGTTTGCTTCACATGTTGGCACGGCCTTGAAAGGTTGGCCATTTGTGCACAGGCTACGTTCGAATGTTGGTTACTTTTCAGGCCTTTCATGAAAACGTGAGGGGATGGGTTTCAAACCAAGTGTTGCAGAAGGATCTCCAGACATTTGCAGCATTTGAGGTGACTATCATTTTGCGAAACTAGCTGTGCAAAATAGTTGCTGACAATCATGTATTTTGGTAGATTGCTTGAGGAAGCTTAACTAGTTTCCTGTAAATATCCTGTGGCTAGCTTCTCCTAGTAAAGCAGTATCTTTGACAAAGATGGGTTCCCCCAACTGCAATTCCATAGTTCCAGATGCAATGCGCACACGTTCACTTGCACATTCAGCAACGTGTATGGAACATGATCGTATATAGGTATGCTAATAGCCATTGGTGGTTTATGGGCACATTGCGGTGCTTGTGAGGCCGTGCTCAAGAATCCCAGGCGCTTGTGCCGCTTTTTGTCAGGCGCGGCGATGGAAGGCTCAACTGAGCGCCAGAGCGCTTGAGCGGCCTCATAGTCTTAGCGGTGTTTCTCTTTCTCCAGGCCGCCGGGGAGCTGGGCATTGCAAGTGGTTCCTGGAGGAACAAATTCCAACCATGGACCCCTCGTTGGCCGCGCGCCTCCATGCCTGAGGGTGGCATACTCCATTTCCCTTGGGGGGTAGGGTCTTGGGCGCATTGCGATGCCTCCTGGATGAATACAATGGTTTGCTGTCGGCGGTTTTGAATCTGGTTGCCTGGGGGGTTCTGAAAAGGGTCACACCGGTGGATCCTTCCCATCTCCTTTGCACCGGACCCCCAGCTGCAATGTACGGTAAGCCAGTGAATCCACGAGGCCCCTTCGTGCTGACAACATCGGACGCAGCAATATGCCATGCGCGCAAAAATGCGAAGGCGCTGCTGGATTGGTCAGGCAAGTAGCGCTATCTGCGAAGGGTCCGGAGTCCCAACAGGTTCTTTTGGACCAAAAGCTTTCGACTTGGGCCAAATTCTACATGAGCTTCATGAAATGTCTCTTGGGGTGAGCTTTCATGGGGGCATGAGAAGAACTACTGGCTCGTACACATGAATGAGACGTATATATTCCTATATATATATACATATGTATATATATATATATTATATACATATTTTTGTTGGTAGATTACATACATATAAACATATATACACATATTTGAGTTTGTAGATGAGCATCCAGACGCATCGCTCGGAGTTCGGAGGAGCTCTTGGGCTTCTCGCGGCGCTTCCAGCTCAAAGCTATCACGCCGCAAAGCCCAGGCGGTTCGAAAGGTCGTTCGGAGCCTTGGGATATGTTCCATGGAGGCTTTGCTGTATGGCAGGCATTTTGCCAGAGAAAGGTAAAGGGTTTGGTGGGTATGGTGCTTCTGAGTTGTAGGTGCGTTCTGTCCTTTCAAGCGTGTGTGGCAAAGAAGCCTCCATGCGGTAGAGGGAAGAGCCAGTTCAGTTGCACACCGTCAAAAGGTAATTGCTTTGAGCGTGGGGCCAATGGCAGGTGTGGGACCTCAGCAATTCTAAGTTGAGGATTTGTTTTTATCGCTTCCTTTGGGGGAGAACAAGGCCCCCTTCGTGCGGCCTCCAGAAGGTGTCAAAATCTACACCCGCTGATTCGCAAGGGGAGCCCCATTGAATCAACTTGCCAAACGAGGGCCAAATACCACCCTACCAATTTGCACAGCACACTCCAACCACTGGGAACGCCGTTCTTGTTTGACGCGCCCGGCAACTTTAAAACAGTCCTACATGGGATTTGCCAAGGGCGAAGCCTCCCGCCAAAAAAGCAGCAGAAACACATGTGTTGCTTCTCTTTTCCAGAATGGCCACGAGTTTCGCATGAGGGGAGAGGCTGGCTAGATGCGACGACCTGTCTTCCCATTGAAAGCAAAGGGTTTGGCACCGGGTTCGACTCCCGCTCCAGAAGATTAGGTCACAATTGGCAGGCCTTTGCCCCGGTAACTCCCCGCTCCCTTAAGGACAAAGCTGTTGAGAAGGCGCTGCCTGGACCAAACCACGTTTGCCCTGTTGTAAGGTCCAGGGCAGCTGGCTGTTTTTGGTTCAACCAGTTGAAGCGACCGCAAGGTCTCAGATGCTCAAGGCCCTACCTCCAGACCAGCTGAAGCAAGTGCTGACAGGGCCCGGCGCCCAAGCGCATAGGAGCTGTGAAGGCATTTGCGGCTCAACCCCCCTTACTTTGCAGCCGTCTTGGTAAAAAAACATCAATGAGTTCCGGGTGCTTGCCTTAAAGTCAAACAAGCCCGTTCACCCGTTGACATCTGAAAGGTGGTTTGCTCCGCATCAAAACGGGGCGAATTGTTAATTACCAATGCGCGCCCGAGCCACTGCCGTGATTGGAAACAAACTTGGCCTCGTGAGGTCCACAAGTCCTGCACTGTTGGGAATTGCCCACTGCCATGAGAGCGGTTCCAACTACTTCTTCACTGTACAGGGTTCTTGTTCATGGTGCTTCCTGAGTGGATACCTTTGTCGGCTGGGAGGCGGGGCTAGCGTTGTGGCTCTTGGCTGGTGACTTGCAATTCTTAGGGGGTTGGCAGCAGCAACCGCGGTACCGGGGTTGGTGGCAGTCAGCGCTTGCCCGTGATATGCGGCACGTTTTCCCTATGAGTCTTTGAGAGAGACTGTCTGCATCCAACGATCTGCCCTTTTTTTTGTGAGCTCACCCGGGGATAAAACAAGCTCACCAGGATTAAGGTTCTCTACTTGGGCATCTCTTATTGCCGTTGTTGACATTATTGTCAATGTTACCTTCCCGTAAGGCTCGCGCTAATAATCAAAACAGGCGCGACACAAGTTCTTAAACAGCGAGCCAAGTCGTTGCGCATTGACCCAGAATGGCGGCATCGACTGGGGAAGTGATATTCAGTTAGCAAACGAGGCAGCCCATTTCAAGCTGAACATGAAACTTACGTGAGCACAAGATGACAGAACCGACGCGATGGCCCGAGTAACCCCGAGTGTTTTATCTTGGCATGCCCTGCCTTTACACTGCAAGAGACACCGTCGCAGGAATCCGTTGTTTGCCTCCTTCAAAAGCATAAATTCCACGGGCTCTCATGTATCCCAAACAAGTTGTAATGAAGTACGCCCAACCTTAAGCCTTTCTAGGGTTACCCAAAGCAATAATCTTGCACTGTCAGGTTTGAGCCGAAGAATGGGTCCCGAGATTACGACACGGCGGTGATGAACTATGTGACGAATCTTCAGCGGGGCTTCCGAGTCTCCGAGCGAGTGATGCCGAGTCGTTTGGCGAGTTTGTGACGGGCTGTGGCCTCATGCAGGCCTGTCTGAAGAGATTTTTGAGTTGCCCAGTGGTGTGTGTTTTTTGTATTTTTATTATATTTTTGGGAGCGCTTCTCATCAAAATCAGCTGGACAAAGTGAGCCCAGAAATGTTTGCTTGGGCATTGTCGGCCATTAGCCCCGCCCAATCGCCACAAAACAGGGGCAAGAGGAGGTGGAGATACTGCCGGAAGGGCGTTGGCCTCACTACAAAGCTCTTTGTGGACTCACCTCAGTTCCCATCGGCTTTTCCTCTTCACTCTTCCCATGTCCACTCACCTGGCACCTCCAAAAACACCATTAATTGCCCTTGCCAAGCGGCCTCCGGCTAGTTTTGCAAACTTAGTTTGGTGGGAGGTGAGAAGTGCCCGGGCCCGTCTTTGCATTCTGGAAGAGCCACTGTCACTGTCTACGTGCAGCGGCTTCAAACCCATGCAACGGATTGCTTGCAAGCGTGGTCGCCTGGCCAACAGCCCTTGAAGTTCCCCTGCCAAAGGGGGTCCCCTGAAACGGTTAGTGCCCTTTGGCTGCCCTTTACCTACCAACCACAAGGGGGTAAGCCACACGAAGTCTTGGAGCCCCGGCCCCGAGCGTGAGGTAGGACTTGTCCTCTTTGGCCTTCCGGTTTTCGTCGTAGCTAGCAAGCAACGACTCCCCACCTAAAAACAGGGAAGGTTCCTGAAATAAAAATGGGCTAGGGAGGTTTTCTGGCTACACAGCGGTGGTATGTGGGGGGGGGGGGTTCGTAAGAGGGAAGAGTATGTATAATGTGCCGGGGAGAGGTCTGGGCATCAACATCACACTGAGAGCTGGCTTTCAGGCAGATCTTGTATAGGAATTGATTTCATAAAATTGCAAATCTTAGTCTGAGAAATTGGCTTCCAGGGGAATTTGGTAGGAATGAAATTGCAGATGTTACAAATTAATTTGTAAGGTAAAGAAAATATTCTCCAAAATAACCAATTTTACAAATTCTAGTCTGAGAAATTAGCCTCCAGGGGAATTTGGTAGGAATTAAATTACAAATTTTACAAATTTTACAAATTTTACAAATTTTACAAATTAATTTTCAAAAAAATCCGGCCCAAAATTACAAATTTTACAAATTTTACAAATTAATTTGTAAAAAAATCTGGCCCAAATTTACAAATTTTACAAATTCGAGTCTGAGAAATTAGCTTCCAGGAGAATTTGGTAGCAATTAAATTACAAATTTTACAAATTTTACAAATTAATTTGTAAAATTTGTAAA
Organism: Effrenium voratum; assembly: GCA_963377175.1. Lineage (NCBI taxonomy): Eukaryota > Dinophyceae > Suessiales > Symbiodiniaceae > Effrenium > Effrenium voratum. The sequence goes on from CAUJNA010003232.1 coordinate 381,179, forward strand.
ATATCAAAAAAATCTGGCCCAAAATTACAAATTTTACAAATTTTACAACTTAATTTGTAAAATTTGTAAAATATCAAAAACATCTGGCCCAAAATTACAAATTTTACAAATTTTACAAATTCGAGTCTGAGAAATTAGCTTCCAGGGGAATTTGGTAGGAATTAAATTACAAATTTTACAAATTTTACAAATTTTACAAATTTTACAATTTTTACAAATTAGTTTGTAAAATTTGTAAAATATCAAAAAAATCTGGCCCAAATTTTACAAATTTTATAAAATTTGTAAAAATTGTAAAATTTGTAAATTTTGTAAAATTTGTAAAATTTGTAATTTAATTCCTACCAAATTCTCCTGGAAGCTAATTTCTCAGACTCGAATTTGTAAGATTTGTAAAATTTGTAATTTTGGGCCAGATTTTTTTCAAATTTTACAATTTTTACAAATTAAGTTGTAAAATTTGTAAAATTTGTAATTTTGGGCCGGATTTTTTTGATATTTTACAAATTTTACAAACTAATTTGTAAAATTTGTAAAATTTGTAAAATTTGTAAAATTTGTAATTTAATTCCTACCAAATTGCCCTGGAAGCTAATTTCTCAGACTCGAATTTGTAAAATTTGTAAAATTTGTAATTCCGGGCCAGATTTTTTTGAAATTTTAAAAATTTTACAAATTAATTTGTAAAATTTATAAAATTTGTAATTTTGGGCCAGATTTTTTTGATATTTTACAAATTTTACAAATTAATTTGTAAAATTTGTAAAATTTGTAATTTAATTCCTACCAAATTCCTACCAAATTCCCCTGGAAGCTAATTTCTCAGACTAGAATTGTAAAATTTGTAAAATTTGTAATTTTGGGCCAGATTTTTTTTGATATTTTAAAAAAAAACAAATTAATTTGTATAATGTGTAAAACTTGTAATTTTGGGCCAGATTTTTTTGATATTTTACAAATTTTACAAATTAATTTGTAAAATTTGTAATTTAATTCCTACCAAATTCCCCTGGAAGCTAATTTCTCAGACTAGAATTTGTAAAATTTGTAAAATTTGTAATTTTGGGCCAGATTTTTTGATATTTTACAAATTTTACAAATTAATTTGTAAAATTTGTAATTTTGGGCCAGATTTTTTTGATATTTTACAAATTTTACAAATTAATTTGTAAAATTTGTAAAATTTGTAAAATTTGTAATTTGATTCCTACCAAATTCCCCTGGAGGCTAATTTCTCAGACTAGAATTTGTAAAATTTGTAAAATTTGTACAGGTTTTTTTGATATTTTACAAACTAATTTGTAAAATTTCAAAAAAATGTAATTTTGGGACAAATTTTACAAATTAGTTTGTAAAATTTGTAAAATTTGTAATTTAATTTGTAAATTCCTACCAAATTCCCCTGGAAGCTAATTTCTCAGACTAGAATTTGTAAAATTTGTAATTTTGGGCCAGATTTTTTGATATTTTACAAATTTTGCAAATTCATTTGTAAAATCTGGAAATTTCACTTTTTACACATGTACTTGCGAAATTTGTGAAATGCTTAATTGTTAACCATATTTGTTGGAATTTGGCATAGTTCAGAAACTAATCTGCAAAATGTGTATAACTTGTAATGTAACTCCAGCCAAATCTCCCCGGAAAGCAAATTCCCCAGAGTACGTTTCAATGTCAGCAAACATCCGATTTAGAATTACAAGCTGGATTTGAACAAACATTGCTCGGGGGTTGCAAATTGCACAAGCTAGTTTGTAAAAAGTCGGTCCAGAATTACACAAATTACAAGTAAAGGTGTGAACATTGTAAACTTGATAAAACTTGATCACCGTCCTTCCCTTAACGGCTTTTTTTGGGTCAAGTTTGTTTCATTTTGAATCGGTTGAAGTTTGGTAAGGAAATGGGGAGGAAAGCATATTATCTTTTCATTTGGAATCTCTCTTTTCTGTTATTTCCATGTTTGTTTTTCTTTAGGATCTCGAATTCATACTCCTTTCTTTATCTTTCACTCTCTCCCCTGACCATTTCTTCCTACAATCAACTCAATAAACTAGGATGGAAAAGACAGGGATAAAGAAATAAACATAAGATAGGTAAAGGAGAGAGGACATCTTCTGTAACACGCTTCTTTTGGATAACTTTCATACCACACATACCTGATGGAGAAAGAGATGGAGAAAACCGTGCAAATAGAAAGACATGGAAAGGCTACTGGGATTGTGGGATGGATTCATTTGTATCTCAGAGATTTTATCGCATACCAGGTTAGACCAATCGATGAAGGTAAGGGAAAGGGAAAGGTGTGAAAGAACAAAGAATGATGAAGAAAATCTTCCGCCCAGACATCACGCAGAATACGCCAGATAGCCTGTCCGTGAGACTTGGAGGATATGATGATTGAAGATTCCCTCACTATCCCTTTCCAGCCTGTCTTTGGGGCCTCTTCCAAATCATTGCCTGTTTCCTCTTGTCCATCCATCCTCATCCTTTATTTGCATTTATGGATGGGCAAGAAGTGACGAAAGCATTTGCAGGCAGTAATAATTACGGTAGAAAACGTAATATCCTCCCTTTCTTTTCAAAATCCTGTTTTATACAAGCTAACAACATAAAAAGGGCGCGAGACAGTTGTGACAAAGCTAAAGATAATTATGGGTGGTGCTTACAGAAGCTATCTAATTTATTACGTGCTAATACATGCTTCTAATCTTAAAACCATACTTACATTCCTCGTTCTTTTCTATTTTATTCTTCCCTTGTTGAGATTCATTACGCTATCTTTCTTTGTGAATGCTTTTGGCTGTCCGGTCGTCGCTGGGGCTCACCGAAAAAAAGGAGATTATGAGTAGGTCTTACTCATATTATTTTGCTTGTGTTTTACTATCTTTTGGACCTTTCATCCTTCCCCTTCTTCTGTTTCCCTTTTCAACCGTTGAAGAATGCCAGAAATCGAGGGGTGAAGGAAGGAGGGAGAAGCTAGCCCCCCCGTTCCTTCTTCTCCAACTGTATCGCTAGTGGGGAGAAGATAGGAAGGAGATCAACCGTTCCATCTTTACCTTTCCCTTCCCCACTACGTTCTGGAGTTCTGTCACTACGAAAGACTCACGATGGAACAGTCTAAAAGTGGGACGAAGGAAGGGGATATTGGCTTTATTTTTGGTTTATTTGTAGAAAAAGAAAGCCACTTTCCACAACCCGCTTCTTTCTGTAAAAACACAGATGGAAGAAGATGACCTTTCCTTTCCCGGCCCAGCCAACGCTTGTCATTTTCCTTGCCTTGTCTTTTACATTGCCATGTTTTGGAAATGAAGAAGTAAAGCGTCTGGCAAGGAGGTAAGCGCCCATCAATACTAATTGAAGATAACGAATTGGATGGGCACTTACCATGTCTTTCTATCACTTCTTTCTTTCCTTTTGATGAAATTGAAGATTGAAAATGGGAAGTGAGAGGCCTCTCTTGACTTCTTCCTCAAGCATAGGCTGCTGTTAATCTTATGCCGTGTGATGCTTGGGAAGAAGAAGAAGAAAAGATAGGAGAGGGTGAGCAGAAGTAACGTGATTCTTTCTTTTCCTCCGATCGCATCCTGATTTTCCCACGTATGTCACCCACCAACATCTTCAACCCATAAAGATTTGACTACAGAATCCTTTTAATAGCAAATGCTAGCGGTCTCTCTCTTTTGCTAATAATCTTCTGGAAATGAAAGGACAATAATAGAGTTTTAGATCATAGGATGGTGTAAGGACTGGGTTCTTCTCATCGTTGACGTCCTTTCCTTGCCCAAGTCACGGAGGAAGAGAGGTTGGTTTGTGGTCCCAAGAGCTTGTATCCTTCCCTTTCTATCTCTTCCACTTCATCCAGGAAACATTTGTGGATGGACATGTCGTTATTAAGATCATTGCCTTTCGGTTTACCATCCCATTTATTGCTTGAATGTCTATCTTTGTTGTCTTCCATTTACAATATTATCTGAGAAGTATGGACATGCTTCTGGGTGTGAGGTTGAAAAAATTGGCGATGTAAAGAAAATCACGATGGTTGGAAGAGAAAGTTAATCATTACCAAGAATAGGTTCATAGTCTCTCATCTGCTGGTTGCATTCTCATGTACTTGTTCACTTTGCAACCTTTCTACTTGTTTATCTATCTTCCCAATCTCTCTTTCTCTCTCTCGCATTGTAAACGTTGGAGGCATCTGGATGGGGGAAAAAACCCGGGGGGTAATAACAAATATGAAGAAGAGGAACTGGCTAACACTCCTTCTGCTCTCCCGTCTTTCGCGGCTATCAGGATTGGTAAGAATAACGAAAAAGGCCTATGAAGAAACATAATAGATACATAAATAAATAAATCAATAGGCAAATGACAGAACCAAGAACATGAAAGTAATAAAGAATGTTAATAAATGAAACTGTTTATTGGGAGACACATTATTCTTGTCCATCAAGAACCCTCTCCAACACAGTGAAAAACCTAGAGTGGACAATGATGGGTATGATAGAAAACGCAATAAGATAATAAAACGCAGTAAGCTATGAGATTACAACGATTCTGTAATTATTGCCTTTAAATTCACCCCGTGACCACTTCATCCCATTTACACAAATATATTGGAGAAGATATTAGTGCATGATGAAGAATAAACACAAATTATAACCATAGATAGTTTGCTTGACTCTGAAGAGGCTGTTGGTCTTTACTCATGGAGCTTATTTAGTTGTATCTTCTTTCTGCTTTTGTTCTATTAGAATTTCCTTGCAAAATCTCTCACTCACTTCCTATTGTATCATTAGATATGTGCAATATTCTTGAGTTTTAGGTGAGAATGAAAAGGATATTAATAGTTCAAAGTTGCTGGAGAAGGACGGAACACTATTTACGAAAGGCTATTTATTTACTAGAATCTCATGAGTAATGTTAACTAATTGTATCGATTGGGGTGTATTTCTCACCTTCTCTTTTTAAGGGGTTTCCTTTTGCCTCCCAAGCTAATACTTGTCAAATCCTACTGAATCAATCTTCATTAATAAAATCATGTTCATCGCTAGAAGTGACCGAAGGAAGTTAATAGTTTTCTCATCAGAATATTGCCTGTCCAAATAGAGTGATGAATGAAGAGACGCTTAACTGTTATTATTGCTTAAGTGACGTCTCACGGACAGGCTACGTCTCCAAACCCTTTTTTATATCTCTCTGATTGTTCTTTCCTTTTATGTTTATTTGACCAGCATTTGTTTACTATTTACTTCTTCCTCACTGACATTCGATCTTCTCTAACTCTGTTATCTGTTACTGTGGCTTTAACCATTTGATTAACATTTTCCTCTTTCCATTTCCATGCTCTATCTTGGTGAGCCAACAAACGTTTAATTTAGAAAAAATATGGAAGTGATAGATAGGAGGACATCATTATTTGTTTCTATTAATACTACTTCACGAAGGAATACCGTGTGCTTTTATCACACTCTCTCACAACCAAAGAGAGGATGTTCATCTGGTCTTCATCACCCCTCACCCTTTTTTCTATTACTACAAACTAGCTGGTTCTTTCAGGGTGGGGCATGCCAAGACATTCCTTTCTACTCTTGGGATTGCACCAAAAGAGTCCATGTGCAACAATGAGCCGTTCTGCTCTTGAAGGCGCGCGGCGGCACATTGTACGTAATCTTCCCTGCCACGGGGGGGGTTCTGGGGCCGCATTGTGAAACAGTGGGCAAGGCCATGGACCCCATCCCATGATCCCATGAGAAGAGATCTCCTCGGCATATGGCTCCGTCCCAGGAAAACCGGCAAGGCGCCCGTGCCGAACCCGTGGGGGCCCTGTCCCTCGCCGAATGGCACCCAGATGCTTCCCCACATTCCCCAGTTAGGGTTTGTGGCCGCATATGTTGACCGATAGGTTTCTTGGACAGGCCCTTCTTTGAGGGCACCATGGGGTGCCATTGGGCCATTGTTCCATACCATTCCCCCAAACATGATCAGAAGATCGTTGGGCATACCTGGGAAGGGGCAACCTCTTGACGCCAACTGCGTCATTTTGATGGTACTGACCCCTCATAAGGGTTGTTCTGCACAGCAAGGTACAGGGAAGCTGCCGCCTCACGAAAGGCCCCCCATTTGGAGACAAACCCAAAGTAGCTTCTTCACTGGCCAACTGAGCTGAAATGCCAACACACGGCTTGACGAGCAAATTTGGTAGCCAGTTGCACTAGCCCGCAAAGATGCGAGAAGAGAGAGACAGAGTAGTCTCTTGAGAGCTACCCTTGCACTCATGTGCGTGCCCAAACTCGGGGAGCAGTAATGATGATTCTGGACTGGCAAACAAACCCGAGGTCTTACTCCTCCAAAGCTTGACAGAAGCAGCCAGTATGATCGCAAAAGGAGGTTCGTTTGACAACGTTTCGCGTGTCTCCACGTTACATTGTTAGGTGCAAGTAGGCCGACCTCGGGTCGGTAACATCAAGCACCCGGTTGTTGCAGGTCACCCATGTCACTTGAGGTGTAGGCTGTCAGTGGGCTCTCGAATTGCCAGAGATGCTGAGGCCGAAAGTCCGGGAGGGGCCGAAGGCGGGGAGAGCAGTTGACCCAAATTGCGAGTGGCGAGGGGGACAAGAAAAATGTGCGTGATTGGAATGTGTGTTACATTTGTTTGTGGCAGTCGTTTGCTCTTTTCTTGCTTGGCTATTTTGTTTCGCATGTTTGGTTGTGCGTTTGTGTACCCGTTTACCCGTTGCAAGGTCCGCAGAGCCGGTGTGCGGGGCATGTTTGAACACGCTTAAACCTGATTGTTTGAACACGTTTGAACGTTTCGAAGAACAGTGGCAGCAGTGTGAGTCCATCATTCCCAGTTGTGGGGTCAAGGGGTCAAGCGAGCGATTTAAAGCAACCAGTGGTCAAACATGGTATAGCGCTCAGGAGACAGCCAAGGCGGTGGCGACTGCCAAGGCGGTTTCGGCTGCCAAGGCAGTGGCGACTGCCAAGGCAGGCACTTCCCCGATTTCCAGAACTGCAAATGCAAAAATATGGCTTCGCTACATCGGGGACACCCAGAAGTCAATTTGATTTCCCGAGTCATGTTCCCAAAGTTTCCGGCAAACACCACGACCCGAAGGCTCAATGCCCTCGGCTTGGCAGATGTGGGCGACGGGAATCGGCACCAAGTATCTTCAAAGGGGAGCTTTGAACCAAACAGTTGGGCTTTCAGAAAATATTTGCTTTCATTACTGACAACTGGGACCGGGATTTGAACGACAGTGACTAGCCTTGGTTGTTGGACGGATGGAAGTTCTAGTTCGACATTAGTCAAGCGTGCTGCCTATGGAGTTTCCTCGTGGGCTCTGAAACTTCTCGGCAGGCAAAGCCAGAGCTGAGCAAGCCAGCCCAGCCCGGCGCTCTTTGCGCGCGCACTTCGCTTCATGGCGCGGTTGGGATTGGTGCCCATGCAGTTTGCCGTTTGTGTAGCGGCCCCTCAAGATCGCCCAAAAGGGCGTTGAATTTTCAATGGCGACGCTGAGTTTAGCCAGCCTCATCTGGGACCAGGGTTTGTTGAGCCCTGTTTTGCTTAGCCAACCGAGCTGCTCTTTTCACATGCTTCGGCCACTTTTTGCGCATCCTTGCAAGTGCCATGGAGCTATGACTTGGACAGGCAAGGAGAAAGAAGGCCAGTAACAGTCGTTTGAGGCCAATCCATGCTGCATCTCGACGTGGTCAAGTGGAAATCGTGGCTTGATTGTTGGAAGCTAGTGCCATGCAACTGCAACGGGGCGACACCCTTCCATGCTGCTTTGCTGGTGTTTGCTGGAAGCCGGCGTTGATGAGGAAGAGTCCACTTCTGGATCCATTCCGATTCATGTGGCTGCGCAGGGCGCATAGAAGCCGTGCGTTTCTTGTTGGGAGCTTGCGCCGGTAAGGACCAGACTGAGGACAGCTACACACCATTGCATCGCATTGCTGCCAGCGGCACTGGGGGCACTTCTTTGGTGCTCCCGGCACCTTCAGACGTCGTGGACGAGCAGTCAGACCAGGGTTGATGTGAGTGGAGAAAAGTTTGTATGCGTGAGCGCAGTGACATGTTGCAAGCATACTTTTGCAGCCCTTTGCTGCCACGGGCTAGGTTGAGACGGCTCTGCTGCATGCAAGCTTTGGAATCCACAGCAGTGTCGGCGAAGAAACCTGGAAGAACCGCAACACAGGATCGCCGAAGGGTGTTGCGGAGTGATTCAGAAGTTTGTCAACTTTTGAAGAGTTTGCACTGCTGGTGCCGAGTGCAGCTTTTGGAGGAGAACAAAAGGTGGAAGCCCCTTCAAGCCTTGTGTCCTTTTCGCGCCTTCAGTTTCTTGCCAAGCTTCGGGGAGCCCGGGACATTTAGGAACCCCTTTGCCTGCTTTTGGGTTCCATGCGTAAGGGTGAGCTGATCTCTCACGCAAGCCCTTGCTGGCTTGAGCGCGGAGAATTAGATTTACCAGGCAAAGTCTGGCAACCCCGTGATATGGAGGCACCCACTGGGGCCGTGTTGAGCAGGATTCAAGGACGCTTCTTTTTGTTGGCACCCTGGCCGAACTCTCACCAGATAGCCAGGTTTAAGCATCCTACAACCCTAGGATGGCTATCAACCCCTGAGAGGTTTACGGAACTAAGATATGACAAGATATGGCATTGTGGCGAGGGTTGGGATCCTTGTAACTTTCAGGCAATCACGGTAGGCGAGTTCCTCCCTTCTGAATTTGGGGACTGGTTGCTGCAGAAACCCACATGCCGCACTCCCACCATCTCCCACGTGCCGAGGCCCCAGGCAAAGCTGCCGGAGAGGGAGTCCAAGCGTGCCGCCCGGGGCCTTGGAAGGATCTGGGTGAGGGGGGTGGGAAATGAGCCAACAAGTATGGGCATCTCAGCTTTGCTTGCATCACGTGGCCTTTTGATTCTTGCAGGAAGAAAAAACGTCCTCTGAGGGGTTCAGAGGGGGCAGCAAAAAGGCGACTGGTCAGCTCACGAGCTCTCCTGCAGCTGCCCCATTGCACACTTTCACACTTGCCCAGGTTCCTCCAGCAGGCGGGCATTTGGCGATCGAATCCAGGGTCAAGCGGTTGGGGGCGTTTCTGTTCTTTTCTGCCCAACCCTTAAGGATTTGTCCGGGGCAGCGGACGGGGGGAAATGAAGAGCTGCTTTCACAGGACAGTATCATCCGTCATGAACTGGTCATTTGGTATCAGGACTTTGGTTAGTTTCATTCGCAGTCCAATTATCATTTGCCCCTTGCGCACGAAGCAATCATGTTCGATTGCACTCTGCCATGTTTGGCCTGTTTCTGTGAGTGGCCAAAGGGTCATCCTTGCAAGTGGCAAAGGTACGTATAATGGGAATCCAATTGCCGTATCACCGAAAGGAGCCCATTGGCACCTCCATCTTGGAGAACCTAACCTATCGGCATCCAGGCAAACAAATGCCAAAAGCTGTTGAACTCAGTTGGCGCATAGACTTTCGGGCCTTTTTGTTTGGGGTAGTGTTGTAAAAGGAAACCAACGGGAAACCAACCATTTTGCTTGTTTTGATTTCGAGCCTGGGGGACGCTCATCCATCCTTCACACATGCACCCGGATATAAGTTGATGTTGGATAGTGGGACTTTGTCGCAAAAGACGTCGTGAAGCATACAGCGGGAAAAGGGACCAGGCCAGAAAGAGAGGGAGACCAACAAGACGAGGCAGCCCGAGCTCAAGTCAGCGGCCAGGACTGGTGATGCCCCCGAGGCAGGAAAGCGTCTTCCGCAGTCGGAGGGGGTGTTTCCTAAACAAACAGCCAGAAAACTCCTTTCTTTTAATGGCGAGTCGTCGTGAGCTTTTCTTGTAGCCTTCCGAAAATGGGGGATCTTAGGCAGCACCAGCAATTTCAAATAGGAAGCCTTGGGAATGAACATATTTCTTGTCCCTTGCTTAGTGCCAGGCAGCACCACAATCAGCATCCTCGCGCCACAACTAAACGCTTTCCGCATAGATTCAGCTACCCGCTGGATGACTGTTAGGTTCTATGTTGGTGTACCCTGTTTGGGGATTCAACAGGTACAGGCCCTTCCTGGGACGTCGGCATGGTTCGCTGCCTGCATCCAAGGGGATCAACAGAGTGTGACAATGGGTGATAACTCCCCGAATGGGCCCCTTCTCTGTTTACCAAACATTAACCAACCTTTCTGCCCTTCATTCTCCTTTTTAGCAAGCAGTTGGTTTGCTTTGTGCGGCGGGTCTCTGTCTGAGGCTGATCATAAAAAGTTTCAACTTTTGCTGGCCCCTTTAGGGTTTAGAGGGCTCATGGCCTGGTTGTTCACACATCCGCTCATTGAGCTGTCCCTTTGAAAGGCCGCTTTGGCCTGGACGGCTGTTCCCGTGCTCCCTTTGTGATTGCATTACCCTTTGGCTGCCAATTTCGAGACGCGCATATGATTGGGAAGATGTTTGCAGGTTGGCAGCGGATCGATCAGTCCTGATTGGTCCTTATGTAGCATTGCTCTGATCTGACCAAGGTTAGAAGATTGGGGGAGGCCCCGTTAGCTTTCCTTTCAACATCTTTCAACCTGCCTGTCTGGAGGAGAAAAAAAATCTCCCAGAAATGCCGCAGGGGTTTTCTTGAGGAGATCCCATTCCCGGCATTTCTGTCCGTGACCTCAGGGCTTCGAAGGCCCCGTCCAAAGCGACGCGCAGCGGCGGCTTCACAGTGTGGGGGGCCGCAGTTCAGTATGTCTATGGCCCCCCCGCCCCCGCCCCGCTTAAAATGGCACCACAGATGGTCCATGTGTACGATGGACCCCGCTCTTGGACTGGGAATTGCCGTTTTCCAGTTGCTGGAGCTTCCCTTTGGTAGCCCTTGAGCACCCCATGAACAAAATAGACAAGCCCAGTCCCAAGTTCAGCTGGGCTCCTTGTCAATCAATTTAGATCGCTCAGTTGGTTGAACCCTGCGTCAATGGCCTCGGTCATAATCTTGCAATTCATGTTGGCGGCTTGTTAGACCATCTACGCGACCTTTGCTGTGTGCAATGAAGATGCTATATAGGTCAACGCCCTGTGTGCTCCATCAATCTGCAGAAGCTGTGTAAGTGCCCGATCATGTCCGTCGAGTGGCCCAGCTTTGAATCTGTAAATTCGTCACGCGGCTTGCCCTTGAGCATGTACTTATGACCAATGTTGTCATATCGTGCTTGTTTGAGTGTGTTATAGGGGGAGCTATCGTCAAAGGGGGCTATCCCTTATTAGCCCCGCGAAAGTGCTGCGCCTGCAACGAGATTTGTACCTGACCTTGGGAAAGTGTTGCGCCTGCCACGAGACCCACGCAAGCCCGCGCAAACCCGCGCAAATCCGCGCTAACCCGCGCGAACCCGCGCAAACCCGCGCATGATGCGAAATGTGTACCCGACCTTGCGAAAGCGCCGCGCCCGCCACGAAACCTGCGCAAGCCCACGCAAACCCGCGCAAACCCGCGCAATCCTGCGAACCCGCGCGAGCCCGCGAGCCTGCGCAGACCAAATTCGGACACACTTCCCCCCACACTGGGGCCTTGCTAAAGGGGGGGGGATCCTTCGACCTACTCCTTTTAATGGACTGTCGTTGCCCCAAGCGACAGCCATTTAACTGGGTCCTGCAAGCCAGAAGGGGCCCAAGGACCACAAATGGCACACCCCAAAGCCAAAAGGAACAACACGCCATAATATTTTTTAGGGGGTTTGGGAGTGTCTCTGCTTTAGCGCTCTGGCGGCTAGGCTCAACCAGTCCAGCTCAGAGGAGGAGACTACACATCCAGGGGGCTGGTTGTCGCGTGTGTCTTGCTTTATTTCTGGGCAGGATGGGCTAGCATGCGTGTCGCAGTTTTGGAAAGCTGGACAAACTGAAGCAATTCATTAGCAATCAATTTCTGAAGAGCGTAGTTTGCTTTGAACTGGATGAATACTGTTTGACTTTGATCATAAGTTCTTGCGGCAAGTGATTCTGGGTACGGGCGAGCCCTGAAATGCAATGTCCGAGACGTCAGGCAGAAGGAGACTGCTGCGGGGCAGTCTCCAAGCTGCAAAACCTGATGTTGATCATTTTTTCAGTTGTTTGAGTGCCACTGCATTGGTGCCGATGTCCGATGAATTCTCTTCCGGCCTTCGACCAATGCTTTGCCCCACGTTTGAGCTTTGAACCGGTACAGAATTCAGCCCCTTCAAGCGGGAAATGACAGGTTTCCGTCTTTCGTCGCGACTGCCAAGAGCTGCGCCCATCCGCCGGACTGCCTGGGGGCTCAAGGGGTGTTTGCTGCCTCAGCCGCCAAAGCAAGCCGAGCCCTGAGCCACTTCCGGGGGATGGGATTGGAAGGGGCTGGAAATGCTCGAAGGTCTTCGGGCGCTTGACGAAGCTTGGCGCCTTCCGGAGCCGTTTTCGGCTCCAAGGGGTCATCTGTTTCAGGGTTTCGCCCTTGCGCCGACACGGGCCGTTCGCCTTTCGCGTTCAGCCCTTTTTGGCCTTCCAGTGGGCTCCTCAAGCCATGGCGAAGGAAACCAGCGAGGCAAAGTATCAGAATTTCAGCGACAGCGGCATGAGGGAGCCTCGGCTTTGCCACAGAGGTCCGGGATGGGCCCGCTACTTTCAGTTTTCTTGAGGGCTGTTGAGTTCAGAATTCACCTTGGACAAGAAGATGAGAATGGTGGGCCTCTTTGCAGGTCCAACCTCTTCAGCCCCCACACTCCCTCCGCGAGTGGCCAACCTCGTCCCTAGACAGAGGCAAAGGTGGCTGAATAATGACCAGTCCTCCAGTCACTCAATGTGTTTTTCTGCGCACAGCCCCATTCTAATTTAGCCTAGCCAGTGCATGTTCCAAGGCCTGCAGCCAAGAGAAGACAATGCAACTAAGAGGTCCAATTGAGAGAGCGCAGGAAAACAGGAAGCTCTTCAGCCGCTCTTCTTCTTCCTTCGAGTGCTTTGTGAAAGGGCTCGCCAAAGAATCTTCATGGACAAGCTATTTTTCTGAAAGGATCCGGGACAGCAAACTTCAAGGGGTTTGGTGGACGGAACTGTCTGGACCGCAAATAGCATACAGCCTTGGGAATCCACGCAGCGCTGTCAGGACCGGGTCGCAGCGGTGCACGCCCACGAGTGCCCACAGCTGACCTTTTGACCTGTCAACACACGGCCATGTCCTTGTGCAATCCGCACGACACTTTCGACGCACAAGACGCTCCAAGCCCAGTCATCGCTGGTTCATTCCAAAGTCCAAACGACTCCCAAAGTAGAAACGGCAAAAAGGCCAAGATGTGGGTCTCTGGTTTGGGGGGGGGGCACTTGTTTGCAGGTACAGCCTCGTAGAGACCGGGGATGAGGACCCCACCAATCACAAGTCCGGGTTCAGCTCCAGCGGCTGGGACAAGTGCCTCGGCTTCGCTTCGAGGAATGCGAGCCACGAACCCTGTCGAATGTGGGTAAGAGGAACCTCGCCAAAATCAGCTGTTCCTTTCTAGGGGGACCGCCACCGAATACAGTCCTCTGGAGAAATCCGAGGTTCACAGTACTTTGCAGACTCAAATCCAATAACATGAAGCAGCTGGTTGCAAAATAGACCCTGCGTGCCCACCATTGTCGGGGAGGCATGGAATTTGGGGAGGCGAAGGCATCACAACTTCTGACATGCTGCTCCCTCAGAGCTGTATCAGATTTCTGTGGGCTCATTGATGGAAACATGATTTGCGCTTCTTTGGTTCTGCATGGGATCATTATCGCTCGGCAGTTGATGTTCTGATGGTTATACATAGAAAACTTTGATTCTCACATGTTTTGCGAGCTTTCGACCTTTTGGCTTCCCGAATTTTAACAGGGCCCTAGTTTGCCGGGCCCGGCTCCACTTATACCTGGGCCCTCCTAAGTGTGCATTTGTTGTGCTGTTTGGGCCAAAGGCTCCTTTTGGTGCCAACGACACATTTTTTTGCCTCAGTACATGTTTGCGCATTTTGCTGTTTTGCGAAACCAGGATGAAGACGAAAAGGCGATATTGCCCGACCCAAAGGCGACATTCCCCGACCAAAAAGCAACACTTGCCGACCACGTTCCGGCAAGACTTTGAAGCAGCACTTTTAAAAGGACAAGGTTCTTTTTGGAGCAAACGAGACACCATATTGCTTTTTCAGCAAGCGGCCTGGAGGGTCTAGGTATAGCATGTGTAGCATCGATTTCGCCCGTCTTTGCCTTTTGACCGCTTTAGTTCGCAACTGAACCGAGCGGTTTTTTTTTGCCCGGGCCCTGCGCTGTAGGTTCAGTCTGGGCGCAATCGCATGCAGTACAAGTGAGGTTCCAAAATTGAGTTGCACATGGCTGCCATCAACATTGCTGACAAGATCTGACAAGGTTTATTGAACTATTTCGGCTAAACTCCGGCGCTTCGGTTCACCTGACTTATTGGGAGCAGATCGCTCGTACCGAAACTTTGTGAATTTGCGAAAAGTGACGAAGGTACAGGATGCTCATGGCTTCCTGCTTGCGATGGTTAGTGGTTCAACCGTGAGACTTCTGCTTGGCGGGGGGCGACAACTGCCGACAAAAGAGGCCCAAACACACAGCCCTCGTGCAGAACACCATAGAACACCACCCGCTCGCAAAGCTACAATCATTCTTTCTTGGAGCGTGCGCATGGCCCGAAATAAATAAAACGTATAAATGAGGGAGCGTTGCCACATATCTATATAGTATCTGCACACAAGTGCACATATGTATGTATATGTAATGTGTAGTGCTTGGGCAGGCTTGGTGCGCATGTTCAACTGTGAATGCTAGCTCATGTCATGTGACATCCTGGCTCGAGACTTTCAGAGTACGTCTCTGCCAAAATAGCTTTTTCTTTCCCCACCCCCCCCAACCCTCGAGGCTTCATAGGGTCACCCCCTATGAGGTACTTGTCAAGTAGTTCTCCCTGTGTAACAGGAGAGGACAGTGGCTGCATGCCACAATGGTCTAGATGACCGTTCCTTGTATGGGAACTCAACCTGAATGCATTGGATCAAGTAGTTCTCCCTGTGTAACAGGAGAGGACAGTGGCTGCATGCCACAATGGTCTAGATGACCGTTCCTTGTATGGGAACTCAACCAAAGACATTTGGAGATCAACTCCTTTCGACTCGAAGCATCGCGGAGGAAAACAGAAAAGAGAGAATGCTGAATGAGCTCAGTCTAACAGTTGTATACATATATTATACATTTATTTATTTGTGTACCTTGGCCTTTGCGATCCTGCATGGGCACTCCGTGCCATCTTCCTTCCCTTCAAAATCCTCTCCGGTTCGCGGCTGTCCCTATAGTCTTTGTGCATGGTCAAAACTTTTGACTGGAGCCTGCCTCGGCGCTTTGATTGGCTTCCGTCGAGACAAGATTCGGCTTGCTTTCCGAGGGAAGCGCAAGCACAGTTTCCTTTACTCAAGCACTTGTGATGAGGACATCTACTTTTAACAAGAAGAAAAACATTTCATGTATTAAGCAAGCACTGATCATGTTGGGGGTGTCGACCTCTTTAGCCAACGAAGACCGGGCAAGCTCGGTCTTGCGATTTAACTTGAAAGCCACGACATCTAATTGGAGCAAGCGGACAAGCATTTGTTTCGCTACAGTGCTGGTGATGCTCGAGGTGTCGACAACTTCAGAAGGTATCGACACCTTTTGTCAAGGAAGACTTCGCAAAGCAGACCCGCTGTAGCAAAAGACCTTTGCAGCCATCGGCGCGAAGCGGGCAGGGACCGCCCTAGAGTATCTTGATATACACAGATGTATGCACACACACACAAATATGTATATGTATATATATATACATATCCATGTGTATGTATATAAAAATATATATATATAAAGGAGTGTGTATGTATTATATTCAAGACATGATTTATGTTTACACACTGTTTGGTGCTCCAGAGGGAAGCAGTTGTGAGCTCTTGACTGCGCTTGAGGTATTACTTCTTCAGCAACCCCGCCAGCTGTGCTGGCCCTGGAAAGGGTTTCTTGGCAAGAACGTGGGGTTTGTCGTATTTTTGCATTTATAGAACCAGAAGGCAATGTCTTTTGGATTCTTTTGGGTCACAATCGATCGCTTCCGTGGGCCACTTTGTGATGAAAATACTCACTTTGGTATTCCAGGGCTTGGCTTGAAGTCCTGGGAAGGACTTGACACGATATGTCTGTCTACATTGGATGGTCGCCTCGGGTGTAAATCTTATTGCTTATCAGCTGATGGACAAGACTCCTCACAGTAGGTTGCTTGCTCCAGGGAATGATTTTAACAGACTATGGACACATGCCTTAAGGAGATACAGCAAACTAAGAGAGGGGCTAGTGACCTGACAACAAACCAAGCAACTGGACGAACACACATGTGGGACTCCTAGCGTTTGACGCTCTAGAACGTTGACCAACAGGCGAGGCCCCGAGCCCCCTGTTCGGTGACACCCTGTTGGTGCAAATGGCACCGACCGCAGGTCACAAGGGGTCACTATTTGTCGAACCTTTTGGCCTTACGAATGGTCCCAATGGTTTTGTCACGGTGGCACCCATTGTTTCTGTTCTGTGGGTCAGTTTCTCTTGCAAAATCAGGGAGCCAAGATTGATTTCCCTGTTTTCCGGGCAAGTTAGCTGGTTACTGTTGTTGGTTGGATACGTGGATGTTTGGGCTGCTGGGGTATTTGTTTGCTGCGCGGGGGCATGCTGGGCTGCATGGGGTGTGTAACAGTTGGGTATATGACTATGCCTCTCCATCTTCTCCTCCGAATTCAACGGCTAGATCTTGTTAGGGCACCCTTGGAACCACGTCACCAGTAAGAGCGCCCATCACATGATTTCACGTTGCTTCACATCCCAAATGACCCTCTTTGTTTCTTGTTGGTTTCCCGCCGGCCAAATGACGCCGGCCTTCGTAATTTTGCCGCGGGGAATCTTCAGAGTTGTGGCCGCAATCGAGATGACAGGTTTTTGAGGCAGGGACACGGACCCCGCTCCGTTCAAGCCCTGTTTAAACGGTAGTGCAACAAAGATACAGAGTCCCACAGGAAGGTTGTGGGCATCGCCCCACATGCCGAATTTGACGGTCTAAGGGATTTGCAAAAATATGCTCCTATGGTCCATGGCGTGCTTTTGAACATATTCCACACTCCCCCTCTGACGCCCCTAGGGATTAGCAGTGAACAAGAGCACATCATGCTCTTTTTTTGGAGTCTTCCTTTGGGGAGGCGAAGTTTGAGTTCCACGTTGCATGCCTGTCCAGCTGTTTACCGCCGTCCGGTCGGCGGTCGGCGGTCGGCGGATGGACCGGATGGGCCAAGGTGGGCTACACCCCACGGCGCGGCAGGGCCGGAACCGGCCGGCCATGAGTGGGCCCCAGACCTTCTCCATCCAGTCCTTCACCCCGGAGGAACCTAGGGGCTGGAGGGGCTGGGGGGGGTGGGGAGTGAAGTGTGCCAAGTAGGCCTAAGTGGCCTAGATTTGATTTGAAGTTTACTCGAAGGGCAACCAACAGTGCATGGGTGCTATGGTATTTGTTCTTGGCCACAGCCCCCCGCTTTGGGCCAAGGAACGCCTTTGAAGACCAAAATGAAATGGGCTGCTTACTGTTTTTGTGAATCCTTTCTCGTTTCGCCATTGAGCCCAGCCATTGCATGTGACCATCCAGGCTTAAGCATGGATTCTGTGAATCTGTTTTGGACGGTGTTGCAGCGGGAATCCCACAAAACAGGAGGATCTCCCCACCTTGAAGGGTGAAATCTGCAAGAAGTTGGCTTTAGACCGCCAAAAGCGTGGAAGGCGTTTGCCGAACTGCCTTTGGACATGGCTTTCCCCTTTTGCTGGCCTTGTTGGGCCAAGTGGGCCGGATGTTTGCATTGCCTCCTGGTTGGACAATATTGCTCATTGGAATGAATGTATTGAGGAGCCGCAGGTCAATCTTTGCTTTGCTCTTGGCTTTGCCCCAAACAAGATGTTCGGCTTCTGTCAATGGGAGGCAGTCTGGCCCCTTTTGCAGAAATGGCTTACATCCTGGCATGCTTAAAGAAGACATTGGCTTCAATTCGAGTTTGAATCCCCAGGCCTTAGATTTGACCAGCACATTCCTGTTTGTTTGCGGTCCGGTTTTGGTAGGCCCCAACTCATTCCAACTCCGCAGGGGCTGGGGTGCATGCGCTCAACGATAACAGGGGCAAAATTGTCCTTTCCATCTTCATCTTCCCGGGAAAAAAAAAACCGACAATTTACCAAACGACTGTTTCTGTTTGAGCCAGCAAAGTTGCCCCTTCAAAGGGATGCTCTTCAGGCTTGGAGGCCTGTAGCTCATTGTGAAGAGGTTGCTTTCTGTGTCGTTGCGGTGTTTTTGTTTGGGACCCTCGTTGTCCAACTTTGCCAACCGGCGAGAACCGAGGCGCCATCCGTACAGATCTGGAAAGATTGGCCCGCCGGCGGTTGCCAATTGAACGTGTTTCGGAATCTGAAGGCCTGATCCGATAGATTCCTTGAACGGCGTTTGTTTTTCATTTCGTTTCGGTTCTTCGTCATTTGCAGATGCCGGGAGGTTTGTTTCGTGTCTTTGAGCTTTCACCGGGCCCTTGGGAGGAGCTGGCGCTGGCACGGCAGCGGATCGAGAAGAAGGGGGCGAGGACCATCTACTCAGAGTCCTACAGCCAAATCCCCAGGCGGGCCTCGCCGCCTCGCTGGGGCAAGGAACACCCAGCATGAAACGGGGAATCATTTGGGAAGGTCGAGGCTAAGGTCAGTTAAGGGCAAGTACATTCTCATAGATTCTCTACAGACGGGCGAGCTGCACTGCGTGAAACACGACAAGGAAAGCGAGGAAAGTGCACGATGTCCAGCTCTGGGGGTTCAGGGCTGGGAGCTGGCTGTCAATGACCCATACTTCTTCAGCCCCCCGGGGACCCTGAAGCAAACCAACGATCACAAAAGGTTTGGCCTTGGGGTACTGCCTCCATGACTGGATAGAGTCTCCATTAATAATGCCGTGCCCGAAGCACTTGTTTCTTGGAGACCGGTAGGGGTGCAGAAGCTCATTCCTGCATTTCCACGAGGGGTTCAAAAGAAAAAAAACACCCTTAGGGTCAAGCAACGCTCTCCGTGCCAACCACCCCCAAATCACCCCCAAGAGAACATGACGTATAACAACCACTACCAAACCATTCTGCCAGAGAGAGCGCAGGCAGAGAAACATGGACCAACACTGTGCCACTACGTAAGGAGAAAAACAACCCTTCTCGCCTTGACCGAACATCGGCCGTCTCGGCCGTGTTTCGCCAGGAGCTCGACTTGCACCATGGGACCCATTGAGCGGCCAAGCGGGCATCATATCATGAAGCATGCAGCAGCCACAGGCGTGTCCTTCGTGGTTGTGTTTTACTTGTTTGTTCGCTTGCTTGCTTGCTTGCTTGCTTGCTTGCTTGCTTGCTTGCTTGCTTGCTTGTTTGCTTGTTTTTTGCTTGCTGAATGCTTGTTTCGTTGTTTCGTTGTTTCTTTGTTTCTTTGTGGCTTGGTTTGGTTGTTTGTTGAAATATTGCCTATTTGGTTTATAGTTTTGTAGTTTGTGTTTCTGGCGTGCTTGCTGGTTTGTTTGCTTTGCTTTGTTTGCTTTGCTTGATTTGCAGTGCTTTGCTTTGTTGTGTTTTGCTTTGCCTTGCTTGCATGCTTGCTTGCATGCTTGCTTGCTTGTTTGCTTGTTTGCTTGCTTTCTTGCTTGCTTGGTTGGTTGGTTGGTTGGTTGGTTCGTTGGTTGCTTTGCGGCGGGTTTTTTTTGCATTTGTTGTGGCTGGTGTTGTTTGTTGCTTTGTTCCGTGTTGGATTGGTTTTGCTGTACTGTGTGTGTGATTTGCGATGCTTGCCACGCGCTTTGCTCGGATATTTGTGGAGGAGAGGTTGGGTAAGGTTTTGAGTTGAGTTGGAGCGGCAGCTGCAGTTTATGCTTTTGCTGCTGGGGCGGCCTGAATCTTGGTCTTTCCATGGGATGTTTTTTTTCAGTCAGGCGACCTGGCACTGCTAGGTCTTTTGGTTGCATGCGTTTGCCACAACTTTGTGCAAGTCCATGGCCAACTATTGATCCCGATAGGCCAGTCCATCTCGGACACGCTCACGCAGGCGGGCATGGGCAGCCTCACCAAGGCGGCGGCTCAGATGCAATTATTTGTGCTGCAGCTTCTTTTTGGACCCCCAAAGGAGCTTGCTCCTAGAACGATATGTTTGGGATTCCGGGTAGGGAAAGAGTTTCAAGCCACACAGGGTTTATAACTGCCACATACTAACGACATAATGGTTAGGGGGTTGGGTGGGTTGGGCCGGCCAAAGTAAGCCTCTTGGTACCCCCAAATAAGGAGATGGACCAAAGTGCATTGCTTTCAGTCGGGGCATTCTCGTTGTTTTTTTATGCAAAGCTCAATGATGCGCTCAAGTCTTCTTGTTGGGTCACACTCAGCCACTAACCCCCCGCAATCTTGCTTCCACATACAACCCCCCTCGCCCCCACCGACACCGTTGCCTTTTGCTGCTCCTGCCTTGGTATGGTGGAAGGAAGGTTGCAGAGGGTACCCTTCCTACGCTCAGCAGTTGCTTAGGTACTCTTGGCAATGCTTTTCTAAGAGGCTGAATCGGGTACCGCAGCGAATCAGCGCAGGGACGAGCCAGGCATGTGCAAAAGAGAGCTAAGCTGCACAGCCACACATGGCATAGTTGAACTGAATCGAGTCCTCAAACGCGTGCTGAGTAATTCCAGTGCAGAAGAAGAGCAGGCACTGGACGAGGTTTGCATCCATCAGAGTGTGAGTCAGTTCAGTGTGTTCAGTGTCTGATTATTGTGCTGGTTTGGACCCCAGATCCTTTGTTTTGGCGTTAGACCCAGGGGTTGGGGTTTGCAAGAACTTGTTGTGTCTCAACATGAGGGACCCGTCCAGCAGAGTGGGTTTCTTTAGTTTCCGGATTAGCAACACCCTGCCGTAGTGACTGCCATCAAAAAACGAACCCTACATGTAAACAACTAGTACACCGCCCATAGTAGCCCGTGTAATATCGTGCGTTTTTTGGCTTCGGAGCAACCTGTCGAAGCTGCGATTACAGGGGGACAAGGAGAGCCGCGTCTGTCCCTCATGTAAAATGCGCCGAGACTGGGGAATGTCTTGCGTTCCCGAATCTCAGTGGCACGCTGCTTTCAGAAGCTCATTTTTCCAGCCCCCAACTATCGTGTGTCAAGGATTTTGTCCCTCATGCAAAATGGCCGAGACAGTGGGGAATTTCTTGCGTTCCCGAATCCTGGCACGCTCATTTTTCCAGCCCCCAACTATCGTGTGTCAAGGATTTTGCCATGTTCAAGACTGCATGTTGCCTGGGAACCGCATGATGAACTCTCTTTTCAATTGCCGACGGGGGGGAGGGGTCCTTAGTCTGTTCTTCACCCAAAATTCCCCAAAAATATTTGTCGGTTTTTCGGCTGCAGGCAACACACTGGCAGGTTCAAGACTGCATGTTGCCTGGGAGCCGCATGATGAACTCTCTTTTCAAAAGCCGACGGGGGGAAGGGGTCCTTAGTCTGTTCTTCAACCAAAGCGACAAGACGTAAGCCAGACAAGCGACGAGACAAGACCCAACAAGCAGAAGCCACGCCGATGGAAGCAGAGCAAGGGCGCAGCAGATGACGACTCCAGGATGCGCACCAGGTGGACCACAAGAAAGGAACGTAGGCGCCTAAAGCCGAAAAGTCAATCGGAAACCTATGTGGGCATACCGTGACAGCAGACACAAGGACGAGATGGGGTCCGCTGGTTGGCATGCGACGTCCAGAAGAGAGTCCAAGTAAGGCAGCCAAACAGTGAAGAAAGGACCCAGCGCCGAGCGTGTGGAGAAGCAATGCGAGACGCCAGCCAAACGCAGCAAGACGATGAGGGCAAACGCTAGACGAACGTCTTCTGACACCAAGCTACAGCAAAACAAGACAGCTCAGCACACTAACAGAGAACATCACGCACCCCACAGAAACAGGAAATAAAGAAGTTCTTGTCAAGCAAACTCGAAGAAGTGACGTAATCATTCCCCCCACCCCCCCCCCCACCCACCACACCAAAAAATCAAGCGGTCTTTTGCGAGGTTCAATGAGGGCCTGACTCTTTGATCGCATGCCCAAAAGGAAGTTTTCTGTAAACAACGCGAGGGAACCCCCCGAGTTTTAGAGGGTTCAATGAACTGGTGCTCAGACGTGGCACAGCCACATGCTGCTTGACACCAAGGCCAGCGCCTCAGAGCTCATTGCGGGGCCTTTCGTGGCCCACCGCGCCGGGCCCCACTGGCCGCCCCCTGGGCCCCAGCGCCCGGACCCCCTTCGCACGCGCCAGGCGCAGGGGGCTGGGGGCTGATGGGGAGGAGGTAAAGCGAATGTAGGCGTTGTGAGAGACTTTGTTTCCCAGACCTATGTATCAAGTGCAGCACCTCGCCATCTCCCCGGGCCCACCGTGGTTCTGGCAAATGAGGAATCCCATATTCTGTGAAGGCTTCTGGGAACCTCTCTAAGTGCTGTAAAGCAGTCACAGGGATACTTTGGCCTTTTAGCCCTCTTGTCTCCATTTGGCCGGGGGGTAAAGCGAGCACATCCATGAGGCTCCCTTGAAAATTCATGATTTCAGGTTCGTGAGGACCACGCACTAGCGCGAAACCTGAAGATGCGCTCCTGGGACCTTCTGGTAAGTTCCATGTGGGTGTGTCTCAAAATCAGGAAACCCTCAAACTGGTTCGTTTCCTTCTAATGGTTCCCCTGACCCCATATCATATCAATCAACCCCGTCTATTTGTCGGGGGGGTGTCCCTCGGTTTTTTTGGCCAATCTGCACTTTTTGGAGGAAACAGGCTGATAAAAGACCTGGTAGTTTTGGAGGTCTTTTAGCCGTTTTCTGTTTCA
Organism: Effrenium voratum; assembly: GCA_963377175.1. Taxonomy (NCBI): domain Eukaryota; class Dinophyceae; order Suessiales; family Symbiodiniaceae; genus Effrenium; species Effrenium voratum. The sequence goes on from CAUJNA010003232.1 coordinate 404,095, forward strand.
GCTGTGATATGTCGAGTTGCAGTCTCCAGCTGGGGGGGGGAGGGGGGGGAGGGGGGGGGTGGGCAACGTTTTGAAGGGCTTGCACGCACACGGACACACATGCCAGTGCACACAGGTAGATGACGGCCACGACCCCGGACGCACACACATATACACATGCACGCACGCACGCATGCACGCACGCACGTGTAAACCTAGACACGGCAGATGTACCCTGTGAGTTTTTGGCACAGATCTAGTTTTGTTTTCCCGTGATGAGCGGCACCCCTTCGCCTAAGAGACGACGCCCGCATGCCATTTCCCCGGTGAGCGTTGCCTCGGAGAGACTAGAGCTGCAGCTGCGCTCTCCTATTTCCGTGGCTTCGTCACCGGGGGCTAGGCATGGCCAAAGTTGGTTGCAGATGCTGGTAAAAAGCGTTTGGAGAGCGACCATGTGAATCACAGCAAGCATGAATTCGCTAGGAGAGTCTCACAGATGAGGGGAGGGCGCAAGCGACCAGCTTGCTTCATAGTGGGGACGCAATGTATAGACAGATGGTGGCAATCCTTGCAGGACTATGTGCCATCTCAGCTTCACTCTAAGAAAGAGAAAGAAGCCAATCCAGATTTGTTTCGCTACATGCATAGCTTTGTTTGGAGGTATCAGCTTCCGATTGAGAATGACTTCTGCTCTGCGTTGGCTCGTGTTTGTTGATTCTTCCAGATTTTTGACCAATTGAACTACAACAATGCAAAAAAACGTTGGGTTTTTGACCATTTCTGCATAAAAACAATGCTGTCCTAATTCTCCCGTTCACAGCAACGCATGAGCCATTGACGAGAAAACGCATAAAACCCAGGGGAAAAGAAGCGTGACGCAGCTTTCGACACCAGGTTTTTTATCAGCCTGTGACCTTTTTGGAGGGCCCCCCGTGGGGGTTGTGGGGTCAGCATGAAAACACCCGCCGGGGGTGCTCTTTATCCACGGATAGGAGCTCATGGCCTGGGGAGAGCACCGGACCTTCGTGGACCTCCACGCCAAGGATCGCAAGGCCCCAGGCGCGGGAGGGCCGCTGAGGGGGAGGCCACTGAGGCCCCTGAAGAGTCGGATGCACCGTGGGCACAGACGCATAGGTCCTTTTGGTTGATTTGGTTGAAAAATCGAGGGCCCTGGTTTACCTTGTGGTTCAATCAGCTACCAGGGCCATCCATTTTCCCAAAAAGGACACCTATGCACAGACAGCTCTTCCTTTGCAGAAGTTGTTCCACTTTCCTAGTAGTTGTTCGACTTCGTCGAGCCCCTTCCTGAAGCAAGGTGGTTCCCTTTTGAGTCTCCAACACGCCATTCTCCGAAGTCCCTTCGCAGAACTGGGTTTTGAAGTACTTGCAAGGTTTTGTGTGACTCGCACCTGAGGCGAGATCTTCTACACGATGACCAGTATTCCCTGAGCTCATCGCCGAAGGCGTGCTCTTTTAAGGACACTTTTTTGCAGCGTTTCAACCCCAAAAGTCGGAGTTCATTGTGAGAAAGTAGTGAACGTTGCCGGGGAGGGAGGTTGTGCTCGCAATTATTCTAGGTGGATGTCGGTTTGTGGTTTTGGTTTATGTGGAATTTGGAGGGCGCTACTCTAGTCACACAAATCCCACACAGACGTTTTACGTTGGCAGGGTAGCAGCAGTCATGCCCCATATATCCCCCGATGTCAGCTATGCAACTGTAAGTTTGACATGTGTGAGGGACCTCCTTTTTGTGCGGTTACTTTTGTTTCCCCTTACTCAACTAGAAAGATGTTTCCGGATGGTTCCCTGCTTAAGGACACACCCAGCTGCCCTGCGTTGATATTAGACGACACCGTCAAACCATGGCCTCAGATGCGAAGCATCTCGTGCCACAAGCTGCACAGAGAGTGTTCGCCAGAAGGCGTTCGTCTCACCATCTTGCCAGTTCCGAGGAAGTAGTGGTCTGGAGTATGGGTGGGTTACGGCCACATGGTGGTCTAAAGACCCCTTCTCAGCAGAAATCGCTCCAGAGGTGGCATATTGTGTTTCTCATGCACCCTACTGAGAACAAGCAAGCTGTCCCATGTTACAGACGTCTCACCGCTTGACCATGGTCACTGCTTGAAAAGCTGCCACAGGTGGAGACCAAGCTCCGGTGAGGTTGCTGAGATTCTGGGGCTGGGCTTGCCCTGAAGTCGTGTTTGCAGGGGGGTTGGGCTGGAACGAGCCTGTTTTTGCAGTGTTGTCCAAGGAAATCCCTCCTTGCATGGGTTGTTTTCCAATTATTGGGCCTTGCCGCGTGGGTCCCCAAGCGCACCTCGCAGGGAGATGCCTGAATATGTCCGTGACGTCATCCCCTTGCTGGATTTACTTGAAGGACCTGCATGCATCACTTCCTGCAACCGGTTCGAACAACCGCGTGGTCCTACTTGGGGACTTTGTGGCCCTTATAGCTCAGGAGACGTAAGCAAACACTTGGCCGTTCTTCCCGGCATGCAGTTCAATGTTGTGGCCGGGGCGAAGTCGCCACCCTGCCGGTCGGTTCAAAAGACGCAGCCCTGTTCCCTTTGCAGGTTGGAGTCCCTTCAAATCTAAAGACTTGTAGAGACACACGAATGTGAGGAAGGTCAAGGTCCCTTTACGCTCCTTAGGGGGAACATGATCTTACCTGGCCCGTTCCCAGGCGTGCGCGCCATGTCCTTCAAGGAGCAGGCCCGGTTTTGGTGCTTGCACCTGGGTGCCTTTTGAGGGGGGGGACTTGGAAGTCTGAGCCACTCAAGGCTTACCAAAGGATCAACTCCAGGACGGGCAGGGTCCGGCACTGAGTTTTGGGTTCTGAGGGTGGAACAACTCCATCATGACTCACTTTCATGGAAATCAGACTCCGGCAAGTCCGTTGTCTTTTGATTCATTCTCACCAAAGGACCCTGGGACAAGTCACTTTCAAGGTCCTCAGAAAGTTTGAAAGTGCAACATGCCATTTCCAGCAGGAATTTGGAGGCAGGAAACCTGCAGGAGATTTTGGGAAATCTAGTGGGTTGAGCACATAATTGAAAAAGTGGCCCAGCCCTGCCATGTCAAAATGTAAGCTGAACACGTTTCTTAAGTTGTGCTTTGGTACGGTGTGCGCTTGGCGCTTGACGCTTCCGCAGTCTTTGGCCCCGTTGGCTATTCCGGCCGGCTAAGCCGGCGGAAAAGCAGGGGGATGGGGCTTGGTCAAGGCGAAGGACAGTGTTTTTCTGCCATGAAAAAAGGGGCTTCGGTTGATTTTGGAAGGACGGCGGCAGGTAACCAACTTCCTTTGTCCCTTTCATCAGACGCCGTTGAACTCGAACGATGCATGCGCTGGTGGCTGGTCATGGCGTCGATCCTCAGCCCTCGGGCTGAGGATTTTCAGGTGAGCCTGAGGCGGGAAGGGGAAGGGAAGGTCCGGATCCCCGAATGTTGCATCCTGTTGGGTCATGCTGCTTTTGCGTCATGGTGGGCAGTGTTGACCTTCCACTTGCAAGTGACCTTTGTTTCGCCAGTTGGTTTTAGGTGGCAGGTGCTATTTGTGACTCCTGCGGGCAGTGTTGAATACACGAGGGACACATCGGGGATGGGCAGGTTGGAGGGGAGCGTGACCGGGTGACAAGGCAAAGATGTTTGGTTGGCTGAACTACCAAAGCTGACAGGAGTGGGTTGGACCCACTGCCATTTGGACCACCCATACAGGAAAGCCTGATTTGGAGGCGAGCCATTCAAACTTCTAGTTTAGCGGTTTGTTGCATGAAGTTCTGAAACACAAAGGCCATTGAGTTGACTGATCTTTCCGTCAATTGGTGGTGTTGAATGTGTGGTCGAGCTATGAACCAAACGAACCAAGGATCACTTCACTGTTCCAGGAAGGTGTTGGGCAACATGTGTAGCGAGCCGGTTCGTTGTGCACTGGCAATTCGCCAGAACGGTTGCACACTTGCGCTGGAAGCCAAGTTTGCGGCGGTCCAACAGTTCTCGATTGGTTTCCCTCTGACAGATGCATGATTCACATGGTTTTTGTTTGGTCTGTGTTTGTGCAATGTACCATTTAAACCATGTAGCATGAAGAGACTGAGCAGTGGCCTATGTTAGCTTGGCCCTTTTGCAACTTCGGGCCTTCTTACTCAGGCAGAGCAGTGGCAACCACCTGGACTACAAGCGCCGCTCGCCTCGGGGTTTCTGGAGAAGCCCAGATAGGACAACCCCAATATGCCACGTAATTTCGGACGCCCTCAGCTTGATGGCGGGCTGCTGTTTCTTTGCTTGGAAGGGCCATGGCACCTGGGAGCCTGGTGAGAGCTGATACATCACAGGCACCTTCTCCGAGGAAGCTTTGACTAGGACAGGGATTTTCTTTGCACATCATCTTGTGGAACCAGCTTGAGGTCAGGAACCCTCGAAGCTCGTAGAAATTCGTGGGGGGAGGGGGGGGGGGGGGGGGGCGGGGGGGGGGGGGGCGGGGGGGGGGGGGGGGGGGGGGGGTCATTCTTCTGGTGCAGGAAGAATGCTCATTTGCTCGCAAGATTTCTAACACACATGTGTTCATGCAGTCATACAGTTACATGTTTACATTCAAAACACTATGCATGATGACTCATCGTTTACATATTTCTGTTTGATTGTCACTTGCGAATGCAAATGCAGATGTAGATTATTGATTCATGGGCCTTGGTCGAACAAAAAAGAAAAACACACATGGCCTGCTCTCGGGATATCCAACTCAGTTGGACTCTTTTGGGGACAGATTGAAGTGGAAAAGAAAGAAGAAGCCAACAATTCAGGAGGGTTTGGGCTCAGCCGCAGCTTAACGCTCAAATGGCAATATGCTCTTTGTGCGGGAAAGGGAGGAAATCGAGGAACTATAAGAACCATTACACAACCTTTGTGCGCGTGGGCAAACCCTTCCATCTCTGCTGCAAAGGAATCATGCATCACCCTTTGGTTCGCATCCTGTCTCATGGGACGAAATGGGCAAGCTGAAATGTTGTAGGAATTGATGGTTTCGAGTGATGACATTGAGGAACTGGCACCGTAGTTGCCCTTTGCCCCTTCACCCCGAAACCAGAAACATAAAGCAACCAGGCGTTAGGTGGCCAGTACTCACCATTTAGTGATACTCAGTTGCAATGCGATCAACCAGCATCCAGGTCCATAATAAAGTGCAATGCCCAAAACAATGCCGGGACATGTGCTTCTTTTTCGGCCGGGGGGGGGGTTCGCACGGGTATTTCTGTGCGTGTTTTTTGTTGGTTGGTTTGGTTGGATGGCGGTTTGTTTGGTTTGGTTGGATGGCGGTTTGTTTGGTTTGCTTGTTTGTTTGGTTTGTTTGGTTTGTTTGGTTTGTTTGTTTTGTTTGTTTGGTTGTTGTTGTTTGGTTGGTTTGGTTAGGAGTTGTTTTCTTTTGTTTGCTTGTTAGTTTGTCTGTCTGTCTGTCTGTCTGTTTGTTTGTTTGTTTGTTTGTTTGTTTCTTGCTTGGTTGGTTGGTTGGTTGATTGGTTGATGGGTTGGTTGGTTGGTTGGTTGGTTGGTTGGTTGGTTGGTTGGTTGGTTGGTTGGTTGGTTGGTTGGTTGGTTGGTTGGTTGGTTGGTTGGTTGGTTGGTTGGTTGGTTGGTTGGTTGGTTGGTTGGTTGGTTGGTTGGTTGATTTGTTTGTTTGTTTGTTTGTTTGTTTGTCTGTCTGTTTAATTTGTGCGTGTGTTGGTTTGGTTAGTTTGTTTCTTTGTTTCTTTGTTTGTTGTTTGTGTTTTCGCGGGTGCCCTTGCGGAGGGTGTTGAAGGGGAAGCCAAATGGACAACACTCGTTTTGGGAGGTCCCCTGATTGAGCAGATCAGATTAGAGAGGCTCAAATGGCCTGGCGGGTTTCCTGCCGGAAGCCTTTTACCGTGGCCAGAGGCTATGTGCAAGACCTTTGTGTGGATATCGTGCAGTCGGAGGAGAAGCCTTGTTCTGTGTGCCTCGGTCAAGGAATGCAGGCCCCACTTACCCTTCACCCACTAACATTGAACCTGACTGGGGTTTCTGAAGGACAATTGGGTGTTACACTTGGGAAGCTCCCATTCTTCTCAATTTCTCAAGGCGATTGCTCGATTTCTCTGCTGGTTTCTAATTGGTAAACCTGTGATTGTGTGTGTTTGTGGCAACTTGAAGCCTCCAACCCTAAACAGCCTCAACAGTTTGTACGTTTGGTTCTTGATGTTTGGCGCGCAGCAAGAATCACCACGATGCACTGTCCAGCTGGCACCGTGTTGTTTCATGAACATGCTGATCAGCAGGGCGAATCAGTGCATGACTGTCGTTTTCAGTTCCTCCTTAATCTTGTTGCTTGGCCCAAAAGGGAAATGGAACGGCTTGGCGGTTCGCCTTATATACCCAATGTTCGATTGGAAGGGGCTCAACCTTCCTGGCAAGGGGCCTTTTGTAGGAACGTCGGCTTCCAAGTAGGTCTCCAATATTTCAGAGCTCCTGGCATGACCGGCTTCTTCAGAGGGTTCAGAGGGTTCCATGGCTGGGTTCTGTCCTTGCCGAGCGCCCGATCGTTTCGGATCTGAGGACGCAAGACTGCTCCGCCTTGGGGCAGTACGAGTGTGCAGAGTTCTACGACACCGCCATCTCAGATGCTTCTCGGCTGAGGCCCTGTTTGGATTGGGCACTGGACGGGTGGGACAACTAGTTGCGAATTTGCTCGGTGGGGCAAGGAGTGGTCTTGCAACGTGTGACAGCAGGTTTGATTCGATGACCTTGTTGGAAGACTCGCCAGCATGCTGAAGGAGCTCTGCAACGGTTGATGTGGTGCACATGGTGACCTCAGGTCAGTCTTAGGTTGTGGGATGACGTCTATACTTGATGTTCCTAAGTGCATGTAGCTTGGGGCAATATCGGGTACACCCTTAGAGGAACATGACACCACTCCCTGACTCGTTTTCGACGTCACCCATCAGCACGTGCATGTGTGTTGGACGGGTCAGAAGTATGGCTGCTCTGGGTTGTTCAAAAATGTTCGAAATCAATCCTAGATCCTGTTGCCAAACGGTAGGTTTCCCTTAGCCTAGTCCCGCTTCGAAGTATGGATCAGAATTCGGGCTCCCCCGATTTTTTGGAAGCGGTCGGCGCCTGAGGTGGCGGGTGCTGTAGAAATGGTCTTCGAAGGCCACGTGAACTGGTGGTCGTTCCAGGACTGCGGCGAGGGCGCTGCCGGCAGCTGCCCCTGGTGCACGCGCCTCGGACGAGGATTAGTTTGGCGGTTGAACTGTGGAGTTGTCAAAAGTATGGCCCCTTTTTGGACCCTGGTGCCGCCTCGTGCCGCCCTTTAAAAGATACCGAAAAGGGGCCCCCTAGTTTTGACAATCGCCCAAATGACACCCGATCAGCCGAATCTGCTTAGCCACTTTTGTTCAATCCCATCGCACCATGTTACGTTAATTGGGCACGTTGCGGGACCAAGAGCCGGACCTGCCGACCTTGGTAAGTCATTGGCCTTCCGGCCGAGGTGCTTAGTAAGTTAGGCCGACATGTTGCCGACTTGCAAGTTGTCTCCGAAGAGTGGGCACCTAAAGCAGATAGATGCACTGATGTGAACTCTGCCTGAGGTCACCCAGATGTGCACTTCAATTCCTGAATTGGAAGGCTTGAGTCTTGTTCGGGTCAGGTTTCAGCTTCATTTAGCAAATGAGCCATCAACCCTTTCAATCTGCTGGAGTCCAACAAGCATGGAAGCTGACGGAGGCGTAGCTGGTAGGCATCTGGCTACTTGAAGAAACACGCATGTCAAAAGGGTAGTGCAAGCGCTTGAAGGCAGATTCCCAATTCCCTTCCCTTTAAAACAGAGCGGGGTGGTCCGACCCATGGAACTCCGCAGCCCACTTCCCCTGGTTGAGAAAGTAGGTCAAATTGGTCGCCCTTCACATTCCCTGAGGTAAGCAGTTGCTGAAGCTTCTAAGACGTTTACGCACAGCTGTTTGACAGTATGGCCTTGCATTCACACTGCCCTTGGGAGGGAAACACAAACACGTTAGATTGAAGTCGGGCAGCTTGCTTGACCCCTTCCGGGTTAGGGCCTCTTAGGGGTCCCACATCCCTTTCTGACCTGTCAGGGCGGTGTTTACATGGGTGTTGACAAGTTCCACTTATTTGATCTCTGGCAAGTTTCCATCACGCGGCCTCGTGCGGAATGATTCTGGACGTTTGGATGGAACAAAGCTGGGATGCGCCGGGTGGGAGCTGTCCCTCGCTCCGGAAATCCAGGAACTACCGCACCTGCGTGGGGCCCATGGTGGAGACCGACACCCAAGACCTGCCAGAAGGACAATGGATCTGGCGGCCTGCGTGCGCGTGCCATTGTTTGTTGGTTTCCTCAGTTGCGGGGTTCTGAAACAATTTGGTTGTCCTCAAAGTGGCATGTGCTTCGCCTACCAGCTCATACTGTAGCTGAGTTGTTGGGTGATGCTGGGTGGCTTATTGGTTGCAGGTCATCCCAAAACTTCCTGGCTGATCAAAGGAAAACAAATATACCCCATCGTTCACCAATGCATACTTGTGTCCAGCCAACGTGGTCTTATCATTTTTCTCCGTGTGCTAAGGGTCTCCAGGTACATGGTGAGGACCAGTGGGCATGTTAGTTTTAGCACTTCAAACCTCAAACTGCTGGAAGTGGGCGCATTTCTTCTCCAAACTCCAGGGCGGTGCATCGTGTGGGAGTACAGCACACAGGGCAGCAGAGATGCCTTCGAGGCACGCAGAGTTCCAAGTGCGACTGTTGAGCCCCAGCGGTTGTTTTTGAGATGGAGCCAAAGCGCCAAATGGGATGTCAAATGGACGGCCGGAGTTGGAAGGGGTCCGCGGATTGTTATAGCCAGGATTGTTCCAGAGGCAGTTTCTGAACATCTAGTACTTTCAGAGCCATCCAAATGCACCAGCTTGGTTGGACATTGGGGGCATTTGGCAGCCAGCGGCTTTTTGAACGATGATGCAACTCCAGCATGTGTGATCACCAATTTGGCACCGACCGCAACACATCGAGGATATGGAGGTCTTTACGCTGCAGCTTACTCGCTGCGTGCAGCGCTATGCTATATTCTAAGTTGCTGTGCTTTGCTGTGAGAAAACATTGGCACAGGGTACAGGAGCAAGCAGTTCAGGCTGAATTGGTGTGCAAGCCGGAGGTTGCAACAGCTGCAATTCCACTTGATGCCAAGGGCCTGTGCCAGGCCCATGAAAGAATCGGAGTTTTGTTGGGGGTGTTGTTGAGACCGAAGACGATTTGGTGTCACTTCCATGGACCCGGTTTGCTCGAAGCGGCTACCAGCATGAGGTGCTGGTGGGGGTTTTCAACTCCTCTGACCAAGTGGTGGCGCACGAGCTGAAGCGTGGAGATGTGCGGCTGGAGTCCCGGCAGAGGCTTTCAGGGCTTCAGGGCTGGGCTTGAGTTGCCCGGCAGAACACCTGGATTAAAGTCTATGTGGCCAAAAAGTGGAACCCTGCCAGACAAAAAAGTGGTTGCCATGTGGCCCCTATTGAGCATTCCAAGGGGAGCGGACGCCAACGTCCCGTGGTTGCGGGCAGCGCTACGTTTTTTTTTGGTTTTGTTTCGGAGACGTCGAGTCGGATCCCATTTTTGCACATTTCTCCTTCAAGGGGGTTATACTGAATTTGTTTGTTTCAGCTTGTTGCTTGTGAAGCTGGGTTTCCTCTCCTTCGGCCCTTCAACAGCTGGTGAGATCGACGAACGCGTGAGGCTGCACTTATGGCGAGCTCACTTACCGCCACTCCAAGCACACCTGCAAAGGTGTTTTACCTTGGGCTTCCTGAGTTCAGCTTGGCAATTTGAAGTAGACAAACTTGGCGCGGGCTGAGGCAGTGCGGGAAGGGGGTATTAGCAACTGGGGGCAGAGGTGCACTTAGTGCAGATGGGAGCTTGATTTCCCATTTCGCGCGGAGGACTGGACGTTTGGCCAGCTCCGAGTGCCCTACGAGAGCAGCTACTACATGCGTGCCTCGCCCTCCGAAAACCACAGGGATAGACTCCCCTTCGTTGTGCAGCAAGTGGGACGTCTAAAAGTGCGGAGAGATACTTTTTGGAAAAGGGGCTGGGCCGGCCCAGTATTGTTTTCGGCCATGAATCGTCGTTTCAAAAGTTCACAATGTCAGCGCTTTGCAATGGAGAGAGGAAAGCTGTTAACTGGCCAGATGCTGCCCCTCATGTCAGAAAAGCGAGTCGCGTGTGCAGGCGGCCAACGAAAGCTCCAGACCACATCAAGTGAACTTCCAGAGTTGAAAAGGGTTTCCTTGAACAACCCTTAAAGGGATTATGATTTTCTGGAGGGTCCCCCGACACGACACGACGTCGCTTGATTTGGCGTTTCAGCATGTTGCATTTCCATGGGTGCGACACCCTGGTGCAACATCACCTGTTGGGTTCATTTGCATTGAGTTTCCTTGGGCGACAGTTGAAGAGGAACACCGCTGGCGGAGTTTGAGGATCAGTCACTGTTGTTCATCCAGTGTTTCCTCAGAAAAAATGGGCAACACGGGAGCAAAAGAAGCAACCAATTCCAGGGTTCGTCTCCCTCGCTCTTGATTCTTCCCACAGAAGCCTACCAGTCTAAGATGTGCAAAACACACACACACACACACCTGTTAAGCAAAAGGAACCTTGTACATGGCCTCCAGCGCACTTAAACCATATTGGCCCGACTTACACCTCGATTCCCTGCTCCGAACGCTGAAGTATTTACCGACCACTTAGCTACCTTTGGCAGGTGTTCTCATATTTCCCTAGTTCGGGTGATTGCAACATCACTTTTTGGCATTCAGCATGAGTTGCATTGGGAAGGCGATGTTTACAAGGGGGCAAATCATTGCCCCACGAAAATCTGCCCTTTTGCCCCTTTTTGGTTCCTTGCCGCATCACTTCAAATGGCAAAGGTTTCCTTTGGGTTTTCCTTTGAAATGCCAACCCAAAAGGGTGTCGAAGGACCACACCCATCAAGTACCAAGTACCAAGATGCCCAGCATGTTGAGAACCTCCCACCACAGGCTCAAAGACGGCCATCCCCAGTTTAAGACCCGGAAGGCCAAGCTCGGCTCCCCGAGGCTTCTTTCTGGGCTCCTACGACGCCACGGGGGGCGGCCTGGTGGGCGCCCGCCTGCAGCTCCGGAACTTGCGGTCCCAGCCCCTCGGCCGACATCGGCGCGTGGCTTATCGGTGCCCGGTTGGCGTGACTTTGCTTTGCGTTTTGCCAAGCGATGTTGGGACTTCCACCTTTTTGCCAGCTGATGTATTTTTCATTAAACCGCTGAAAGTTAAACTTTGAGCTGGGGAGCAGAAAGCAACCGAGTTTGTTTGGCAGACAAAAAGGGCCCTCACCAAAGAGAACAAGCCCAGTCAGTTTGCCGAAAAGAGAATCCACCATGAATGCAGTTACATGGTTAGGGGGAAAATCCAAATTTGCTTCAACCGCGTGGTCTCCCTTTAGCTTACCTTGCCAATCAAAAAGAGGGGTGCACCATTGTGAGAGGCCCTCGCTTGGCACGGCTTGGCATGAGCCTCACTTCGAGTAGAAGTGGAGGACCAGATTGTGTTCTTTCGTTTGAGTTTTTCAAAGCCAATCCGCAAGATCCTTGCTGGTAGCGGTTTCCTTTGTTGGCGTCCCGCGGGTTAGGGATTAGGATTCGATTGTTATCAGTATGCCTGCCAATGCATGCTGTACCTGCCTTTTGGATCCTTTTGTTTTGTAGGTACGCCCCCGCGTAAAATTGATGAGCAATCAAGTTTTTCTCGAAAGCATCGCGAAGGGTTCTCCCGGAAAAATCGCCTGCCAACTTGAATGAGCGCACTCGCAGGAGCGCACTTGCACGAGCAAACTTGCATGAAAACACTCGCAGGAGCAAACTGGTATGAGCACACTTGCGCGAGCAAAGTTGCAGGAGCAAACTCGCACGAGCACACTTGCGCGACACAACTTGCACGATACATTGAATACTTGATTTAAGGCGGCGCGGTGGGACCGAACCCACCCTGCGAAATGACATATTCTTCGGGGATCGGCGTGGTCGATGTCAAAAAAACTGAGGGCTGTTTCTACTTTTGCGACTCTCTGCGGGGACTGGTGTGGTCGATGTGTTTTTACCATGCGCCCGCGACCCTTTGCATGGATTGGCGTGGTCGGCGTCCAAAGCTGAGGTCGTTTTCGGCTTGGTCGATGTTCAAAAACTAGAGCGTTTCGGAAATCTTGGAGGCACTTGCGTGGAGCGCAACCCTTTGCGTTGAGAATGCCCCACAGAGCAACTTGTGCTTTTGCAGAGAAACTTGCACAGAACAGCTCGCCCCAGAGAACTTGCATCGAGAACTTGCGCAGAGAAACTTGGCTATAGAATAAGTAGGCTGGGCCCGACAACCTTTGGAAGAGAAATTGGGCCGAGAGCTTGCGCCGAGAATCTTGCACAGAGAAATTGTGCAGAGCGCTTGGCGCAGAGAAATTGGAGCGCAGAGAAATTTGAGCCGAGAACTTGCGCAGAGAAGCTCGCGCACAGAACTTGTTCAGAGAACTTAAGAGAAACTTGCTCAGAGATCCTGGCCAGACAAACTTGCCGAGAAACTTGCAGAGTGAACCCTCGCAGAGGCCACTAGGAGAACGTGCTTCGCTCACTGAGTATAGGTTATGCTTTCGGGCCCGGTTCCTCTAGTTTAAGGGGGTTATGGCGGTTTCAAGTTCAATCCATTCCAGACAGTAGGAATCCATTCCATGTCTTGGGCTCGGTGGTGCTCGTTCGGCCCCTTTCAAACCTACTGCCTAAACGCGTGTTTCAATCCCGGCTGTTCTGTGGCACCCTTTTCCCTTTCTTTTTCCCGGTAGGCTCCCCACTAAAATGGTCAACCAGAAAAAGGGTTCTCTTTTTCTACCAGTGTCACTGGGCAACTGGGTCAATCTAGGGGGTCCTCCAAGCTGTCCGTTTTTATGACTGCTTCTTCTTATTGTTCTTCATAGCGTCCACCCGGCCTAAACTGGGCCGGCCATTGCTCATCCGGAGGGACTATGGTTGAAGAAATCCATTTCGTCAGGTTGCCCTTGGCTTGGCGGGCTCTAAACCGTTTTCGACTTCAATGTTTGCGGGGCAGCCAATCCCAAAAAGGGACTGAGTTTCCCCGAGCAAACTAACTCTTTGTCTGCCTTCTGCACGTGGAACCCATAGTGAAAACACAATCTGAAGCGCTTTGCACAAGCCTGACGTACCCCCCCTCCCCCAATGGACGAAGGGCACCAAGATGCTCTAGCTCGCTTCCTTTTCGAATCCTGTGCCTTCCACGCAGCTTACCTGACAGAGATCCGAGGTTTCAGGCCCTTTTAGTTTCCTTTTGTGAAGGGGGCGGCAGTGCAGAATCCGCTCTGAGGGGGTCTCTTTGCAAAAAGGGCATCGGGCCAGCGTCCTGTGTTTGAGGGCCTGCTTGGACGATGCCACTCTGAGCATGGGCCCTGACGCCACCTCCACCACAGCCACGTCGAGCTCGGTCACAGCAGCTTGGTTGCAAGGGAACTGAACCGACCCGGCATTCCGGCCGGGCACCGCATGCATATACCCATTGATGGAATGTACTCAGGGACAAGTGCAAGAATCACAGAGGAAAGGACAGGCACAATGAAGAGAAAAAAAAACAAAGGATTTCATAGGAAAACACGGAGTGACAAGGGCATCATGAAGGATTTGCCAGGGAGTGGCATTGGAACATGTCCCTCACGAAAATTGGCTTTCTAAATTACGGATATTACGGTGACCCAGATCAAAGCGATACATGATGCGCTTGTGTGACATTTTTTGTAGGTGGGCCAAGCTTGTCAGTTGGGAGGCGGAACAAGTTCAACCACCACTCAGCGTCTTGCAGTCGGCAGCGAACGCTTTTGGGCCAGGTGTCACGCACCTCCGGCCCGACTTCGACATCAACAAACACCACATCAACGCAGAGCACCACCAGAAGCACGACGTCGACATCCTCGACACACAGTATAAGTAGCACAACCACCACCAGCCGCACGAGCAGCAGCACCAGCATCCGCACGAGTAGCACCAACAGCAACACCAGCACAAGCAGCAGCACCAGCAGCACCAGCAGCAGCAGCTCCAGCAGCAGTGCCACCACTACCAGAAGCATCACCACCACCACGAGCAGCGACAGCGCGACTTCCACGACTCTCAGCTTGCCGAATGAGATCAGCACAGCTGCTGGCCTGTCATTGAGAGGTGGCAGCGCGCAGAATGCGACGGATTCTGCAGGGTCGTTATGATTCCCATTGACTATGTTCAACATCACCATTCAGGCTATTTCAAAATGAACTTCCTTTTGGTTCGACATCCGCCGTGGTGTTGAACCAGAGGCGTTTGCTATTTGGTTGGTTGTGCCCGTTGGCAAAAGGACCCTGGGCTTCATGTACGTATATGTAACACATGTCGTATTGGTGTCCAGTTTTCTCTATCCTTACAATAATGGGCTGTTTGGCCCTTCCCTATTGTTTCAGCTCATTTGTGCACAGACCGCTGTGGAGGAACTTGTGCAACACTTGTCACTTGCCACACATGACTTCCCAATTTGGGTGGTCATGCACGGAATTTGCACTCAAATGCTGCGAAAAGGGGAGCTTGCCGGGTGGGGTATTGCTTTTTTGGGCGTGTACCGCCTTGTCCATCCAAAACCAAACGTTTGGTTTTTTGGCTGTTGTGTGTTGGCGGTATCTCATGGCGAATGCAATTAGTAGTTAGGATGATGATTCTAGGTGATTGAAACCTTGGGGATAGTACCACTAGGTGGTGCACGAGGACTGCAAAATGCATGTTGGCACCCAACATGTTGTGTGTCGGATGAACGATTAACACAGACTTATTCTTGATAACTGCCATGCGGACGGTTCTGACGGCCACAATAACCCATGGTGCTGCACGAAAGAAAGTGGCATGCCATTGGGCAAATTTTGACGCCTGATGTGGCGTTGGATTCCTTTGCCCCAGTTGCGTACCGAAATAGGGGATCCGATATTGTGTTTTCCTTTGGTGTCCCTTTTGAACCACCCCCAGCAGGTTTCCTACCTCAAACCTTGTGATTGATCATGTGAGTGGCCATCGCCAAGCCTTCCACAAAAATAATTCGGCTTTCAGTGGCTTTCCCGAGCCAACTTGTTGCCCCGGTATGGGCTTTGGAGCAACGATCCAGCGAAGGCAGTTCCATGCGTGGGACTTGTACTGGCCTTCGTGCTGAGGCTACCCGCACAAGCACCAGCACCAGCAGCCTGGTTGCAAGTAGAGTTCAATCCCTTGGCCTGTTTTCCAGGGTCCCAAATCCTTGTTTGGACCTTCGACCTGGGCGAGTTCCCTGGCATTCGGCAACCCACAGGCCAATTGCAACTTGCGACTGGGACGTCCACTAGACCCGCTGAACTAGGGACAAGCTGGGACTGGCGGAAAGTGAGGCACGACAAGCAGCACCACCGCGGCTACGGTCACTGCTCTTGCGGACGTTTGCGAGTGTTCCTGTGGCGCGGACGAAGCTTGGCAGCATGTGAGGCAAGGAGATGGGGTGCTTGCTGATCTACGACATTCTTGGCTTTAGCGCGGCCGTTTGATTGGAGCCAGAATTGGCAGCTTGTGAAGCAACCGAGCCTATGCCTCAAGCCTAGAATTTCGTCATGTTGAAATCCAAAGGTGCGTGACTTGCCTTTGGTCAGAGAAGTTTGAGATAACACCTGTTCCGAATGGGCGTTTAGCACCCAAACTGCGGAGCTATGCCAGGGCATAGCCGCGGATAGTCCAGAAGGAGTGACTTTCCGTGTCAGTCTTCGGCGTGAATGGAATCCACGTACGACAAGTAAAGAAGTTTTACCGTTTCGCCTCCGACTGGACGTTTTGTGGGAACCAAATGTGTGGCTAGTTTGATTTGGGTCCAGGCCTGCCTCTGTGTGCTGTGAGCTTGCCCACGGGTCCACAGCAACCAATCGTCACCTGAGCTTATTGTTGTTGTGCAGCAACGCGGCCGGAATTCAACTTGGTATTCAACCGGTTCCTGGTGGATCAGCAGTTCGGGCTTGAGGTGTTTGGCACCCGCTCAGTTGAGTTTGGGGTTTTTCAGATTATTGCACAATTATCTCTTCCTCCTAAAAAAAGGGCCCCTGAGGGGAGTTCGAACAATGGATACCTTGATTTCTGAAGGGAATTCGAGCATAAAAAGTCCTCCCACCCACACCCTGCACTCCAGCCCGCATGGTTCAGGTGCTGATGGCTTTGGTCGCTGGCGGCCTGGGCGCCGCGGTCCTCGCTGCGGGGCTCTTCGTACATCGCAACCAGCGCCTTCGAACAACGGCCCGCGCAAGCGGCGTGCAGGAGCCGAGCAGTCGGGAAGTCGCAGACGGGGGCGCTGGAAGCATGGGTGGTTGAAACGTGGAACCAGCGATTCGGGCGGAAACCGAGCTCACCAGGTTCTTTATTTGGGGATCCCGGATTCCTTGTTTCAGGTTTGGAAGTGTAGCGGTTGCAGATGCTTTCCACCTAAAACACCCTATGTGCACAAAACATGGTACATGTCCACCGAACAACGTGGAACCTGAGTGGGGGGGGTTCCTGGATTGGACAATCTTCTTTTAAAAGGGGGAGCGAGCGAGAGAGAGACAGAGAGTCTGGTGAGTTCCTTGTTGGCGGGTGAGTACGACAGTACAGAAATCCAGTTGCCAAGTTTGCCCTTTTTGGTTGTTTGGCTTCACTGGAAATGGTCAACCCCTCTTTGGGGGCCAGGGTGATACAATAGATATCTAAGAGGCCGTAAGCAGAGAAGTCTGGAGCGTGCGACAAAGAAGAAGGATTGCCCTCCCGACTAGCATGGAACCCACAAGAAGGCCCCGGAGAAGATTGTTGCTAGGAACTCCCAGGTTCCATGTTATGTAGGAGTGGAAGATTTTGGGCCCTTTCCGCTCTCGCAGGTCGCTCCGGAGGACAAAATCGAGGAAATCGCAGAGACAGTGGGGGCCTCGAGTGCTCCATGTGGCCAGGGTATCGCACCATTTCGGGTAGACCTATCTATTGACTTGGTTTCCTGATCTTTGGGTACGGACTGATGCAGGCAGATGACGCGACCACGCCAAAGGCGGAGGATCGCCTTCGCTCGACCCTCCGAGATTTGGGGGTGGAGGAGGCAGAGCTGAGGCGCGGTCTGCCTGCGGTTTGAAGGTTTCTTGCTTGGGGGTTATGTCTTACTTATTTCAGGTCCGTGAGTGACTATGACTATAGTTCATCCAGAGACGTAGACGTGTGGGGCTTGGTCGAACGCAAGCAATTGCCCCTCCTCGCTGCTTTCGGACTCGACCCAGCTTTCGAGGTTCGGTTTTTTGAGACGCCCCTCGCACGCCCACGTTGACGGCTTGCAAATTTCCCCGATGACGAGTTCCCATTCCTCGAATTCCTTGCTATGTAGGCTTTTGTTGTCGAAGAAAACATGTTCATGAGTTTTTCAAGCAGGTCTTTTGGCATATATACAGCAACGTGTCACAAATTAAACCTTTGAAAAGTTGAAAAGTTGAGAGTCTGGGTAGACCCCAAAGAAACTCATGTTTTGAATCCTTCCCTGTATTTGTCCAGTTGCACATAGCGAAATGAAGAACTCTGGCAAGGCAGTGGGATCTCGCGAAATGTGCAAGCCCTCAAGGCCAAAGGGGATGGGTTTGCAAGTGACACCGTCTTGCTGCCAAAGTACTGGCAAACACGCGCGACTGCCAGGGGGGGCATATGGGTGTATCTTGTTCGAGGCTGCCTTGTCCGTGGTGGTTTTTAAGGGAATCCATAAACACACACACACACACCCACACACCCACACACCCACACACCCACCCACCCACCCACCCACCCACGCACGCACGCACGCACGCACGCACGCACGCACGACGCACGCACGCACACATACGCACGCACAGACACACAGACACACAGACACACAGACACACAGACACACAGACACACAGACACACAGACACGCAGACACACAGACACACAGACGCAGACACACAGACACACAGACACACAGACACACAGACATGCATTTTGGGGTCCCCCCCATTTCAAGACACCAATCCATTGCAAAAATCCGAGTTGTGAGCAAACAGGCAGGCGCTGGCAGAGCGCGAGACCCTCGGCGCTCAGCTGGAGCAGTACCTTGGAAGGAGAGCTGCGAGTCATTTTGGCCGGAAGTCGAAGCGCTCTTGTTCCCGCACAAAATGTCTCTTAAGTTGTCCTTCGGGGCTGGTGCGTTTGGCAAGAGCGGCAAATATGTCCCAGAAAAGCAATGCAAGACTAAACAGTCGACTAGACCTACGTACGCGGCAGCTAGCTATGTGTTCCGTTTTCGGTGAGCACCGTCTTCACATTTCGACGCGTTTGAACAAGTTACAGCGAGCTCACCCAATGGACGATGTCAATTTGCGCAGTTCTCTATGCTCTCCGACTCCAGGGTTTCACGGCTGAGGCTTCGGAAAGCGCATTTTCTGCTGCAGCACCGGCTCATGAATGAGACAAGGCAGGAAGACATGGGAAAGACACATGTGTCAATTTGTTCCCTTGATGTTCGGGCTTGTGTGGGCTATTGCGCTGGGGATGTCTCCTCGGGGAGGGCCTGCCTCTCTGATGGCGTGTCAAAAATTTGCGCCCTTGCGTGCCGCGCAAGCAAGACCCTCAACAGCCCTGTTTAGGGCTTGGTGCCAAAGGGTCACTTGCACACAAGTCAGTCGTTCAGAGGGTGATGTGAAGTTTTCCAAATTCAATCTTGGCCATGAAACCCTTGGGCCTCCTCACGAAGACTACGTATCACCAGAATGCCAGGTTTCTTCCTTTGTGGATGATAACCTGCACGCCACAACCACAAACACCCTACAAACTCATAATCAATTTTCTGCTGGTCTGGTCAACAGTTTTTGCTTGATTCCAAAGCCGATCTATTGCATGCATGTCAGGTTCTGCCCCCTGTCAAACCTTTTTCGTGAGACTAAAGGGATCGCCTTGGTGTTTCACAAGGCCAGAACGCAGACCCCCTGTGTTTGCTCCCGTTTCGGAGATTGTCTCCCTGTTCTCTCTCAGTGAGGCTGCGAGAGGAGTTGCAGAGGACAGGGCCGGGAGAGTGACTCCACTGAAGCCGTCCATTTGTGGTTTTGGCGAGTTCCCAATTTGTTGGTTTCGGGGGGTGTTGTCACATGTTGTTCACTGCTACCCTGTTGAAACATGGGAGGTCGCTTGCTGACTTTGTGAATTTGTGCAGGACCCGCGTCAAGCAAAACGGGCGTGGCGCTGGCTGAAGCGAGCGGCCGACCGTGGCTGGCCATTCGATTGGAGTTCGGCCTGATAAAAGTCATGCATTTGATTTGTTTGTCTTACAAAAGTTACTAGCCATCATGGAAGCATGGCACATGTATCCTGTCTCGACCCTGGTTTAGGTCCCGTTTTTGTCGGACATACAGAACCTCCTGAAGGTTTCTGCATTCATAGGTTGGGTCCAACTTGATTCCAGTTGATAGAGATGACTTGCGCATGCATGGGTCTGGGAAGCTTGCGTTGGTTACTTCACGTTTCTTGTCAAATTTTCCCATGCCTCTTGGGCTCTTTGCAGCGGTGCGCTTCGCGTGCATACTGCGGAAGCAACGGAGCTGTTTGAAAGCAGTGGTTGTTGTGTTAATGGCGGAGCAAAGTTTGGCCCTTCTCCGGGAGCTGACACTGAAACTGCCTGAGTTGTGTCTTTGTCGTTCTCACTTGTTCAGAGTCCGAGATGGCCGTTGCTTGGTGACTTGAGCCCCAAACAAAGTCAAGAGCAAGGCGTCACTTTGGTCAGCGCTGGTCTCCATGGCTGTGGGAATGAGAGCTCCGGTGTCCATAGGACTTCGTCACTTACAAGGTTGTGTTTTGGGTACAGAACATGCGCAATGCATTTCCCACAGGCCCGCGACAGGTCATTGTAGAGTCTCACCTTTCCGTCCCGCCTGCCTCGAGGGCAGGGGAAAGAAGATGTGCGCCTCGTCCATGGGGGGGTGCTTGGGTCGTGCTTGCCACTCCGCCGAGGTCCAGCTCACAAATCAAAGGGATCCAAACCCAAGACTCGTCACTGCCAGATTTTGGCCATCCATGTTATACAATGTTTCAGGGACTTGGGCCGTGCGCGAGGTTTTTGTTTGACAGCGAAACTGCGCACCCTTGCTGGCATTTGTAATGTGCAGTGCTTTTGCTTGTCCTATGGCCCTGCATTTGTAGTTTGCTTACGAGTGAGCTGTGCTGTCTTCGGTCTGGGGGGATTGTTGAAGGTCAACTGCCAGCTTTGATGACCGAAGCGCATTTCAAAGTCTCGAAGATTTTCGCTTCATGCTGGATTTGGCCTTTGAGGTTTTTGACTAGTGACCAACATGAGATCAAGATGCCTCAGCCCCGGCTGAACTGCCAATTTTACCTATAAGCAGCCATGAAGCTCGATGTCTCCAAACTTTCCGCTTGGCACCCAAGCGGCCTCCCCTTTGTGTTCAACGCACGAGCGCAACCAAATGAGAAATCGAGGATCTTACTAGGTGGGTAGCGGAATCGGAATATTTCCCATCTGCTGCTGTTACTCAGCAGCGCCAAGTTCATCACTTGTGACCACATTTGGGGAGGTTCTTGACAAAGAGCATTTAGGAGTTGATTGAAGCCAACCGAGCATACCTGACCATGCTCCCGTGTCCAGATGTATTTTGTCTAGCATTTCGTTCGGCTTTGGTGTGGCCCCCAAAGCCGGGTTGGGCCCCCAAACCTGGGGCCGCAGATCGTGGTGGACTGCCGGGGCCACCTCTTGGGGCGGCTCGCCTCAGTGCTGGCCAAGGCGTCCACAACGCGAGTCGGCCGACGCGTCTTGGTTTTTAGGGTGCCGGGGGCGGATTAATTAAAGGAAAACCAAGAGGAAGCCACCAATTTGAGGATTCCGCAGATTCCCTATTTGGAGACAAACCCCTTTGGCGAGCTCACTTCGGGAGACGGCTCACCATGTTGCTCCTTCACTTGGGGAGCTTTGGAATCTAGGTGCCAAGAGGCCAAGAGGCCAACGCCTCAGATTTCCCAAAAAGCAAGCAAAGAAGGGGGTTCCCGACACTCACCCTGTCCATTCAAACGCCAGTCATTTGTTTGGTTCCCGTTTAAAGAGGCATCAGGCTTCTGGTTGTTCGACCCAGCTTTGCAACACCCTGGGAGAGTACTTTTGCCCTCTATGCGACTTCTTGTAAGCCCGCCTGGAAATATAGGAAACGCAGGCATGCGTTAGTACTTAAAGAAGTAGTGCCCCCTTTTTCACGGCAAGCTGATTGTGTTATTTGATCATCCCCAGACTCGGCGCCAACGTCGTCAAAGAGCAATCCACTGCAGGAGCTGCTGAACGGTCAGCATGTGATCTGTGTGCCGAGACCCCGGCAAATCCAAGCGAGAAACCAGAAACAGCGGCAGGCATGTACCAGTGACGGGGGGAGCCGTTTGCCGGGCCTTTAGGACATCTTGCTGTCTTTCTTGCACTTGTGCTACACTGATAGTATAAATCGTGTAAGTCCTATTTAAGTCCTGTTTGTAGCGTTGCATGTTGACCAGGTTTGTGGGTCGAACTCGATTTCCCAAGGTAGCAAAGTTATGGCTTATCGTCAGGAATCAGGGTTGCCTGGCAATAAAAGACAATGTAATGCTCCGTTTATTTGCGCATATTCTCGTAAGCTACCCTTGAACACATGCTCTCACTCAAAGCGGCGAATCCTTCTGTTGGGGCCACTAGATGCTTTTTCTTCCTGTGATTTGCACAGAACTATGTCATTTAAGCACTCGGCGCTTGTGGGAGTGGTCAGTGGCATCTCGTTGGAACCTTTATTTGAATAGAGGCTCCAAGGTTGACTCGATGGATTACCGCCAGAGAAACAGGAGCGAGCCCAGGTGTGAATTTGAGGCACAGGTGCACCGCGCACAAACATAAGTACGATGGAATCCGATTTGAACCAAGGGCTTGATAGAACCAGGCCACGGGTTATGATTCGCTTGGTTTCCTGGGGTTTGGGATGGAGCTCGGAGTCAGTGGTCCCCATCCCCTCCAGTTGATTCAGAGCCAATTTAAGTCATGGCCCTTACTCTGGAATGGCCCCTCAGGTGGCCTTGGCTCTGCCTTTTTCCTCTGACTATACTCGCCAGGTCAACGGGAACAAGACTACGTCACATTGAGCGAACGGTGGCTTTAAGACTACTGCGGGAAGTCCAAAATGGGGCCAACAGAACCCTGACCCAAAACGGAGGTTCTTCCACACATGTGCGATCTTGAGTCCCATGCCGATTGTTTGCCGGGCACACTAGTGTGACCATTAGCCTCATTGACCTTTACATGCCCCAAGATCAATACTCACGAAAGCGTGGGCCTATACATGCCAGTGACCTAAGTGTTGCATCCCAAATGATAGACACCAAGCTCAACAATTCAGGCCGTTCTTGCGTGTGCTCGCAAGAGTGCTCGCAAGAGTGCATCCGGGCCTACTGGAAACGAGGCGTGCGGAGGACATCAACATCTCCGGATCTTTGTACCGCAACAAGTTGAAGTATGCGCCTTGCCAAGCAACAAGGCGGGACAGCTGCAGGATTGGGAAGCGAATTTACATACGACCAATCAGATTCTTGTCGTCCGGCATTTGTCTATTATTGAACCATGAGACATAGTTAATCAACCCATGAGCCAAGTGGATGCCCAGGGGTTCAATCTGGGGAGGACAATGAGATGCAGGATGGGCACTTTACCTTCTGACATTTGCCGTGGTTTCGCCAGGGGGGTCCGCGAGAGGCAAGCTTCCTAAACTTCGCAAGCGAGCTCGCTCATCATCAAGGTCCGGCATGGCAATCCTTTATAATTTTCTGACTTATGCCAAACGTGTGCAACATTTTGCACAGATAGCCCCAAGCCAAAAAGCAAAGAAGCAAAACAAAGCACCGACCTCTAGGGGAACCTTCAGGAGCTTTCGGGAGCCCTGAACCCAAAGACCCGAAGCTTCCCACTTACCCGAGGCCAACTTCCGAAGGAAGCACATGAACTCCAACCCCAAGCAGGGGCCCTTGCACTACCGGTCCCCCTCGAAGATCCTTTGGCGCGCCTTGGTACGGATTCATTGGGCAAGAGGCCACTATTGAGTCACGAAGCGGGCCTTGTTCTTCTTATCCTTTTCCGGTTATGTGTTTGTTTGTTTTGTTTTTTGTTTGGTTTGTGTTTTTGTGTGTGTGTGTGTGCAAGTTTTTGCTCGGCCAAGGGTAGGGCACATCCCTGTTAAATATGTTGCCCTTTGCTAGGTTTATGGTTCTAGCCAGCAGGAGGCCAGCAGTTTGCCCATTCATTGTGTTCATTGCTTGTTCACGTTCAATGGTTCCTTCATGCATGCATGATTTCATTGTTTCATCGACTCATTGAACGCTTGAAAGGTTGATTGACCGCTTGTTTGTCCGATTCGCTGCACTGCGGTGGGCCCGGGCATCCTTTCAGAGCCAAACCCGAAGACCCCCACAGCAAAGACACCATTGCAGGCACACCAGCACTTATTTTTGGATGACATCTTTTGACCGCTTCAAGTGCGACTGTCGCACCATTTCCCATCAACCCAGGCCGCATCAATGTCTTTTCGGCACAGACCCGCGTCGGGATCCTTTAATTCCGCCTTTCCCTCAGAGCCAAACTCAAGATCGAGTAGAAGCGCTGGGATAGGTTAGGAAAGCCTCTGCATACGATGGCCCAATGGCCTCAGTGCCTCAAGGCACCATCCGGGGCATGGTGCCCCACAAGACGGCCCGCGGCAGCGCTGCGCTGGACCGGCTGAAGACTTTCGAGGGTATCCCCCACCCCTATGACGCTTGGACGTTTGAGTGCAACCAACCAACCAACCAACCAACCAACCAACCAACCAACCAACCAACAAACCAACCAACCAACCAACCAACCAACCAACGAAAGCAAACCAAACGAACCCTACAACCCAAAAACCGAGGGGGGGGGGGAATCCAACCAACACAACAACCAAAACAAGCAACAAAACAAGCAAGCAAGCAAGCAAGCAAACACAAGCAAACACAACCAACTAAACAAACAAACACAAACCAACACAAACAAACAGAAAGTAAATAAATCAAGAAACAAAGCAGCAAGACACAAATAAGTAAACGTAGAACTAACCGAGGGAGAATTATCAAAGACAGAAATTAATATCAAAGTAAATACAGAAATAAACATGGAAATAAGTCTAGAAAGACAAGTCAAGACATAAGGAAAGACAGCCAAATAACGACATGAAGGAGGGAAGGAACAATGTGAGCAACAAATACATAAATGCAGAAACTAGCCGTTACAGAAATAGCGGGGGAGAAAAAAAGGAACAAACTAAAATAAAGAACGGGAGACAGACACACAGGCGGAGACAAAGAGACAGACAGACAGACAGGCAGGCAGGCAGGCAGGCAGGCAGGAAGGAAGGAAGGAAGGAAGGAAGGAAGGAACAAGGCTGAAAGGATGAAAGAAATAGATAAAACAAAAAAGCAAACAGAAGGAAATAAATATAAATAAAGGAGGACAAAAAGCAATAAAGCAACACAACGCATGGCGTCCCTTTCAAAAAAAGGAAAAAACAACAACATGCGCACACACACGCACACACATACGGACAAACTAACACACACGCACACACACACACACACCTTGACTCGGCGGCTTCTTTTGGTTGGTTGGTTGGTTGGTTGGTTGGTTGGTTGGTTGGTTGGTTGGTTGGCTAGCTGGATTGTTTTTGTTCGGCGCCACTCTCAAACACAATCCAAACGGGGTCCACCCGTTTGGGACTAGAAATGCATATAAACATATCCGCTTTGGCCCCCTTTCTGATGCTTCTGACCGCTCTCCTTTTTGTGACACATTGTAGGAACTTCATGGATTCCACAGTGTCTTGTTGAAGATGCTTCTCGTATCTTTTTTTTTGGGGAGGGGGGAGCCGGAGTTTTTATTCGGTTTGGCAAAAAAGGCCAACAGATGAACGCCGGAACCCTGAGTCCGTTTGGCCGTTGGTTGAGGGGTGACGAGGGAGAGCTTTGGGGGTGAGGGTATTGTCTTAGCTTTCCCGTTCATTCATCCAATGGCGATTCACGCATATTGGCGATGTGTCATTTACTCCTCCCTCTACCGGAAGCCGGAGAGAGGCTTGCACATGTAGTTCACCTTTCGTTGCCAGGGTATGATTGGATGATTGGCTTCCCTTCCACCCTAGTGCATACTCTGATGAATGGATTCAAGCACTAAGAGTGGCGCCTTATTGCAAAAGGCGGTGAACCGCAACCCTTGCTGCTTTGAGAGCTTTGGGGCAATGTCACATGGCTCCGGTCGGACTTACCAAAGTTTGCTTTGCCTTCCACTGAGCCATCGGCAAAGCTTCAGGTCACTCATCAGGAGACATTGTATGCCATGCGGATTTTAGACCATGGCAAGTGGATGCTGAAGCGCTTAAAGGCAACACACAGCATCTGGCGGTGTGTCAGAAAGCCAGGGGCCCATGGGCCAACCATGAAGAATGAAGATATCCTGTTTTTACCAGCCAATGCCAGCAAGCGCAACTTGACAGCAGCACGCAATTGTTAGCTTCCCAAGAGCCTGGGCAGTAGAGGGCTGCCACAGTGGCGACCCGATGTGTTTTGGCGGGGTCTAGACGGACCAAAGTTGAGGCGGAGTGTGCAATAATGGGAGCTCTGAGGATTGGGGCTAACATCAAAGCCACCTTTCAAAGAGGGCCATGGCCTTGCCTTCTCAGTCGTTGTCCCTCCTTTGGTCGATTTTTTGAACTATGCCGGCACCTTCGAGCCTGAGCTCCCGACCAGCCCGCGGGAATGTGGCCCGGGAATCAGTTTCAGGATCTTCTAGAGAATTCCCACGGCCCCCTTGGTGAGGGGAGATTCATCCACAATGACTATGATTCCCCTTGGTGTCAAGGATATGTCGGTAACTGCAGGGGCCCCTCTTGGTCGGCAGTCTGGCACGATGCAGGGGACCCGGGAGCCGTCAAAAAACAGCGATCCGAGGATCGAAAGAAGCGCATGGTGGTGCAGGGGCCCTGGTGGTAGCTGGTGGTAGCTGGTGGAATGTTGGTAGGGCCGGCAGGCATGTTTTGCGGCTGTCGCAAGGGCCCCTCTCAGGGAAGCATGGCTTCCCATTTTTGGCGCCCCACACTTCGTGATGAACACCTCAACCTGCATACGTGGATACAAACAAACAGAAAGAGTTACATGCATACACGCCGCGCTGTTTTTTTTTGGTTTCCCTTTAAAACAGTGCAACAAGCCGGGCACCTCCAAAAAACAACACATACAGACATATGCACATACATACATAGAAACAATGATGCACATGTTTGTTTGTGCAAACATGCAAACATTCACGTTTGTACACATGTGCGTATCGATTCATGTACTCGCTCATTTGTTTCTTTGTTTATTCATCCATGCATGCATGCATGCATGCATCCATCCATCCTTCCTTCCTTCCTTCCTTCCTTCCTTCCTTCCTTCCTTCCTTCCATCCTTTCATTCATTCATTCATTCATTCGTTCGTTCATTCATTCATTCATTCATTCATTCATTCATTCATTCATCCTTTCATTCATTCATTCATTCATTCATTCATTCATTCATTCATTCATTCATTCATTCATCCTTTCATTCATTCATTCATTCATGCATTCATTCATGCATGCATTCATGCATTCATTCCTTCCTTCCTTCCTTCCTTCATTCCTTCATTCCTTCATTCCTTCCTTCCTTCCTTCATTCCTTCCTTCCTTCCTTCCTTCCTTCCTTCCTTCCTTCATTCCTTCATTCCTTCACTCCTTCATTCATTCACTCATTCACTCCTTCATGCATTCACTCATGCACTCATTCACTCATTCACTCCTTCACTCGTTCACTCGTTTGTTCGTTCGTTTGTTCGTTCATTCATTCATTTATTCATTCATTCAATCGTTCATTCATCCATCCATCCATCCATTCATTATTTCATTCATCCATTCATCCATTCATTCACTCACTCACTCACTCACTCACTCACTCACTCACTCACTCACTCATTCATTCATTCATTCATTCATTCATTCATTCATTCATTCATTCATTCATTCATTCATTCATTCATTCATTCATTCATTCATTCATTCTCATAGATTACAAAAGCACCCCCCCCTGAAACCCCCCCCCTTCCAGAGTAAGGCCAAATTAAGAGCACACATAAAAGGAAGGCCTTATTAAGGACTTAGTAGGAACTTATTAAGCCCTTATTAAGGCCTTAATTTGGCCTCAAAATTAAGGAGGAATTAAGGCCAAATTAAGACCAAGTTAATTCTTGGAAATTCACCCTTGTGGACAAATTAAGGCCAAATTAATGTTTTGTTTGTGCACCAATGACTCAAGCCAATTCAAGACAACAATGCAAATTGTAAAACAGACTTAAGGCAAGACTGAGCTCAAACGCGCCAGCCTTTCAAACGTGCTAAATGAAAACGCGATGTCCTGATTTACGGGTGCGTGCCTACGGTGTATTGGGTTGGGAATCACGCCAAGCTACTGTAAAGCAAAATTATGGCCAAATTAAGGCCAGATTAAGGCCAAAATAAGATCAAATTAAGGCCAAACTAGCGCAAATGCCTATGGTATTTTGGTTTAAGCACAATTAAGGCAGATTAAGGTCAAATTAAGGCCAAATTAAGGCCAAATTAGCGCAAATGCCTATGGGAGTTGGGCTCAAGCAAAATTAAGGCCAAACTAAGGCCAAATTAGGGTCAAATTAAGGCCAAATTAAGTCCAGATTGGCGCACATGCCTAATGCAGCAAACATATGGCTCGAAATAAGGCAAGAGTAAGGCAATCGTAAAGCCCAATTCAAGGGAACACTGAAAGCGCGCCTAGGGAATTTGAAGAAACAGAAACTGAAAGCCAAACTGAAGTAACATGAAATCCAATCGGCGGGCGGGTTGGCTACCGAGCGCCGATGGCTTCAGGAAGTTGCTTCAAAAAATAGCCCCTAATAAGCCCTAATCAGCCCTTATTTATTTTGGGGGGGTGGTTCAAAGGGGGGCTGGTTTGGAAACTATGACATTCATTCATTCATTCATTCATTCATTCATTCATTCATTCATTCATTCATTCATTCATTCATTCATTCATTCATTCATTCATTCATTCATTCATTCATTCATTCATTCATTCATTCATTCATTCATTCATTCATTCATTCATTCATTTTCATCATTTTCATTCATTATTTCTTTATTTCTTGCTTTCTTTCTTTTTGTGTTTCCTCTTTATTCCACTTCATGTGATGTCATGTCATTTCATGCCATTGTATTTCACTTCACTTCGCTTCATTCGTACGAACAGCTACACATGTACACACCTGAAACAAGAGAGCGGTGGCTACGATTTTCGATCCAGGCCTAGCTGCCTGAAGGTGCTGCGCCTGCGCCCCGAGCGCCGGTTCTGCCGGCTGGGGGACTTGTCCCAGCAGGCGCACCGCGAGTTCCGGAAAAATATCTGAGTTTCAAATTTGTTGGTTTTTGTTGCTTTTGGTGCTTTCGCGATTTCTCATTTCCGGCCACTGCTTGGATGGAGTCACCATGTTGGGAGGACCCATGTGATCCAAAGGGCAGGCGTTGTCCGCTACTTTTTCCCAAGCAGCGTGTCTACACTAAGGGGTTCTTAGGGGAAGAGTGAGGGTTTCATGCGCATTTCGACTTCGCAGTCTCGCACAAAGTGGTGGGTCGAAGTTGCCGTCTTTCGAGGGTGTGCTCTCGCTGTGGTGCCGTGTGAAGCCCTTTGTGGACTTTGGTCGGGTCGCTCTCGCTGTGGGGCGATGCGAATCCAACCCTCTGCGGAGTTCAGGGTGTGAAATCGCTGTCGCTGTTGCGCGGTGCACATGTTGAGCGGACTTTGTGGGGGTTGGATTGTGAACCTGGAACGTGGCAAGTGGGTGAACCCTCTGCGGACTCTGGGTGGTCGGATCGTTCTGGCCGTCGTTTTTGGATCATCGCAAGCGGGCCCTCTGCCAACATTCGCGTGGCTCGGATCGGTCTCCTTGTGGCGCGGTGCAAATTTTGAACATTGAAAGTCAGCCCTCTGCGAACTTCGGTTGGGTCGGAACGCTCTCGTCGTGTCCTGCACGCAAATCTTACCATCCTACGAAGAGATCCAATCCAGAGATCCTGCGCAGAGATCATGTAAAAGTCCTGGCGCAGAGATCCTGTAAAAGTCTTGCAAGGAGACCGGTCCCTTGAGCTAGAGATCCTCCAGAGATATTGCGCGCTGGTCTTGCATAGCGCCCCCTCAGCAAGTCTTGCGCAGGACCTGCTGAGGTTTCACGAGAGATCCAAACAAGCCAGCGAAGCCGGCGGGCGGAAGTTTCAAAAAGTATAAACAGCTATTTTTCATCTTTCTCCTTCTTTTCATGATGGTTTTTTTCTCTTCTTCTTTCTCCCCTGTGGTTTCCAGCATTTTGTTCTTCCTTCCTTCCTTTTTTCTTGCTTCCTTCCTTCCTTCCTTCCTTCCTTCCTTCCTTCCTTCCTTCCTTCCTTCCTTCCTTCCTTCCTTCCTTCCTTCCTTCCTTCCTTCCTTCCTTCCATCTACATGTTATCTCAATCTCTCTCTATCTCTCTGTGTATCTACCTATCTGTTTCTCCCTTTCCCTCTCATCTATCTACCTATCTATCTACCGCGCTCTCTCTCCGCCAAATCCATCTACTTATCATTCTATCTATCTATCTATCTATCTATCTGTCTATCTATCTATCCAGCTACTTGTCTATCTAACCAAATATCCCTCTCTTTATCTGTCAACCTAACTATATATCTGTCTTTTTCTGTCTTTGTGTATCTACTTTCCACATGTCTGTCTATCTACCGATGGAACTTGCGAAAGTGCCGCGCGTGCCGCGAAATCTGTACTTGACCTTGTGAAGGAGCTGCGCCTGCCACAAAATCTTGCGAAGTGCAAATCTGCACTGACCTTGTGAAAGTGCTGCGCCTGCCACGAAACCTATTGCGAAAGTGCTGCGCCTGCTGCGAAATATGCGCTTAACCTTGCGAAAGTGCTGCGTTTTTCAACCACTGTTTAGGGTCACTTGCCAGGATAATTGGGCCGTTGCACTCAGTACGGCGAATAGCTTCTGAGGAGGCAGAGGCAGACGCACCCTTGGATGAACAAGTGCCAGTTGAGCGTGACTGACCTGGGGAGGGAATGTTGGTTACAACTTAGCGGCCTGGTCCACAACCAGTGCTCTTCAGCAGGTGGGGTAGGCCAAAATTGCAGGAGATCAGAGACTCTTTGCGGCGAGCACTCAGTTCTTGTTTTTGGTGACTGCGTGGCAAGTTGCTTGGTGCAAGTGGGTAGGTAGGTCACCACTAGTGTGCAGCATTAATGTAAACCATGTCTTACCAAGCTTGCCAAGCTGAGTACGTGAGGTTGAACAGGTTTCTGGCTGTAATTTTCCGGTGCTTGTCAGGGGCTTCATTCTGCGCAGCACCGCTTGGTTGTTAGGAGCTGGTCGAAAGTTTCTGGCTTGCGGGTTTGAACTGGGCACCCCTGCAGATGCCAACCAGCGCTGGAATACTACATGGTCTTACGGCTTGGTGAAACTGTTAGTGGGTGACGGCACGGTCCAAGGTTAGCAGCGTATGAACAGACCAACCTTTGCTCGTTTCGCCGTGCAAGCGTTTTGGCTCGCTTCACTATTTTGTAGTGTTGCAGCCAAGACGGCGAGCATGCCTCGCATTGCTAGGATATATGCAGCACAGGTAGGTTTTTGCCCCGACCTGCTTGGACTGAAGGACTGGTGGCGGGTTTGCGGTTGGGCGTTTGGGTTTGATGAGGCCGGCCCAAGCTCTAGATTTTCCGAAATATGTTAGCATCGGCCCCGGAGAAGAGCAATCAGGACTTCTGTTGTTCGTTATCAACTTACTTACACCTGGTTGTTCAATGTTGATGCATCTTTGCCATCGCCTGCAAACAGTAGTGGCGCTTTTGATTTCTGGGGCCCTTGACACAGCAAGCTTGGACCACCAAAGAAGAGGCCGCATGGACCACATGACTGGGATCCGGGATGGCAAAAGCGCCCGGAAAGCAGTATGATCCTGCGCCGAACCACCGCAAACCTCCCCAAGCGATAGCATTTTTGTGGCTTTTCAGTGTTGGGGGGGGATCTCGGAGAGGTGGCTTGCAGGGTTCTGAAACTGTCCTGAACCACCAAGATTCACCAAGCTTGTCTCACATGACGTCTTTTCACGCTTTAAACTAACCCCACGAAGGGTGCTCTCAGGACTCAACTCTCAACAAACATGCTCCCCCTTTTTTCCTTTCACTTGGCATTCAACTTGAGGACTCCCGGATCTACGGGTCCACCACTTTATGCAAGTCTCAGCCTGGTCCGTGCAAGTTTGAGCCCTGTGCAGCAGAGGAGCCGTCCGGGCCGATTTTCGTTTCTTTTCTTCTTCTTTTTTTCCACACGACGCTTGTTGCGTTCGCAAAAGGCTTGGGCACGTTGGTCAAAAAGATCTTGTTTCCATACGGAGTTTAATGAGGGTCCATAGTTTTGACCTCGGCTTTCTCGCCACGCAGTTCGTTCCCATGTTCCCATCTGTTTCATGAGCTGAGCAATCCAGCGCGCGAAAGAGCTTCTTGAAACGCGTTGAAACGAACCCTGAGATAGACGGTAGCTTTGGGCATCTAGCATTGCGCCAAGGGAGTCTTTGTTTAAATTTTAGGGAAAGCCCCGAGACCCAAAAGGCAACCAACAACCAGGGGAGTGGACATGGGCCCGTGTTCACGCTGGCTGGAAGTTTAGTAGATCTGGTGTCGGCCGAGACAAGCGTGCAGCTTCCCCGAATTTTCCCGCTGGAACTCTGGCTCTTTTTGGAAGGGAAGTACAGCTGGGTCTTCCCCGGTTTCGTCACAGGGGTTTTGCCGGATTGGTTTCCCCTTGGTCATTCCGTAACTTCTTTTGAACCTGCTTAAGGGCGGCACTCGGAGAGCTTTGCACTGTGAAGAGTCGAGGCACAAGCCAATGAGTCTCGACTCTCGTCATTACTGGTCATAAACGGGGTTGGCACCAGACATGCAACAGACGCAGCCACATTTAAGCCTGTCATTCCTGTGCTGTGACTCTTCAGCTTGTTTGAAGTGTTTGTGCGTGTTGGGGGGTTTCAAGGCAACATGTTTGCTCGGCCTTGGCCCCTTCACTTTCGGAAATGCAGCATTTGTCCGCTAGCCAGCCGACCGCGGTTGTGTCTTGCGCAGGGGAGCATTCCCACATATTCTTTAGCTTCATACCTTGCGCCAGGACAAGATTTCGGAGATCGATGATTTTCCTATAAGCGCCCGCTTGGCAGCATCGCAACCAGCGAGAGCAAAGCATGCCGATCTTCCATACCATCAGGCGCCACGGGCTTGCCGATCCGAGTTTCTGGCTTTGGGTTTCGTACGCACCGGTCGCATCATGTCGCATCCCCCTTTGCGGACCCTCTTTTACAACTATATCTTTTGTGTACCCCCGTGCAACCATCATGAACTGTCTGCCTTGTTTCTATCAGTGTGCAAGTGTAAATCAGTACTCACACAAGGATTCGATCAACTGCCCCCTGAAGGAGCATGAGTCTTATGAGCGACATTTTGTGGCCAGGCATCAGTGATATTCCCGTCTAACATGGCAGACTGGGCATTCATGAGTGACCACTTCCTAAACTCTTGGTTCCATGTTAGCGGTTGAGAGGGCCCCCCATTTTTCAATGGAGGGCGAAGGACAAGAAGGATGAACAGAGCAAACTCCGTCCCCACATAATTGCGAACCCCCTTGATAAGGGCAGGATTGCAAGGTTCCGGCGTGGTATGTGTATTTTGTCCATGACCGTGCCATATCTTGAAAGCTATGCGTGTATTTCCAGATTGCCAGCCAAAGCGCACCTGCTCACTGGAAATTATAACTTTCAGCATGAATGATCGACTCCAAAAGGAGTCGACAGTGACCAAATTCACGGGCCCAGCTCCTTTGTGTTTCTGGCCTGCATCTAGTGAACATTCATGAACACTGATTGCCGGGAAGAGGCTTCACGCCTCTGGCCCTTGACCTTTTAAAGGGTTCCTGAATTTTGGCGCACCACAACTCACTAAAAGCTGACTCTCTTCCCAAAATTCAAAGGGGTCAGCATAGATTGCCCAACCCCCCAACTTGTACTTCTCCAAATCGAACCTCCACACGGCACAGCATCACATTTGGTTGAGAATGCTCGGGCCCCAACACTTCCACGGTGGGCTTCCTGCATTTTCTAGGGTCCGAAGCTAAACCCCGGCCTTCTCGCCCCGGCGTGCGTTTCCGAAGGCGCGAGTGCTGTGCACGCGGCTGAAATTTGGAAAGCGGCGACCTTCGAAGCCACTAGACAAGCTCACTGGACCCTCCCACATCCAGGCGCGGGTTGGCACCGTTTGGAAGAACCGTTTTTGGGCCGAAAAGCGTAGGAGTTTTCTCGTACACCAAGCTTGAAAGTGACACACCCTGCCCACCTTGCCATCCCAAGGCTCCGTAGATGCAGTTGAGTCACAGTTCATAGGATGCTCTCCCCCCCACAGGCCACAGGGCTCCTCAAAATCTTCATTAGGTCATTAGTGGCCCACTTGCGGTCGTCTTTGGTCCTCAGTCTTCGTTGAAATGGGCTCCCCCTTTCCAGGTCCGAAGATCATTCAAAATTGCAATTTTCGAGTAAGGAGGGCCCGAAAACGACTGCAGGTGGGGTTAGCGAGGGTGAGTTCGGAAAACTTGCTTTATATTCTCTGGACCGCCTTTGTAATAGGCGGCTCGAACGACCCTTGTGCCTGCTCAGCAATGTTTGTTTGTTCAGTTCAAATTTTGTGAAGTCAGGGAGAGCCCATATGTGCCACAAGTCGTGGCTGTCCGTTTTGCTGCTAAAACCGGCATTTCGAGAAGCCGAAGCACGAATTGACACTTCATTGGGGTTTATGAGCACGAGATGCAGTTACGCCCCTTTATTACGTTTATTAGCAAATTTATTTTGCATCGGCACCTCCAGGAGCACAAGCTGCAGTTTATCGCTTGCTCATGGGTTAACACCTTTTTGTTGGCCCCGAACAGTTCCAAACCATTGAGATGTTTTTTGCTCGAGGTATACG
Source organism: Effrenium voratum (assembly GCA_963377175.1). Classification (NCBI taxonomy): domain Eukaryota; class Dinophyceae; order Suessiales; family Symbiodiniaceae; genus Effrenium; species Effrenium voratum. Next base: position 438,314 of record CAUJNA010003232.1, read on the forward strand.
GGATACGGGCCGAACACGAAGCGCCCCTGCAGGTGCTACGTGGCAGCTTGGCGGGCCGCGAGGTTGCGCTGATCCTTTGCGGAGAAGCGCACGAGGATGCAGTCGACCTCACACGCCCGCGCCCAACCCAGTGGGGAATTATGGGAGCCATGGGCCGGGTCTCACAGCGAACCCGCCCGCATGATCTCTCATGAAAATAGTGTGCACGCTTGACTAAGAAGGCCTAGGCCTAACTCTTTCCTGTAAAGTGGTTGAAGTAGGAGACGTAGCTCAAAAGTTTCTTCGTCATTTAGAGTGATTCGCTGGCTTTTGGTTTAGCTTTGGTTTCGGCGGATATCCATGCTGGACACTTGAATTCGCTGACCTTGTGTGTCGCGTTGGGCTTTAAGGTGGCCACCCTCCCATCAATCTAAGTAACACAACACCCAACGAAAGGGGGGGGACCATTCTCAAGAGCCCGGACTGGCCCTAGAATGGAAGTGCCACAATGAGGAATATGTGTGGGATACGGAATTGGAAAAACATATGGCATAAGCATCTCTGGGCACCCAACCATCACCCAACATATGATTGTCGGAATCCGTTTGCACACATGTTTAAAATCACCGGGATGAGAAGAAACGGATCCAAAGGCCGCCTTTCGGCCTAGGATGTGAAAGGCATGGTCCAAGGTCGGCTTTCGGCTGCCCTAGCGGTCCCGTCTCTGTGAAACGGCTTGGATTCGAGGGGACCGAATGTGAGAGCGGCCTTTGCAGGGCAGAAATCGAGGAGCACACATTGACGGTCATGGCTAGAAATCGAGGTCACCCCCCGAAAATAGCACCCTGATAGGCCAGAAAGTGGCTGGCATATTATTTAGCTCTTGGCAGTCAGCACCATAAAGCTCGAGATGAACATCACCGTGTCAATCATTGCTCCTTAAGGGGACCGCGCCAATCATTGGAAAGGCGCAAGTAGTTCTGTGTTGCTCTCCATGGGCACCAATCCTTGCATGGGCACCCCGCAGAACGAAGGCCATGGGCCCTTCCACATTCTCTCATAGCCACAGAGCTTCGTTCCTTCGATAGCCCAGGAGCGGGAGTCTCAAGCAGGTGCGCGAGTGGATGCAATGCCCATCCAATTTTTGCGTGCTCCGGGACAGCGAGGTTGCCATGTCTGACATCAGCCTCACAGCCGCTTGTCTCCAGTTGGCACATGGTGGCACCTTGGGTCTTAGCCTGAAACGTACAGCTTCAACTCACTTGCACAGGGCTGTGGGGATTTGTCAGTGTTTCTGCATGTAGTTGACTTCACCTGCCATTCCGGCGGGAACCCTTTAGCCAACACCTTGCTTCCTGGGCACGCAGGCCACACCCCATCAAGGTCAGTGCCTCGCAGTGGCCTAAATGCATATTTGCTGGTCTTTCCATGTACCATCGCATTCGGGAGTATTTGCCAGGGGGGGGTTGAAGCAGGAAGCAAACAAGCCTTTGATTTCTTTGTTTTGGCCTTGGTGCCATCGTGGTGCCATGGGTCCGGCCGTGTGAGTTGTGTTTTTTTTTTTTGGGGGGGAGGGGAGATCAAACAGCTTCCCTTGAAAGGTGGCGAAGTCCTGGGCCGCGTCCCAGCTCACGTATCTTGAACAGCTGGGCAGCAAAGTGGAGGGCGCCTTGATGACCTTTGCTGCCACCAGCTCCGGCAGAGGCGCGACGCAACCGGTTGAATTTGCGCATGTCGGACGGAACCTTTTGGAGTGGAGATGAGATTTGTGGCCAGAGAGGTGGACGAAGGTTCTTTTGCGCTCCGGGCATCTTATGCAAACCCAGTCGTGTTTGCAAGACGCCAGCGTGATTTGCGGGCTCTCAAACTGCTTCCAAGGCAAGTCCATTTCAAAGTGAGTTTTCTTTGGGTGGGCCACGTTGCCCAGGCGTTGCTCACCAGAAAGCGAGTTTGGCCATTTCGTTTTGCCTTTGTGTAACCCAGCACGTGGATAGCCACAGGAAATTGGGCAACAGCTTTGATTTGATAAGGTTCCCGGGTGACCTGTGGACTTCGACCCGGCCGTTGGATCCCTCAAAGTCCAAAACAAGAAAGCCCAGCGGGGTCCCTAAACTGGGAGCCACGATCTGCTCTCCGCAAAAAAAAAAACAAAAACCGAGAATGGGCTTTAGTTCCAGGTTGATTTGCAGGAGATACGGGAAGAAATTGAAGGGGAACGGCAGGCGCTTTGGCAGCGGAATCGGAACGGCGAGTATAACAAACCGACGGATCCTATAGGGATTCAGCACTTGGAACGAGGCACAAACAGGGTCCTATCATGTCCATTTTTGGGTGGATTTAGGCCTGACATGTTGGGCCTAACGAAGGTGATGATAAGCAACGCAGGCCAACAAGCAATTAGCAAGACCTTGGCGCAGCTTCTCCACGGGCCAAGCGAGGAACAGCGCAACTTTACGCCCCCTGCGAGTACGTCTTGAACAAGGCGTCCCCTAGCAACCACAAGGCGCGGCATGCCTAGGGTGAAGGGTGGAAAGGCACAGCATCAATCATTGGCCCTTGACTGACTGGGAGGTCAGAATAATTTAGCCGGGCTCGCTTCTTGCGAACGCTTCACAATGCCTTTAGGCCCCTCTGGCTGGCCTGAGTTTGTTTCTCATGTGTGGGCCGGCCTTTCGAACTTTCGTGTTTTTCGAGCTTTGGCAGCGTGCATTGTCTGGCCAAAATTCCATTGGTGGAACGTGCATTCAACGAGGTGTGTGTGTGTGTGTGTGTGTGTGTGTGCGTGCGCACTGTGAGCATGTGTTTGTATTTTTGTGTGTTGTGTGCCTGTGTGTTTGCGTGTTTGCGTGTTTGCGTGTTTTGGTGTTTTGGTGTTTGTGTGTTTGTGTGTGTTGGGTGTTTGGGTGTTTGGGTGTTTGCGTGTTTGCGTGTTCGTGTGTTTGTGTGTTTGTGTGTTTGTGCGATTCTGCGTGTGTGTGTTTGCGTGTTTGTGTGGTTGCTTGTTTGATCTTTTTTGTGTGTTCTGTGTCTGTGCGTTTGTGTGTTTGTGTGACATTTGTGTTTGTGCGTTTGTGTGTTTGTGTCTGTGTATTCTTGTGTTTTCGGTGTGCTTTGCGTGTTTGTGTGTTTGCGTGCTTGTGTGTGTGTGCGTGTTTGTGTTTGCATGTTTGTGTGGTTGTGTTTGTTTGTGGCTTTGTGTGCTTATGCGTTCGTGTGTTCGTTTGTTTGCGTGTTTGTTTGCGTGTGTTTTGGTGTTGTGTGTGTGTGTGTGTGTGTGTGTGTGTGTGTGTGTGTGTGTGTGTGTGTGTGTGTGTGTGTGTGTGTGTTTGTGTGTGTTTGTGTGTGTGTTTGTGTGTGTGTTTGTGTGTGTGTGTGTGTGTGTTTGTGTGTGTGTGTGTGTGTTTGTGTGTGTGTTTGGGTGTGTTTGTGTGTGTTTGTGCGTGTTTGTGCGTTTGTGTGTGTGTGTTTGTGTTTGTTTGTTTGTTTGTTTGTTTGTTTGTTTGTTTGTTTGTGTGTGTGTGTGTTTGTGTGTTTGTGCGCTTGTGTGTTTGTGTGTTTGTGCGCTTGTGTGCTGGTGTGTTTGTATGTGTGTTTGTGTTTGTGTTTGCGTGCTTGTGTGTTTGTGTGTTTGTTTGTTTGTGTGTTTGTGTGTTTGCGTCTTTGTGTGTTTGTCTGTTTGTTTGTTTGTTTGTTTGTTTGTTTGTTTGTTTGTCTGTTTGTGCGCTTGTGTGTTGGTGTGTTTGTGTGTGTTGGTTTGTGTTGTGTGTTTGTGTGTTTGTGTGTGTGTGTGTTTGTGTGTGTTTGCGTTTGCGTTTCAGGATGCCTCCGCATTCACGGCGACTTCTGCAAGTGTAGGGTTGGAGGGTGTAGGCGAGGTGTTCGTCGTCGTTTGCTTCGGCCCGTGTCCCGTGTCCCCGCTTTACCGCCTGTCAGGTACAGGGCTTCCTCTGGCAGGACCAGGATGAAGACGCAAGGCGCTGAAGTTGGGCAAAGTGGCATGTGAATGTGTTCGCGCGTATGGAACTGCTTGGAAAACTGGTCAAGGAAATGGAGGCAGCAAGGCAGGTCTGGCAGGCTGGATAGTTGAGGCAGCAAAGCAGGGCTGACGGGCTGGATAGTTGCATTTGTTCGTTGTAGTCCCGCATGCGTTCACCATATTCCCGTTGTTTTTTTTCCTCCGAGTGTAGCAGCAGTAGCCCTGTCCGCCAAACTCCGCTAGCAAATTTACAAAGCCCACCAAACCAGCTGCGCGTTCATGTCAGCAGGTCAGCCGCATTAGCCGCAGCATCCCTCCGCATCCAGAGCGACATGTAACGTAGCAAGCAAATGCACGAGAGCTCAAGGACTTGATGCACAAGCATCGCGCGCTGTGCCAAGATTGCCTGCGCCTGCACCGGTGCGCACCGGTTGTGGTTGCTGCGGCCAACACATTCTGGCGGTCCATGGACATACAACCATGCAGCACGTCCGTTAACCTAGGAAATAGTGGCAAGCGATACCAGCGCACATGTGCCTAAGGGAAGCCTACGCGGAACGCCGCCAGAACATCAACAATGAGCACATGAGGGTGTTGGTTTCTGCCGCAGGCCACACTAAGAAGCCTTTTCAACCCCAATATTCCGCTATTAGTTGCAGAAGAGCGGGATCACGACAGATGGGGAAATTGGCCGGTTGGCTGATGGCGAGCCGTGAACCGAGCCGGCTAACCGCAATCAGCCAAACAAGGCAAGCTGGGCCAACAGGCTCACGCTGAATCCAAGTGTGGATCGACATGTTGACGTTGATCGTTGGAGCATCAGCCCCGGTCGCACCTTCCGGGGTGCTTTGCCAGGTACCTAAAGGAGAGAAGATCGACAAGCCATCCTCTGAGCCACGGGGAGATGGAGAGAATTATTGCAAAGCCCCGGCCTCAGCCAGTGGACCCATCGCCAACAACAACAAGACTACGCTTAAGGCAGCCCACCCAAAATACCAAAAGTTGCAATCTGGGGGGGGGGGCCTATAGGTGTGTTTCCAAAGTTGAGCCCCTTCTTGCGGTTCTGCGGACGGACACTTCAAAGTTTAGCTGGTAGTGGTTGGACAGGGGGCCCAAGAAAGCCGTTCTGGCAGCCGTTGTCTCAAATAGCGTATGAGTCACACTACCTATGACCCCATGCTCTAAAGAGCCAAACCCCTGACTAACTTTACTGTTGGGGGCTCTTAACCCAACTCAACCAGCTAGCCAGCAAGCCGATAGACTACGTAGCAACTTCCCGTGGATTTTGCTTATTTGGGAGCAGGAGCTTTTCGACCACGTTGATATGTTTCTGGTGACGGCCTCCTGATGGGACCCACCGTCCTGGCCCCGGCCGCAAACTTTGAAATCGCTGTTTCGATTAGGAATCAGGAAAACGCACATTGTTTTTTTGTTTTGTTTTTTAAGAGTTGGAGTGCGCAGAATTCACCACGGCGGTCCCATCGAAGAAAAGTCCTAAATCCGCACTAACTTTGCAGCTCCAGCTTGTGCAGTTGTAGCGCTTCTCGCGCAATGTGCCCAACCGATGGGCCGAATCGTATAAGCCATGCAAAGAGAAACTGCTCAAGCTTGCTTTCTGAGGCTTAGCAACTGCATGCAAAGTCTTTAGTGCGTGCTGTTTTGATGCCGCCGTGTCAAAAAGCCAGCACGCTTTGCGCGCAACAGGCTCAACTGTTGAGCCAACTCTTCACTGGACCGCCCTCGCCGCCACCACGAACTGTGTGTGCTTCACCAAAGTCTCAAAACGAAACAACACGCTCAGCCACACAAGCAGACTAGCGACAGACTCAGCACAGCCACAATTTAAACTCAAGCAAACACATCGGAAACGACTCAGACTTCAACTCCAAAGAACTCAAGAAACACTCAGCCCTCATCTCGCTCACCGCTTGAGTTTGAGGCTGAGTGGTCCGAACTGAGTTCTTTGCAGGACCAGGGGGCATACCAGCACTTCCTTTTTCATTCAAAATAGTCTATAACACGCCCCACGGTTACACTTGTTTTTTTTGGACTGGTTGTCAGCGATGTCTTGCCAAGAAAGGGCGAACAAGCAGAGTCACGCTATTTACCGCTGCCTAATTTGAGAAACCATAGTTGCGAGGGATCCGACCAGGTATTTACCTTAGACATGTCGTAGTCTCTGGGCCAGTGCTTGCCGTCAGAAGCCAGTGTGAAGTTAATATCAGAAAAACCTTGATGTACTTGATGTATCACTGTGCAACAAGTGATAAAGCGTACCAAGGATTGAACACCTGTTTAACAAAATCGTTTCGCCGTGCACAGTGTTGCCGGTCGCTCGTGTATGTGCGTTTTAAGGCCTGTAGCACGGTTTGAGCATGTAGTTGCGAGTTTCTTCCCTCAAATCCCGCGGTAACGCGCAGAGAAGGTGTTTGTATCCAGAAGCTAGGCGATGCGCGCCCTTCAGGCGAAAGCGGGCCTTGCGCAAGCAGGGCGTGCAGTTGATGGACGACTGGCTGGTGAGGTGCTGCCGCCTCTCGAGTCCCAAGCGGCGCGTAGAGCTGCTGATGGAGGGGCCCGTGGCGCCGAGCTCAGAGACATCCTGCGAGAGGAGACGGCCCCTTTCCGCACCGAAACTCCTTGGGCCCGTTTCGCGTTGCACAAGGGAGGGCCTGCGACGCTGCGCAGGCAGAATGGTTGCGCAAAGCGGTACTTGATCTTGTGATCTGCAGGACCGTCAGTATCGCAGAAGCGAGGCTATTTTCATGGCCATGACGTAGAGTCCATTTTGCATCAGCACAGAAAAGGTGGCCTAAGTGTTGTTGCTTGCTCCCGTTCCTTTGTTACGGATTGGGCAACCGCGCTGGTCCCGTGTGGTGCATTTGTCGCAAGTGAGATGTCCAATTCTCTATTTTGGGCAGCCAAGGTGTTAGGAACGCGGCAAAGCTAGGTGCCACGGTGGGAGCTGGCATCTAAAGTCTAAAGGAAGCCAAAGCATTAATGGGCCAGGCACAGGGTACCTTTTGCAATAAGATCAGGTACTCGCATGGAATCGAGCTTCTTCCCATGTTAGGCACAGGCCAAGGCAACTAGGAAGCCTGCAATCTGTGAAATGGCAATCAGATTGCAAGTGAAAGTGCCAAGAGGCGAAAGTGCACAATTGCAGCGGCGAAAAACACGTCATGACGGTACCCGTGTTGCTTTCGAGAGTGAGTTTTCAAAAGAAGGTGATCCATTCCCGGCCAGCGGTGGGTATGTGTGTGTTGGGGTGGTATTCACCGGATCTGACCAACGGAAGGCTGTTTTCAAAAGGGACGTTGTGAGCTACACTTGGATGGAGAACCCCCTTCAAAGTACCACGTCTGATGGGGTTGCCCGCTGCAAATCCTTATGGAACCCAAAGGAGATCCCCTCACAACGATTGCTTTTTAACAGGAGGGCATTTTCCCTGCAAAACGACAGCCTAGTCACAAGCCACTGGAGTATCGCAGAAAGTGTTTTTCGCAACCGGTCACTCAACGGTATATCAGGGCTATGCTCATGTGTATATATATATATATATATTTGTATATATACATGCATGTATATATACATGCATATTATACATGCATATTAACATGCATATGTCAGGGGACAAGTTTGGGTGATTCGAATTGCCCCCTATGACCTAAAGCACAACTCGCGCCCCCAAAGCGCCGACGCGGATCGAGCGCTCAGGACGCGGACGATGTTGAGCTGCACGAGGTGACACCCCGGGTGGACCCAGCGCCGGTAGCGCATTCTGCAGTGCAGTCGGTGGAAATGGACTCTGGGGACGAGGACCGAAACGAAGAGCTAGAATCTAACACCACGAGGAATGGGCCTACGGGCTTGCATAATTTGCATTGATGTCCGGCACAGCCTCCGGAGTCAGAAGGTAATTGTATGTGTCAATTGTGCACATATGCAAGAGATGTATGATTCAACGGCCTCAGAAGCAAGGATGAATCCATGTGATGATGATCTACCGCAGTTTCGGCTTCTGTGCCATTGCGTGACCTAGCGCAGGGTAGGTCTAGTTGTCCGAGAGCTCGGCGCCGACGCTGGCTTCTGATCATTGGCACTCAAGAGGGTGATAGGGGAGAGAAGCAGAGGAGAAAGAAGGAATGGAAAGACAGCAAGGCAAAGGAGAGGAAAGGGTCCAGAGACAGCAAGGGAGAGAGAGAGAGAGAGAGAAGAGAGAAGAGAGAGACGAGAGAAGGGGCCCGCTGCTTGAGCATAAAGAGGAGTTGACAATCAGAGAGCCCTCAATAAGGGACACTGTAGCGAAGCATTGGCGCTGAAGTTTCGGTTGGCTTCCGGACACCCAACGTACCGCTTAACATCCGGCCAGGATGTTGGCGGCGGAGAGATCCAGGTGAGCCAGGAGGGCGTGGGGACTTTCCTGGAGTATCTCCGAAGGTTTCTCGTGACGCGGCTGGAGCGGAGCCAGATCCACATGATCGACGCCAGCGGCTCGTCCTCAGTGACTCAGTTTCCTCCCGCCCGCCCCACGTTTGTTTGCCATGTTTGTTAACGAAAACTGTCACGCGCACGTTGTAAATCAAGGGACAGTGTAGTGCATGTTTTTCAGTTCCGAGTTGAGGGGCGCATGGGGGAATGGCGCCAAACCTCTTCGGCACCATTTTCATACAGCACGAAAGTGAACAGATTGCTGCCCTCAACTTCATGGGCCATAGAACAACTAGTTGTTTTTGGTTTGGCGGTGAAACAAAAAGAGTCCTCCAAAAACAGAGCTTTAAATAGCAGGCTCGGAACCTGAGGTGGGACGTTAGGACTGTCAGTTATATTATTTGTTTTACACGGTTCACTACGTTTTCCTGCTTGGGTGGCAACCCCCCTTCTTGGCTGCCACGTCAGGTTAAAGTCTTCTGGGAGTTGGATGTTGGAAGGGCGTACGCGAAAGAAGCTTGTGTTTCAGATCCATGTAGGCTCTTTAAGCCCCAGGCGGACAGCTTTTGGCATTGCTATTGAGCGCAAGTGAAGATAGGTCACCTAAACTGGAGCTGTGGGGAAAGCTTGAATGCTTCGCTCTCAGAGCTGGCGCTGTCCGGTGTTTTCAGGAGATCTCGGGGACCCCGACGACGATGGCTTGCGAGAAAGGTTTCAGCAGCGCTTTGGAGCGCAAATGACCGCTCCAGACCTAGAGGAGCGAGCGGCAAACAATGGAGCGCATTGTCTTTCCTTTAAGTGGTGACATTTGACAAAGGTTTCTGAATGTGGTCGTGGCAACAAAAAAAACGTGTAATCATGAGTATGCTTTGCACGAGCAGGTTGTTGCAGCTCTCGCCAAGTCTAATCGCAATGCGCGCCCTCCGATTTCGCTGGGCAAAGCGTTCAACTACCCTCGGCTGCCAAGTTTTGAAGATTGTCCTTGCCGTTTGCTACGGAACCCTGAAAGCAGAGTGATTTTGCAAACGCAACACAAGCGCAAGCACAATCCCAACTATGATCGCAAACACCAACGCAAGAGAGCAACACACACACACACAAACACACATACGCAAATACACGTGCGCACAACGTGCACGGTGACACCAACACACAAACACGCGCAACATGCAACCCACACACAGGGCCACAGACGCCCACAAAGACAAACTCGCAAACAGCAACAAAGAAGACCAAACAAATGAAATGAACAAACGACCGAACGAGCAAGCATGAGCAAGCGCATGGATCAACGAACGGACGGACATTCTAACAAACACGAAAAACACAAACCCACACACATTGCGCACCAACGAACAATCAATCAAAAGTAAGCAACCAAGCAAGCATGCACGCAAGCAAGCAGGCACAAGCGTCAAGCACACAAGCGCGCAAAGCGCGCGGCGCACACACAAACAGACACACAAACACACAGAGACAAGTGCAGAAACACAGACAAGCGCAGAAACACAGACAAGCGCGCACGAACACGCAGACACACAGCACGCAAGCGCAGCACACAAGCACAACAAAACAAAAACACAAACACAACCACGCAGCGCACCATCACACACGACGCAGAAGCAACAACCAAAGCACAAGGAACAACAAGCACAATCACAGACAGACAAACGCAATCGCCAAACGTGCAAATAGCAGGCAAGCAATCGACCAACCGACCCACCGACCCACCGGACCCACCGGACCCACCAGCAAAAGCAATCAAGCAACAAGCAAGTCACCATTCAAGCCAGCAAAACATATATGGTCTTGAAGGCGATGACATCCAGGTAGATAATCACCGCAGAGATGTAGCTTGCACCCGACAGGATGCAGTGTCAAGAGTGTGTGAATCCCTCGCTCTGCTTCATCATATGTGATGATGCAGACAATTCGCATAAGGGTACTGGCAAAAGGTGGGTTCATTACATTAATGGTTTATACTTATATCAAAGACAAGCGTCAAAAACAAGTCAAGCCACACATGCAAAGGTCAAGTGCACTCACCGGTTGGTGCTTGTGTGAAAATTGTTCGATGGTCAAGTGCACACACCAGATGGTGTTGGTTCGAAAGTTCCGATGGTCAAGTGCATACACCGGCTGGTGCCCGTGCATGCTATGTCACATTTAATCATAGTGGTCATTGTGGAGATTTTCAGGCGCACGTGGCCTGTGCTGTCAAGTGACATGTCCGTGCCACTTTGGAACAAGATTCCTTTGGCCTTGGGTTCCACCGCCCCTTTTCCTGGCCAGTTGTCTTCCATTGCGGTTGGAAGGCTGGATGAAGGGATATGCCACTGCATGCACGTTTCCAAGAATAAACCCTGAAATGAACCAGTACTTTTTGCATTATGTTAAGCAGTAGTTGTTCTTTGGCAAGCCAGGCATGTCAGCGGGTATGTGTTCTTCATTCTTTGCGGGTTCCCTATTGAGACCAAGCGAAGCGACTATCCAGAGGATCAGCTGGTGAAGCGCCTTGGCCTGCGGCGGCGACACTCAGCGCAGCAGCGGCCCAAGAAGAATGCGGTGCCGTCTTGGGAGGCGGACGTCACAGAGCTGACAGCAAGGAACGCCGCGAAACCTGCTGCCAAGCTAACCGCGGGTTAGCGCTCTATTTCAAGAGTGAAATCAACCAGTATAGTTTTTGACTCAAGACATATAACACTCCTAGTTCAAAGGAGCAAATGAGATGGCGAAAACATGCGTATGTCTGTATATAAAATACACAAACATACGTATTGCAACCGAAGACCAATGAAACTTGTTGAGAAGTGAGCCACTGGTGCTATAAAACATTCTAACATGTCGACGTGTCACTTATTCACTTGCTCAGTGTTTGTTTGGGTGTGCATTGTAGTGCTTGCTCACAGAACTCCCTTCTGCCTCTGAGATGGGCGAAAGACAGCAAGTACCATAGGCCATAGGCGGTTGTTTGTAGCCTTTAAGTCGTCTTCGTTAAGTGTGTCTCGCCTCACGCTACGAGTCAAAACGAAATGCAGGCGCGCTGAAAGTCATGTCCTGGAAAGTTCGCGAGCAAACCACATAGGCCTCGCACAGGTCGGCTAAACGTCATTCAACTCTGTGTCCGGGAGACTGTCACATCAGCGAAAGAAATGTTCAACATGGCCAGGGCGTTCTGGAAGAACACTCTGCACGGCCACGTGATCATGGCACCATGAATCCTTGAAAGGGTCAATGACGGGACTCCGCCCTTGCATGTCTTTTCGCCGAGACAAAGTGCGGGGAAAACAAACGCTTGACAAGGCAATGGTTGAAGCTTCGATCTCCTCCATAGACCGTGCCAGCTCATGTCGTTAAGACGTTGTTTGCATCCTGAGAGGCCTACTTTGGGGCGGCGTCCGAGCTGCTCTACTACTCCCCCCATGTCAAGGCGCACGAACCAGGTTGAGCCGAGTCTCAAAATAGGAATGGTAAAGGGCAAGGGTTTCACTTGTGGCTTCCCATTAAACAATCCTTAAAACCGGCAAAAAAGACCTTCGCCCTCCCCCTCCCTTGGGGGTTCATTGGATTTGGGTAGGGAGACGGTCAGTCACCTTTGTTCCAAACTCCCCTGACAATAGAGTAGTACGAGAATGCCTTTTCCTTGTTAGCGAGACAAGGACTGCTTTTACGCACCGCACTGTTCTGGCACCGTCGTGAGGTTTTGTGACCAACGCGCATTGCCTGTTCAATCGTCCTAGTGGAGTGGATGGACCATGTTTTAAGTTTTCTGGATCCTTACCCTGAAGATCAACATTGTTAAGCGTGGCGCCCCAAGAAAGGTCAACAGCCACGTTCTCGTGCGCGTGCGTTTGTTGTGTCGCCTTTCCAGAATATGTTGAATCTTGGCCATAGGCCACCACATGGGTGTCTTACTCATTCTAGTTGCTTGCGGCCCAGGGCTCTTTTAGATTTCCCTCTCGCAGGATGACATTTTGTGAATCTGTGGTCTTCCGAAAAAATGTCCGGTCCCAAAGCGCCCGTGGTGCGATTGAATTTCCTGGGCAAGCCCCATAATTGGCACTTTCAAGGCGTACTGCAGCCGGCTTGAGCACAGGAGAAACAGACGACAGCCTTTCCTTTGCGCCGGAGCATCCTGCCACTTTGATTCGCGAGCACGGTAGGAACTTGTTGTTGTGGTACGGAGGCGGAGCACGCAGCGCCCAGATCAGCTCGTTGGGAAGCGGCCCAACCCCGTCGGGTCAAGGCTCGGGATGCTTCTGAGCATTCCTGAGCCAGCTCACAGTGGAGGAGATCGCCGTCATGAGTACCCCGATTGAAGTAAAGTCCTTGGAGCTACCTATGGAGAACTACATCAGCAAGGCCAAAGGACAAAGGTTTCGGCAAGAGGAAATTACTGCGCTCCCTGAGCGTCGTTTGAACAACATGACAAGCTGTTGCAAACACTCACGGCTTGCGAATTCAAACAAGTGATGGGCCTGGAGCGTTTGTTCGAGGCGTTTGGGGAGCAGAAGGACAAACCAAGATCGTGTGTGCTCCGAGGTCATGTGGAGCACTTCGTGATGAAGTGGCCCAGTGGCTCCTGTTGGAGCAGGGAGGCGCAACAGATGTTGAGAGCATCAGCGGGAAATGTTGCTGGAGTTGGAAACCCTGCGCCGCACAGACAGAGGCGGCCCCCGCAATCTTGCTGCTCAACAGGAACTCTTAGAGTGGGTTGCCTTAGCGCTGCTGACGCAGATGGGGGTCACTTTCTCAAAACCGTGCTGCAGAAGACTTCCAGCGTGGGCAGCACCACCAATGGACCACTGCTGGACTAAACCTAGACAAGTGTGATGCGGAGTTCGAGGGTCACGAGGCAAGACGACCCGGAAAGCCATCGAGTTGGCCCTGGACCGGATTTCACCAACCTTTTCAGTCCTCCGAGGCTGGTGCTGGCACGTGGCCTGCGAGCGGAGCTGTCGGGGATTGGTTGCGACGTACAAGATTCTGTGGAACAAGCTCGTGTGAGAAAGGAGCAGACGACCCACCCGCCTCCACGCGGTGTCTTCTCAACATTCCAGATGTTGAGTGGCGAAGTAGATGTCAGCAGTTCTCAACGCAAATAAGCGTGCAGGGGGATCAGTTTGTCCGAGGACAAGCTGCAGGAACACCCAGCAACGGCACCAGCATAACCCCGCATCAAGGTGGTGACAACCGGCGTGTGCCAGTTCAATCTACGAGTTGGATGACTTGGTGGATGACTCGGAGAGCAGAGGCGCCGGAAACCATTATGTGATCTACCAGCTCGACGGAAGTGTCGGTAGAGATCCGGGCATGAACCTATACTGTGCGGCTTGTTGAAGGGAAGCTGAATATTCTTTGGCCTACATGCACGAGCCACCATCGACCTAGTCATGCCAACTGCGAGCGGGTTCTTCGGCCTGTTTGCCATAACGGTCGTGCGAAGGAGGGGGCACTTTGTGCCCTCATGAGTTTTGGTCCTCCGGCAAGGTCTATGGAAGACTCATAGTTTCGACGAAGCGAGCGCTTGCTCAACGCACGGCGGCGCTGACGTGCGCGGCGTGGGCGCAAGAAAAACAGGGCGGGAACCTTTGCATGCAGATGTGCAACACGCACAGAGGGTTCAACGCCGCAGCCAAAGTCCAACCATGTCAGGAACCTTGCTAAGAAAGAAGTAAAGAAGTTGCCACGTTAAGCTTCATCTGGGCGTCTCACGGGTGGCGAAACCACTGGCCAACCTTCTTTCAGGCCAAGGCACTGTGCTAGGGAGTTTGCGCGCCGGCGGGGCAAGTTCGAGTGCGCAGGTTGAGCAAAAGGGAAGCGCCAGCCACTTGCTGGAGCCGCGGTTGGCTGCCTCTTTGCTCTTGGAATTGGGAGGCCTGCGCTGGAACGCTTTACAGCATTTTGCGTTTCTGGGCGTCAACGGACGGTCAAAAAGTTGGCAAGGAAACTTTATGGCTGAGGCCGTCAAGCACCATCATGGACCAAGGAGATGTTAGTTCACAGAAATCCTTTCAACATGGAACGACAAGGCTTGCAGCCAGCGGTGAACGTCGAGGTGGGCGCTCTTTCAACCAACAACCATGGAAGAGGTGGACACGCTCGTCTGGGCACTTCACGCGCTTGCCAACCGCGCACCCAGCGCGCCGAATTCTTCGACAGCAGCCTCAACTTAAATCGGGCTGGGGAAGCACGCAAGCAGCTCGGATGGACCATGATGTCTGGGCACTTCACGCGCTCGCCAACCGCGCACCCAGCGCGCCGAATTCTTCGACAGCAGCCTCAACTTAAATCGGGCTGGGGAAGCACGCAAGCAGCTCGGATGGACCATGATGCCAAGGCAAGACTTCAAATCGCTACTCAAGCGCGACCGTGCCAAGCAATGGAAGACCTGATCTTCAGCGAGGGCGAGCCAGCTAGTGCCTGGAGAGTTGGCAACGTGGAGTCGCGGCGACGGTGGGACCATGCCTCGTGTTCTACAAGCGGCAAACTTTTTCCCGGACGAACCTCGAGAAGCATGGTGTCGAGGAGGGCCAAGGAGCCACTGAGATCGCGAGCAGTTGGGCCACCACGACATCATCGAGCATTCTGGCTCCCGACATTTGTGAACTACTCCAACCAGACGGCCGGGCTGCTCCGGGGACACCTTCTGCTCCTTGGCTGATGGCGCTGCTACCAGCACCGACGCCAAAGAATCGATCCTGGTGACGGTCTTCATTGGGCAATAGCACCCTGTTTAGGCAGATCTTAGTTCTCGGCCAATTTGGCCTGAGATGCCTGAGCTTTACCAAAAAATGGAATCAACCAACCCCCTGGGCCTGTGAATTTCTGGGATCAAGCCTCAAGGATTCGCACCTTTCAGACATATCCGCAGCCGGTTTGAGCACAGACAGAACAGACGGCCTTCCCTTTGTACCTTGCGGGTCTCACACGCATGTTTTGTTTCTGGGCCAGGCAGACTTCACCCCGTTCCTAGCCTGTGTGATGAAGCGCTGGGCGAACGAGACAGCCTCGGAGACGCTCACACGATTTTTCCGCTGCAGCTGAGCACGAAAGAAGGGCAGACAAACGCAAGACCATGACTGAAGTTCTTGGGCAAACTATGGCAACATGTTGTTTTGCAGGTTACCATTGTGACTGGAATGGCTCGGACAGGTGGGAGACTGCAGAATGTTACAAGCTGGAAAGCTGTTCAGGGGAGTTGGCAGCATTGTGATGTGCTAGAAGCTATGCGCTGGCTTCTCGCAACGGCACCAGGGTTTCGCCCAGGACAAAGGTTGTGAACCACCTGCAAACTTCCAAGTCTGCGGGAACTCAAGGTGCCGCCACAAAAACATAAAGACATGAACTGCAAGAATCTCCAGAGGCCTGTTGTAGCTTGGGGCTCGTGGGGTTCCCCTTTTTGTCTGTCCGTTCTGGGCCGCTGGGTCCTGACTGGCTGGGCACTGTTGTCCATAGGCACCAAGGCTAAGCCTTCGCTAAAAGTAAAGATGAATAAATAACAATTAATGAAGATGAGTGGAGGTTCGGATTCTTTTGGCCTGAAATATCCTCAAATTCCATTTGTTCCAGTTTGTCTCCATTGGCTTGGGCGCTTTCTTGGCCGAAGGCTCATGCTGCGGTCTCTGCACGCGGGCGCGTAGCCAAGGCTTGTACTGCGGCGAAATGACAGAAGCCATGTGCATGCTGCGCAGCAACGACACTGCCCGGCGCTGCCTAAGACTTCGGTCAATGATTCACACCTCAGGGAGCCTTGGCGCGCGATGGATCGGAACGGTTCGCACAGAGGAAATGGGGCAGCGCTGGACCTTTCCCTGGCCAGCCTGTTGGTTGCATTCTGTGATATTCTGTGTTGACCTTCCCCCCTACGAGCAAAACACATGCGCAAATCACGCAGAAGAGATATTTATTCTTCTGCAATTGGGTAACCAGACTCGTGCCGCGACGCGCGCTACGTAGCCTCAAAACGTAGCCTCAAAAGAGTCCCACTTGAGGGCAGAGGAAATGTGATTAGTCACTTAGGAGCAAGAAAATCCTTCGAGAAGACGTGCGACAGCTCATGCCCGCTCGGCGCCAAGTTGAGGGGCACATGGCTGGCCCTTCTTGGGTGGATGGGGAGTGAATGATCCTGGGCTAGCTCAAGCGGAGGCAACCAACTTATTATAAAGAAGCCCATGATGTTCAACCAGATGCTTTCCACTGGCAACCACAAGGGAAGCGTGAACGGCCAAGTTTCTAAACTAACGCTTCTCCGGATTCTACGCTGTTGGCGAACAATCGCTGGATCTTTTGGAACGCGTTTGATTGTTTGTCGAAGCTCCCCTTGATCGTGTTGGACAACGGACAGTCTTTTGGTACTTGACGTCGACTTGGAAGTCTTCATGTGAATTGCTCCCCTTGATATTGAGAGATTATAGCATCTTGGATTGACCAACTTTGAGCATTACATCATGAAATTGGAACAGGTTGAGGGTGTGTTCTTGCCATCGCCGCCTTACATAATGGGCATTCGCTTCCGGTGTCACATCCGACGTCAGGACTGTCGGTACGTGCCTGCCACTCCTAATTGTTCTGGGGCGTGTGCGCAACGTGTGTAAAGGGGTTGCAGAATCGGCCCCCGTTTTAGAATTTTAATTGGGACGATTGGCCGAGCCCGCCAGCTGGCGACCATGAGGGTTTGATGAATCCTCCCTTGTTTGGACCTGCTCCACATTCGAGCCCATCAGTGAACTACAACTTTGAAAGGAGAAGTTGCCCCATTTTGCCGATGTAGTTGTATCCCATTGTTTACGCAGTGGCGAGTGCCAGGAGGTGCTGAATGTCACTCTTTGGATCTGCGGTAGAATCGAGTTTTTCTGAGAAGCTAAGTGGAATCGAATCAGACTAATGCGGAATTAGCCCGGATTCCACATGACCAACACCAAGCAACTCAAAGGAAGCGCCCACTGTTTCATACCTGACCTGATATCGGAGTGATCGATCGACGATGGGTTGCATTGTTTCTGTTGACACAAATCGGGACAACACGTGGGTCGCTTCGTTTGGCTGGCATTTTGACAGAGTTGCCTGGGCTGAGATTTGGTTGGGCGCTTCAATTGTCGCTCAGAACATAGACCTGACCGTTCAACTTTCTGTTTTTTCCACTCACCTCATTGAGTTCTTTGTTTTTCACAGATTCGCCGGCGCCGTCGCGTGGGTGTTCCAGGTGGTGGTCGCTCCGGTGGATCGCTTTCTGAAGGCCAAGGGCTTCGACAAACCCAGGACACGCGCAGCTTGGGGAGCTTTGGGCATCTTAGGGAATCCTTTGATCCTTTGTGGGGTTGGTTCAGTTGGGCAGCCCTTTGACACATTCGGGGTGAAACCCAACCTCCGTTAAGATGCTAAATTCACTGGGTTGGTTGTTTGACATGGGTACCCTTGTTTGCCTTGGTTTAAAGGGAAACCAAAAAGAACCACGCTTTCTTTCTTTTTTGGGGGTTGGGTGGGTTGGGGTCCCTCACCATGACATACCCACTGCCTTTCAACACTTTCATCGGTGTTAAAATGGAAGCCTGTACGCCTCCAATTCCCATGCCTGAAATTCGCATAGACGAGGTGAATGCAGGTGTGCTTTCATGGGAGGCCAAAGAGATGATGTTCAAACAGTGAAGAACCGAAAGGTGAGCCAACCGGAGGCTTGCAATAGTTGTTTCAACATGTAGCAAACTGTGCGCTAGAGCCGGGCACTACCTGATGCTTGTGCCAAGGACCTGCATGTGGGGCGTTACCTGATGCTTGTGTAAATCTGTTTGGGGGCACTACCCCCACTAGCACTAGAACCAAGGATCTCTCAACTAGGACTGGGAACAAACCCCGAATGAAACCCAATGAATTTTCATTCGGGCCTGGATTCAAGATTGAAGATTCAAGATTCCCTAGAAGAATGTTCAATGGAATCTTGAATCCGGCCCCGAATGAAAGCAAATGAAATTCCCGGGCAACTTTTTGCCGGATAATCTTGAATCTTGAAAACTAGCCACGGCTTCATACTGGTTCAGTCTCTATTCACCCCGCCAAACAAATTGTATTGAATGCGCTTTGCGGCTAATCGCATGTGTGCCATACTCGTTTTCCATGGCGCATTTGCTTCCATGGGCCTGTCGCAGGCCCAAAGTTTGCTTTTTCGAAGGCACGAAGAATGCGGGCACGTCTTCACTCCAACAAAGGTTCCACATATATTCCTGGCATGGAATCCAGGGGTGACCTGGAGTTCCTTTCCAGCTCAATGTTCTATCATTTTGTTTTTATGCCTAGAAGATTGGACAGATCTATTTCTTGCCTCCCCCATTCTTTCAGGAATCCTTTTTCTCCGCAAGTTGCCAAACATAGGCAGGAAATAGTGACGGTTTCGTGTCCCGAAGGAACGACGGGGAAAATAATGGGAGATCAGTCTTTAGACAAGTGGAATCAGGAGATTGCCCCCTGAGAAGGGGCACTAAAAGGAGGAAGTTGAAACAACACTGGGCAACATCCAACTACCACTTCGCTAGCTTTTGGGTTCCTCCATCCCAAAAGCAGGCGCGTTTGAAGCCGCGTTTGCCGATGGATTGGTTCGGGGCTTGGCTCGGGAACCCCGCGCCGAACCCTGCGCCCCTGGCCCTCGAGGAGCTGGACCTCCGCGATCGCCGAGCGACTTCGCCAGCGAGGACTCGGCGATTTGGCCGACGCGGCCCAGAGCCGCCCGGCAGATCCGGTCGAACCCAAGGCGATCCGCTGGGTCCAGGATCAGGCCAATAAAGGATGCGTTCTGAGCTAACAGTTTGCAGCACAGCTGTTTACCAAGAGCTTAAGGGATACAGCTGGGCCAGTTGACAAATATTACATGCTGGAGCATGAGGATCCGGCTCCTTTGAAAGCAGGTATTCTTTTTGCCCGATGTATTCGGAACCATGCAGGAGCAATCCGACCTTTTCTGAGGTGACTCGCCTCCAATTGGAAGGAACCCATAGGGTGGGTTTCCCAAAAAGATGCCCTCTGAAAATCAAGAGCAGGGGTCCAACAAAGGCTAAGGCCAAGAGTTCGGCAGCGGAGGCGAAGACAGCGAAAGGGCCAGCAAAAAGACCAACAACAACTCGAGGAAGACCCAAAATCCAAAAAGCAACTCGAGAAACTCAAAAGACATGATATAAAAACTTTTGGTGCGCAACCCATGATGAAAGAGTTATGGAAATTGTGTTTTTCTCCAGTTCGTTTTGTTTTTTGTTTTCTTCCTCGTTTTGTTGGGTTTTGTGATGGGTCTACTTATGTTCTCGAGTTTGTTGTTTGTTGTTGGAATATGTTTTAGCTCGCCGTCCTCATTAGATTCTATTTATTTCCCAATTCAAGTCCTACTTGTAAAGGAAATTCCATTTCAAAACGATTTCACAATGACCTCTAATTAATTCCTTTTACACTTCCAATGAAGCGTACAAAGTCTATTTAACCTGACTAAAAGAAACAACCAGCTTGTTGATCCTTGCCATATTTTATTTGAGTTGTAATCAAAGTCTAATCAACATCCTAGATACTCGGTATTTAACATATGATTCAAAACGCATGTAGTTGAAGTGCTCAGAAGAAACAACCAGCTTTTCTTTCCTTCCCGGATTCTACTTGAATTATGTCTAAATTCTAATTAAGTTTTGGAAAGGAGTTCCTGTTTAAAGGCTTGGAATTATTTTCTGTCTTAATTCTAATTCAATATGAGGATCATATGTTAACATCTGAATGGACATGAGAGTTCGAATCAAGCCCGGACAGAAAGCTTACTTGGAAGGGACGTGCTATTTAATATTTAAATCAACATGACAATTGAAGCGACTCTAATCGAAGTCACTTTTAACTCAAAGCCTTGCAAATAAACAACTAGCAAACCTATTGGAATATAAGGTGCATGTTCTATGAGTTTATACTAGTTGTTTACTCTTTTGGAGGGGGACGAAAAAGGATTCTATTGGAATCCCAATTAAATTTCTACTTGGAAAGGACGGCCATTCTAATTCGAAATATGAATTAAACTTACAGCGTGGCAATTTAAAGCTTGTAAACCATTAGAACTGAAGTTGCGCGTTCCTTGCGTTTCTGTTGGTTTTCACCCCTTTGAAGGTGCTGGCAAATTGGCAGAAACAACAAGCTCGTCTTGCCATCGGGTTGAATGAGCTGCAGCAAGTAGCAGCATGTTCGAACATCGAGTAGAGGACCCCGTTGAGTGATTCAGAAACCGCAGTTCCAAGCACTCTTCAGGAAAGCAATCGTACAACTTGCTCGGAAAGCAAGTTGAGCAGGGTATCACGGACCCTTCCGGCGTGCGGTGGAGCAGCTGCTTTTTCAACAAAGCCAAAACCTCGAGTTTGAAAGTCCATGCTGTCCTGACAGCCTTCAGTTCGGAACAAAATTGTTCCCGTGATGTTCTTTCATCTCCAAAATTTGGTGGCTACACGCCCGGGAGGAACCGTCCCTAGTGAGCGGCTACCCCAAGGTCTGGGGACAGCGTTCTGGGAGGAGGGGGAGTTACTTAGAGATGTGCTTGAGGTTGTGGAGCAGTCCGTCTTTGCGAGCCCCTACTGTCATAGGGTTGGGGGGGGTGTTGTACCTGACATCGGCTCAGGCTGGTACATCAGTGAAGTGTTGAACATGCTGCAGGATCCAAAGCATGAGGACACGCGGGCAGCTCGGAGGTTCAGACTGGGGACATGTTCGTATAGCGTAATGTTCACCTAAGGAGGCAGACGACCCGACAAAGAAGAATCTAGAGGTTTGTTGATGAGGTGTCCACATTTTACTCTGAATCCAAACTTTTGCTTAAGTGGCATGAATTAGGAAGACTTTAGGAATAATATAAGAATGTTCCAACTTGTGTTGGCCAGGTCTTTGCTGTAGGTAGACACTTGTGCGTATGTTGCCTGGCTGAAGGCAAATAGGCGGGCCTGCCGTAGCGCTTGTATTTAAGCATCAGAAAATGAAGCGCTTTAAAGAAGGAACGCAGCCTGTAACTCCATCAACACTCGCGCCGCTTGGTCACCCGTGCCGGTGCAGGCCGCGTGCGCATGTTGCCTCCGGCTTTGAGCGTAGCATGTGTGCCGGTTTTGGCCGAAGGCGTTCCGCCGCATGGTCGCCACGCCGGTCTTCGACCAAGTCCTGCACAACTTGGTGCCGGGTAGCGTGTTTTGCCACTGTTTCGCTGGCCATCGAGGCGCAAGGCTACGAGCGCTTGTAGTTGATTGCAGCCTCTGTGGTTGTCCACAGCGCCGTGGCTAGAAGCCGTTCGCGCTCGGGGCGGGGGTTTG
>CAUJNA010003232.1:465000-507500 GCA_963377175.1 Effrenium voratum
GTTTTCGAACATGCAGACTTTGCGTCAGCCAGGGCAGGCACACACACGCAGACAGACACACAGCGAGCGTACGCCGCCCGTGCGCTCGCCGTCCGCCGTCCGTGCCGGAACCTCTGCGCACACGCCGTCCTTGCGCACGCTGTCCATGCACAGGCCGCTTTTCTCAGACTGACCACACATTGTGGCATAGACGGGCACACACCGAAGCGCAATGACATGTCAGCTGACTGTGGCACTTGGGAATCATGCCCACAGGTCTGTTGCGGCGCGTGTGCCGTCCTGTCAGACGAAGCCACCCAACTGTTCTTGCGTCAACTTCAAACGGCTTGAGTCGAAAAACATGTTCAAGCCACCAGAAGCCAACTGTTCTTGCGTCAACTTGCATTGGCTTGAGTCGGTAGGCATGTTCAACTTGTGTACATAGCCGCTAAGACAAAAGTGCTGCAAACCACAGCACGCGAGACAATGCCTCAATTTGTCACTCTTGAAAGCGCACCGGAAATTGCCAAAGGTTGGGCTTTGACCAGCGCAATGGTGGTGTTGCGGGGCCCCACGGTCGCTAGCGGCGCAGTGAGCTTGTTTTTCCTTATTGGTGCGGGCTTAAAGTTGAAACGTGAAACGCAGGGAACCCTTGCTCGCTGTAGTGGATATGGCAAGTGTTGCCATGGGTACTGGTACGTATTTTACATGTGTTTCTTCATTGACTTCTTTCATCGCCCGTGCTTGGTGACTTCCATCAATGGCTGGTTTGGTTTGGTTACCTTTCATGTCCCCCGTTGCGTTTGCACCTTCTTTGCACGGGGCGGCACTCTCGCGTAAAAATGCGTGCTTGCGTTTTTTCCTCACGTTCGGACTTGCTGACTTGATACTTTTCGGGCGGTCCTGCAATCAGGCTCCATCACTTGCGCGAAGACTTCTCCCTCAGCACTGGTTTGAAAAGGGCCGTGCCTAGATCTTAGATGATCTGAGATAAGAGATCGTGGCGAGAAACAAACAGCTTGCAGTTTACGAAGTGTCCATTCAGCACTTTGTTCTTCGACCAGCCGCTTCACAGCAGTTTGTTTCTAGCTGAGGAAGCAGCTTCTGTTTGCAGGGGCCAAAGACCAAGAAGAGACGCAAGGTGTCCAGGCATTCAGGTGCCCCAGACTTAGGAAAGGAAGATGTCCAGTGGGAACGTTCCGGTTGTGTGCGGAGTTGGGTGACTTGGGGCAAAAGAACCTTTTTTGTGGGAGTTACCTCCCCATGTCCATTTCGGATAAATTAAGCCGTTCTGGGAGCTGTCCCATGGGAAGATGATGGGTTGCCCTTCCGAGTTGTGAGGTCTTTGGCCATATCCGAAGATAGACTGGGTTGTTTCTTTTGGGGAGGGGGGCGGGTGGCACGGTAAATCGGGGCATTTTCAGCCCGAAACGTGCCGAGCTTTGTAAAGACGGCAGGTTTGCCCGAACCCCTGGCGCACTGACACGGTGGTTCCCTGCTTATTTCCCTGTAGCCTGGAACAGCACCTTCATGGACCTTCAAAAAGGCAGATCCAATCCGCGATCCCAGGCCAGCGTGTCCTGGCCAAGATTATTATTGATATTTTCCAGCTGCGCGCGACAGACTTGTCCCTTATCCTGTCTGTGGCTGAGCGTGCAGCGGCCGCCGACTCGCACGAAGTTGTGCTGATCGCGCACCCTGGCGTCGCAATACATCGCCCTGGTCATGGAACCATCCCCCAATCCGGGGCCCCTAGATTCCCCGTTCAGGTGGTTTTACTCGTTGCGCTTTGCCAGCTTTTATAGCTTTGAAGCGCGTCTCCTTTTCTGTTCCAACTCCTAGCCTCCTTCCAACATGTTTTCTGCATAGAATTAGTATGTTGATGTAAGCGGATGAGAAAGCAAGGCGAGAGAAAAGAGAGGCGCAGAGAAGAGGTGACAGGTCTTCAGATTAACAGTGTAAGCCGCCCGGTGCGTGCTTCGCATATTCCCGGCAGCGCTACTCCGGCGCGACGCCTTTTTTTTCGCGGGTTCGGAGCGGTGCCGGAACCATTGGCACGGACACGCGCTTTTCGCGACCTGAGTCTGCGTGACAGGCGCCGCGCTTTCACAATCTGAGGCACGGATTGTGTGGCAGGTGTAGCACTTTGTTCGATTGGCGATCAGGCGACAGACGCAACGCTTTTTGCAAGGTCAGGCGCAGATTTCGCAGCAGGCGCAGCGCTCAAAGGTGCGGAACGGACGCAGCGCAGCATCTGCAAGGTCTGGTGCAAATTTCGTTGCAGGCGCAGCACTTTCGCAAGGTCGAGATACAGGCGTAGCATGTTCGTAGCAGGCGCACCACCTTTAGAAGATACGAATCAAAGGATAGATGAACAGACAGATAGGTAGAGACATAGTTGGGGCCTGAGAGTAGGTAGACGGGAAGTGAGGTTAGAGTAATAGACATACCTGAGAGAGATTCAAAAGATGGATAGGCTTATTCAGATTGATTGATAGGTTCAAGTGCGACGGCTAGACATCTAGATAGCTAGCTGAAAAGCAGGATGCACAGCGCGGCATTTTAGCTGGACTAGATTCAAGTAGACGGAAAGATAGGTGAACTAGAAAGATGATAGAGCTAGCTATGCAGATGGGGAAAAATAGATAGGTGCATAAAAAGGATAGATGGGGATTCCGGCCAGCAGGCAGGGAGGGAGAGATGTCAAACTACATGCTTCACTTTGCACTCTTGTTGCATGTATGTTCACTACCGCAGGCCTTGAGCTTACTACTCCGCATGAGTCAAAAGGTTGGCAGCTGCAGACTACATTGGTTGACTGTTTGTTTGAACACTACAGCACTTGCACTTGTAAGAAAAGTAACAACCAATTTTAACGTGGTAGCGGAGCTGAGATCCTAAACATAGGGGAGCTCCAGTAAGCAGTAAGTACTACAACAACAGAGCAACAGCAGCTACATGCCAAACTACTACGACATGTCAGGAGAAGCAGCATCAGCCTCAGCACAACAAACTACAGGAGCAGAGAACGGGCCAACAGCAGACACAGTAGGAGCCACGACTACGGGAGCAGGAACAGAACAAGACAACGACGTTCAGAGACTACATAGATACAAACTGCCACCACCCTTCTTCACTGGTGACTACTCCCAGTATGAAGAATGGCTGTTCAAGCTACAAGCATACCTCGGCCTCATAGACCGAGACTTCGACCTGGTGCTACAACTAGCACAAGTGGCTACACGACAGATTGAGGACACAGACATCAGAACACACATACTCGACCCTACACAAGCAAGCAAAGCAGTAGACCTCTCCAGAGATCTACACTACATCCTCATCAACATCTGTCAGGGAGCAGCAGCTACAGTAGTAAGGCGAAACCGCTACAACGCAAACGGATGTGAAACACTACGACTACTGCACAACAGGTTCAGCCTACCAGTAGGAACAAGGAGCGTTGGTTACCTTACCAAACTACTGGAACCCACATTCAACGAAGCGCAGTTTGAAGACGGTATGGCACATAGGAGAAGGAGAAGAACTACATCCACTAGAACAAGAACAAGCAGATCACGACAACAATGATGAACTACCTCAGGATGTGAACGACACTTGGGACTGGTACTACGAAGGAGAAGAAGGACAACATGAGGTGAACTACATGGAGGAGAACTGGAACGACTACGACTATGACAACAGCTGGGATTGGAATGACAACAGCTATGAGGACACAGCGAACTACATTGGAGGCATCAACGAGTCACACCTCACCATTGGACACATCAGACAAGCAAAATCACGACTACACAAGCACAAATCCAAATCACTACTTGGCAAGAGAACAACACACACAACATCATGGAACGACCACAGCAAGAGCTTTCAACAATTCCTACAAGAAGACACCACAAAGCTACACTTCGACATAGCAGCAGCAAGACAACAACAAAGGAACAAGAAGATTGAGGACACTATCACCCACTACATCATGTACTCCAACTTCAAGTCATACCACCACCTGTTGATCGACTCAGGAGCATCTACACATGTTTGCCCAAAGGACTACGCACCGGATCTTCCACTACGACCCTGTGGAGAATCAGTTCCACAACTCTACACGGTGACCAACAAGAAGATTCCAGTCTACGGCATCAAGTACGTTCCCTACAAGCAGGACAAATTCAGGATCATGATACCCTACTACGTTTGTGATGTGAAGTATCCAATCCTCAGCGCATCAAGACTACTTGATAGAGGATATGGACTTGACTTCACTCCACGACACTGCACCATCACACATGGACAACAACAAGCACACCTCATAAGACACTCAGGACTTTTCTACCTACGAGCAGAGAAGATCGACATTCCTACAGGATTCGATATCTACCCAATGACTACAGACAATGGAAAATCCATTGCTGTGATTCAACCTACAGGGAGAGCAGCGCAACAACAAGAACAAATCGCACCACTCACACACACAGACCAAGGACTACGACAGATCCTTGGTGGAAACACTGACTACTGGAAACTTGATGGTGACTACGCCATCAGAGTACACAAACGACCACGCAAAGCACTGTTCACACCACACAACAGTGGCTGCCCAATACCTGAAGAAGAACTAGATGATTGGCGACTAACCATCATCAGCAGACAAGGGCAAGGGCAAGAACAACTACAAGAGAATCCAACACAACTTTCCAAGCAAGAACTACAACGAAGACTAGAAGGTGACAACTGGACTGGAGAAACCCGATTCAGAAGAAAGATAACACCTACACGCAGAGCAACATCAAAGACCACACCAACAAGGCAGAGCTCACAACCACAACGGCTAATGGACACACCACCAACCAGATCAAAGATCCAACTACGAGCACCACAACAGATATGGAGACCCAAAGCAGCACCTTCAACAAATCTTGACACCACACAACCAAAGGAGACAATACACAGACCACTCACAGCACAGGAGGACAACCAAGACTACTGGGAAAGACAAGGTGAACACTGGATACGACACCACACAACGCTAGAACAACTCTCTTCACTCCAACAGATGGACCAGGACATCCACCAATCAACACACTTGAACCTTACAGAACTACAATCACTCACAACAACTTTGGAGAAGTTTCACAACGCAAAGATGACTGGACAGTCATGGGCAACGCAGCACTACCATTTCAATGGAAAGGAACAACAAGGTTCACCGTGAAGAAAGACTACGAGTACATCCAGGAGAACCACGATGAAGAACAACAACACGAGCATCATGAAGCACACAGAGCAAGAGGACTACGACAACCACAGCAGCCCACTCCACAACAAATAGCAGAACACAACCTTACACATCTACCATACAGAAACTGGTGTCCAATTTGCGTTCAAGGCAAAGGACGCCAAGACAACTACAAGAAACAACAATCACGACAACCTGTCATTCAAGTAGACTTTGCCTACATCAAGTCACAACAAGACCCAAAGACCACACCGGTACTGACAGCAGTTGATGTTACTACACAACTGTGTATGGCAGTATTGGTTCCAGACAAAGCATCAATGATGGACTACATGGTCAACAACCTACAAGCATTCATCTTTGAGTGCGGAAGAACACAAGGCATACTACAAAGCGACAACGAAGACACACTCAACGCACTTCTAAAAGCTACAGCAGCAAAAGTCGGCACAATGAGTGTACGACATTCACCTTCCTACAGCAGCAACAGTCAAGGAAGCGTTGAGCGACTACATAGAACACTTCTCGGACAAATCCGCGTCGTCAAAGCTCAGGTTGAAAGCAACTACAGCATGACGATGTCCACAAAGCACTGTCTACTACCTTGGATAGTACGACATGCAGCATGGACGGTAAATCGCTACGTCATTCACTCAGACGGCTACACAAGCTTTGAACGCCGCTGGGGAAGAAACTACGAGCGAGCAATCTGCGAATTTGGCGAGACACTACTTTACCTTCCACCACAACACAAGAAACTTCCAAAAGCAGACCTACGGATGCAGAAATGCATCTGGCTCGGAAAAGTTTCCGAAACCGGAGAAAACTACGTCGCAACGGAATCAGGCGTACAAAAGGTACGAACAGTACGGAGACTACAACCGGACTTCAAATACGACCTCGCACTGTTGAACAAAGTTTCCGGCACACCATGGGCACCACGACGGAACACCTACAACCCATCGTTCGCAACACTGTTGGATACGCAACTACAACCGTCAGAGAAAAGAAGGTCCACGCAAGACTTCGGACAACAAACGAATGCGACGGACGACATCGTTGCAGAACCCGCAACAAAACAACAACGCACTACACCACCTCCACGACTTCCGTCCACATCGACGTCAAGTTCACGACCACTACCGGATAGTCCTATGGCTACTTCACCAACTGGACGACAACATCCACCACTACCAGCACCACCTCGACAAACACTACGACGTTTAACTCCGGAAGAAGTAATGCAACCAACTAAAGCACAGAAGACCTCAAAGGACACTACAATCAGATCAACGGAGCAAGCAACCAAAGAACCACCACCACTACGACAGAAAATCAACGCAGTGACACTTCCCAACGGAAAATCCATCACTCCCTACACAAACGACGACACCTCAGAAGACCAACCCATAATCTTCGACAACGAAGGTTACGACGAAACACAACTACTGGAAGGAATGAAACACGAGTCAAACCAAATGAAACTACACGACGTCTACGACGAAGTAGATGCGTCTACCGTCAACGACAACGTCATCAGAGAAGCGATACCTACAAGATGGGTACACAGAAAGAAAGGACCAGGAGTACGAAGCCGAATCGTCGCAAAAGGCTACACCGAGAAGATCGAGGACGAAGACTCCGTCTACGCCTCTACACCAATGTTCACGACACTCCGGACACTTCTCGCACTACAAATGTCACGACCAAACTGGATCGCGCGACTAGGTGACGTCTCTACAGCATTTCTACACGCACCCATCGCAAAAGACCACGACGGTAAACAACGTGACGTCTACCTTTGGCCACCTAAAGAACTTTGTCCACAACAGGACAAAATCTGGCGACTAAAGAAAGCCATGTATGGACTACGCAGTTCACCGAAAGCATGGCAGGACTACCTGGCTGAAGTTCTACAAAAGCTCAGCTTTGTAAGACTAAAGTCAGAACCCAACGTCTACACCAATGCGACTCGCGACTGCTACATCATGGTCTACGTGGACGATCTACTAGTACTTGGAGACAAGACCGCAGTCGACTCCACTTTCGAGGCCGTCCAGAAGCAGGTACTACTCAAGCACATCGGCTACCTCGAACCTGGCAAACCACAACAATTTCTTGGAAGAAACATCGACCACTTCGGCAACTACTGCAATCTTGGACTAAAGGACTCCTACATCGACAACATGATCGAGGAGTCTGGAATGAACAACTGCAACTCAGCAAACACTCCAGGAATTGCACACTACAAACCAACAATAGAAGATGAAGCACTACTTGACCACGAACAACACAAAAGGTACAGAAGAATTGTTGGCAAACTTCAATGGTTAGCATACACACGACCAGACATTGCATACTCCACAAAAGAACTAGCACGAGACCTCACAGCACCTACAGAACTTTCACAAAAGAGAGTCAAACATCTACTACGCTACTTGCACGGCACCAAGCACTACAAATTCACCATAGAACCAACAACAACACTCAGAGCAAACACCAACAACATCCTGGATCTCGACGTTCATGTCGATGCCGACTGGGCAGGATGCCCTACTACCAGGAAATCAACTTCAGGTTTCAACATCATCTTTCTAGGAACAACAGTTGCATTTGGCAGCAGAACACAAGCTACAATAGCACTTAGCTCAGCAGAGTCTGAACTCTACGCCATTTGCACAGGAGTCAATGAGGGACTACACCTCAGAAACTTTCTACTTGAAACCAACATTTGCAGCAAGCTAAACCTACGCATCCACACAGACTCCACAGCAGGCAAGAGCATTGCTACACGACAAGGCACTAGCAAACGAGCAAAACACATCGACCTCAAATTCCTCTACACACAAGACCTCATCAAGCACGACATCATCAGAATCCTTAAGATCAACACACTCCACAACAGCGCAGATTTGTTTACCAAATACATCAGCAAAGAAACACTACACAGGCTCATCCAGAGCATTGGAATACGCATCTAGCACTACGAACGACCAGCACAGCAGTTTCACAACAACAACAACGACTTTGGACATTTCATGTATGTAAGTAGCTACATGTAACACGACACTTTTGGTATGTAAGTAACAGTAACTACATGTACTTTCACTTGCACTTTTGGCGGCTTGAGTCAACACTACAGTTGTTTGTTTTACATGTCTGCATTCGCCGACTGCCTGGTAGCAACTACTTAGGCTCATTTGTTTTGCCCCGTTTCACTACATTTTGCATTCCACTGCAGCCATGGCCGCTCCATCTACTGCAGATGCTACGATGGGCGATGCGCCTACACCCGACAGGGCGTCTACACCTGAGGTGGCGGTCACTACAGACTCCAGTGACCATGGAACTCCACCTCCTCAAACCTACAACGACTTCAACTACCACTTCAACCATTCTACACCTGGCAACACCGTCTACTACAACCCGACCACAGTGATGGACCAACCACACATCACTGAGCACCAGACAACCACTGCACCACCACTGGCCAACAACATTCCCTACACGCAATTTTTCATTGCATTTACACTTGAAGAGTATCAACTACTCTCACAACAACAAGCTACTCCACTGGCACAACTGGACTACACACGACCCATTCACTGCATCCCTGGAGATCTTCGGATGCCTTACTACAATTCCACACTGCTCAGCATTTCACTACCTGAAGCAGCCAACGTCCACTACTACCACACGACTTCACTCCACACAACAACTGGCGACAACAACAACTACGTCATCATCCAACTCCAGATTGAACAACCACTACTCCTGAGGTACCTCACTTCAAGACAATTTCTACACTTCACAAGGGACTACATCTCCTACATGATGTCGGTACAACACAACTACTACCTCCCGACTACAACACTGCCACAGACCATCTTCAAGGTGAACTACAACATGGCCACCTTCACTGACAACTACAGCCTCAGGAACAACTACGTTTGGAATTTCCACATGCCACTACTACTACCTGAACTACTCCACTACCTCTACAACAGAGACCAACTCCACGACTACCAACACAAAGCAATCACTACAATCCTCTGCAAAAGCATCCAATACTACGGATTCACACTACTCACAATGACCAACCTCACACAACACCACAAAGCACTACTACACCGCTTTCTACGGGACTACGAACAACACATGTCGTGTCCCGAGATTGACGATGAGCGACTACGGGGAGCTCCAAACTACATGACAAACTTTTTCACCACCAACTACTACGCGACCTTGGACAGTCGACTACAGAAGGTCCAAGACTACCGCACCCAGAACTGGGTACTACACTTTGAGCTCCTGCTCTACTACAACGAGTGCCTGCCTTCACTACTTCCGTCCAGCGCCCTACATCGAGCTGGAACCTGAACAGCGTGAACTACTGAGCGCAGGTCACTACTTTTGTCAATACAGTAGAATTGATGAACAAAAATGGTTTTCATCACTACTGTCAATCCATGTTTTGCACTTCAGTTGAAAAGGTACTACAAAGACCTTTTAACTGAGGGGCCGTGTCAAACTACATGCTTCACTTTGCACTCTTGTTGCATGTATGTTCACTACCGCAGGCCTTGAGCTTACTACTCCGCATGAGTCAAAAGGTTGGCAGCTGCAGACTACATTGCTTGACTGTTTGTTTGAACACTACAGCACTTGCACTTGTAAGAAAAGTAACAACCAATTTTAACGAGAGAGAGAGAGAGACGATCGGTAGGTAGATGGATTTTGTGATCGATGGATAGAGGGATAGTAGGTGACAGAAGTATAGACAGGTACCCATGTAGTTGTAAATGAATGCACCCATCTATCTGCGTGTGCATTAGCTAGCAATCTATCCATCCACCCATCAGCCCATCCATCCACCCTTATCTATCGTTCTATCTATCTGTCTATTTGTCAACCTACCCACTTCCTATGTGATTCTCTAGATAGGTTGGTAGATAGATGAGATGGATAAACAGATAGAGAGATGGACAAAGAGAAAGGGAAAAGAGGAAGAAGAGCAAATGAAAGAGAAGATAAAGCAAAAGAGAGAAGAGAAGACAACGAGAAAGACAAAAGGAAGGAAAGAAAGGATAAAGCGAAAGAGCTGAGCCTGCAACCTGGACCTGCCCACGCAAAAGTCGCACCTGCCACGAAATCTTCGCCTGAGCATTCCGAGCTTGCGCCAGTGCTGCTCGCGACCCCGTGCCCATGGGCCCGGCTGAGCGCGCTCTAGCCAGGCGCGCCCGAAGCAACCTAAAACCGCAGATGGCGGATTCCTCCGCCACACGCGCACATGTTTTCTCGCGTGTGCTTGTTCTTGTCTTGTCTTCTGTCAGAAAGCTGGCTCTCTGCCAGTGTCCGTGCCGCAAGAAGTTCAACTTCCTTTGACAGCTTTTCCTTTTTTCAAATCAAAGCAAGCTCTATACCCAAATGTCATTTCCCACTTGCTGTCTTAGCTATCTATCTCTCTGTTTGGTTGTCTATCTATGGGCTCATTGGTCTATCTATTTTTGTTGCTTTCCTACCAAGCTATTTTCCCCTGTTTATCGCAAGTGCCGCGCCTGCCCATCTATGAGCTGTTTTTTCCTTTGCATGAATTAGTCGGTCTATTTTGCGAAAGTGCTGCGCCTGCCGCGAAATCTGCGAATAACCTTGCGAAGGTGCATCGCCTGCCACAAACCCGCACCAGATCTTGCAAAAGAGCTGCGCCAGTTGGCACCTGACCTTTCCCAAGTGCGTGGCCTTTGCAAAAGTGCTGCGCCGGCAGCCAATGGGCCCGGCTCTGAGCGCGCTCGGAACGCGCTCCGAGCTTGCTTCGAGCGTGCTTCGGAGGGCTGTGCCATGGCTTCAAGATCCGGTTACCTGTCGAGTATCCGAAAGAACTGAAACCAGCAGATGCCTGCACTTGTTTTACATTTCTATTCCCGCGATACAGTGTGTTGTCTCGCGCGTGTTTCGCGCATGTTTACTTTCCTCTTGCTTTCTGTTGAAAGGGGGGGCCAAGCCAGCCAAACACCAACAAGTCAGGGCTTCCTTGGTGACTTTGATGGTGCTTGTGACATGTTTCAGGGAAGTTTATCAAAGTGAGCCCCCTGCCAATGAAGCAGAAGAAATCATGACAGAAAGTGCGTGATGGAATGCTCGTTTGTCACAGAACTTGCTTCCTCGCCTCATGGGTCTCTGGCCCCGCCAAAATCCAGGGTATGTCCGTTTTGCGGGGACATGTAAAGGAACTCTGAGATGAGGTTCGCACATGCGTTGATTTTTCTGCCAGGTACACCGGCAGCGACCACTCGCTCTCTGTGGAACACTTCTACCGGCTCCAGGGTTTTACAAGTCGCGTCTTCCCAAATGACGGGCTGCTTGGTGAGAGCCTCGGCGCTCATTGCTTCGTCATTCGTTTACACATTAAGTTGTCAGTTCTGCGCCGTTTTTACCGTCGTTTCTGATTCATTATGTTGTTCCCTAAGCTCAGAAAGGGCATGTCTTATACGCCGAAAGTTGCGACAGTTCCTTTTTGGTTTTGGAACGGAACTGTCACCGGGCGGGATGAGTCCAATTCCAGCCACAGACAGACGGGGCACAAGCTTCAAGCTTGCATTGGGCTCGCTACGATAGCCGCCCTTTGCGAAAAACATCACACTACGCCAAGGCCACATAGAGCATCTACAGGAGGAAAACGCTCCAAGGCCCCATGCAACGATGCCCAATGTGTGTTGGGAGCAAACTGAATGAAACTCATGGAGATTTCAAGGACACCCTTCCCAGATCTTCATGAGGCCTACTTGTCATTGTCAATCAGGCTGTAAGAACAATGTCCCAACGCACGCGCATACAAACGCATGCTGGGGAAGCGGAAGGTTCCATCCTAAAACTGATTGCCAAACACATCGAATTGTTTGCACTTGGTGCGGTCCTTAGAAGACAGTGTTTCGGGAGAGGCGTTAGCGCCCCCCTCGCTTTCGAGACTGGTTCCCAGAACCCTTCTCAACTCCTTCCACAAAGCTGCCAAGAACTTTTCCTAGGGGGGTTGCACGTCTTCGCTCTTCTCCCTAGAGGCATGTCAGAAGCGAGACGTTCGTGTGCGGTCAGGAAGCAGCCGGGGAAGCTGGGTCCAATACTGGCACGCCCGTTTCCCAAGTATTTGCAGAACCTGGACGAGCTCTTCCGAAAGTGAGCTGCCTTAAACCAATTTCGCCGTCCGTTTGGAGCAGCTGATTGTCGGGTGAAAAACGCCGATGTTTTAGGCCCTCACCTCTCGCTGCTATCCAAACATGCTTTAGAGGAGCGATGGGTTGGTCCGTCACGCATGTTTGAGTCTGGGACATTAAGAGATGTTCAACATTTGGCAATGTGGGCAGGCCTTGCCCCCGCTACCAGTGACTCAGGAAACCGGTTAAGTTTCCCATTCAATTGTTGCAGAGTGGCAGGCCACAGGGGGCATAGCTGCGCAGCCTGCAAAGCGACCAGAGCCAGGAACTGGCGAGGAGAGGTTTTTACGGAGATGCCAATCCCCAGACGTGGGAATTCGGGAGAGTTAGTGGGCGCAGCCCCAGAGCCATGCAAAGCGCAGGCATCCTGAGTTGTATCAGTTCATTGGCGACCCCCTCTTAAGTTGTTTAGCAAAGCCTGCTTGCGTTCAACCAAGGAAGCTGCATGTTCCCAGATTGCCAGGTTTGTTTGTTTTCGAGCGAGGGTCCCATGCAAGACGATCATATAAATCGTATTATGAACGAACGCATCGGAATGATGCGCTTCTTGCACAGCCTTTAAAAAGGCGAGGATTTGACGATGCATGCGGAAGAAGCAGGCAAAAGGGTTTCTTCCGAGCGTTTGAGGTTGCATTCTCCATGCGGCATGTGTGACGGAAATGACACAACACAAGAGGAGCACGATTTAAGTGAGCCCAGGGAGGCACCCCTGGTTAGAGCAGAACCGAACAGTTGGAGCCCTAACACCACGTAGGGAGCCCAAACCTAGTTCATGTTTAACAGTTTAGGGACTTTCGCCTGGGAATCTGAAGCGTGATTTTGTTTGTCACCTGGGAAAACCAGATTGCTCGTGAAATGATTGTCATCGGGGCTTGACAATCGGAGAGACCAAGATTTCAACACCGCGCTCCCTGAAGGTTGAATGGAACACATGGGGGGGATGTTCGATTTGTTGCTTGATTTCCTTCGGGCAGCATGTTTCATCAGATGGTTCCTTTTCAACCCAAAGCATGCATCAAGTGGTTCCCCAATCTTCACATCGACAAAGGATTTCTCGAATTTCTCCTGATTTGGTAGGGAAGACCGCTGGGGAATGGCCACCATCTCGTTTCCCTAGTTACTGGACTTTGGCACTTGTTGGAAAGATCCTGAGTCAGGTACTCTAGACTCAACAGAATCTTTTTGGTTTGTCCAAGATCCTTTGGGAGAAAGATCCTTTCAGACAACCAATTTGAACTTCCTGCCTCCAACCAAGAGAGCCAAAATACGTCAGCCCCAAATCCTCCAGAGCCGTCACTTCTGAAGATGAACGGGGCACCTCCAAAGGTCCCTCAACAAGGTGCAGGGGTGTTGGTCCTTTTTGGAGGGCATTTGGCAAAGATCCTTTGATTAAACAGGAAGTGTGTATTTGCTTGCTGCAAATCCATTGAGGAAGCGAGATCTTGGGACCTTAGTGCCTCGGATTGTGCGAATGCCAACCCCCAAGCGCGGCTCGAGACCGATTTGCCAGGTGGGCTGGAAGCACGGCGCTCTCATTGACCGCCTGGAGTCGCAGCGGAAGGTCAAGAGCGCGGCCTTTCACAAGAAGAAGGCGCATGCATATCCTTCCGATCGGAGCGATGATGTTCTGGGGAAGCATGCATATTGTTCAATGTGCACTTCACAATAGGCATACTGCCATAGATTACCCAACCCGCCTCCCCTTGCATCCCCCTTTTTCATTTAAGTGTGAAATCGATCGTTTGCATAAGGGAGGGGTCCTTGGGGGAATAACAACACTCCTTGGTTGAATCACGTGCACTGCATTTGCAAGCGAAGTGTTTTCGATGAGCAAATGCCAATTGCGATGATGCGAGACAGGCTAGGCTGGAACTCGTTCCTTTGCTAAATGCCCGTTAGACTCAGCAAACGTGCTCCCCTGAAGCTTGCCTCCTTGCTAAGTGCTCCCCTGGGACTCGAGCCCTGGCCCGAAAATCCGCAGGAAATAGCCACGGCAAGCGAAAACACCGACAACTCGAGTTTTATAGACCCCAGCCCTGCAAAGACCCCTGAGACAAAGAGGACGAAAGGGGGGGGGGCGTGACGGGGCTTATCAATGCACATGTTGTCCAGGCAACTTATTTTCGCACTCCCAGTTGCGTCTCGTCGACAGGTAGCCACCCTGAGGGCCAAAAGCGAGGCGCGGAATTTGGTTGCCCACAGAGGCTCTGGACTCCAAATGCTTGTTTGGAGATAATGTTTGTGGGGACCGCCCAACCCTTTAGCAAACGGGCAATTGTCCATTTGTTGGGGAGGACCCCAGGTTTGCCTTTCTGATTGACTGCTTGATGGCTTTGTCTCGGTCGGTCTTGTTTCAAAGTTGCAGCAGGCTGAACGCGAAGAGCAACACTCACCGGGTGCCTGATATCCCCACAGATGGTCAAATCGTCTAGAAGGAGCCACCAGGATTT
This sequence comes from Effrenium voratum, assembly GCA_963377175.1. NCBI lineage: Eukaryota > Dinophyceae > Suessiales > Symbiodiniaceae > Effrenium > Effrenium voratum. The sequence goes on from CAUJNA010003232.1 coordinate 479,889, forward strand.
TTGTTGCGTCAAACCTATTGGGGGGTCCTTGTGGGGTTCCTCACAGGCTCAGTAGATCCAGTAGTTGCCAGCAGACACGCATAGACCGCCCAAACTCTGAGGCCACGCGGGCGGTGAAGTTGTCCTCGGAGCAGCAGCAGCTGCTCGCCGCTGCAGGCTACGCCTGATCCGGAGAAGGCATTGGACATGGCGATTTCATTGGCGAGCGAGAGGTGGCAAAAAAAACAACAACATGGGAGCATGGCGGGAGCGTGGGGCAGACGCCCGCTCCTGGGGAAATGCGTTATTTTTCCTGCAACTCAGGGACGCACATTTATCTGGTTCCGAGAATCAAACGCATCCACAAATTGAAGCCCGCAGAACGGGAAGGGGGGGGGGTTCTTTTTTGCGTTCCCGTCAAAAAGTGGGTCCTTTCTTATGAAATGCCTTCCCAATAAAGACCCACAGGATTCTCAGCTGGCGGGCGCGAGCCCGAAAAGAGCGATGCGCCGTGAGCCTTTCAAAAGCAAATGGACCCGGGCCCAATTTTGGCATTTCTCGGCTCAAGCGGCCCATCTCTCAGCTCGCAATGTGCATGTCTCGGCTCAGGTGTATGAACCCTTCCACGTTCTGTAGCGAGCCACAAGCACTCTCCGCCTTCGGGTCGGTTTGCGGCCCTTTTGGAGCGCAGCTCCATGGCGCCGCGGTGGCAGGAGCTCCTGAAGCAGCTCACGCAGGATGTGGTGTGGATCTGCAAGCTTTGGGGCTTGACCTTTTTCGTGTCACCTTGGGTGCTAACCCGGCAGTAAGCAAATACGACCGCTCCCAACAAGGAGTAATCCTTGCGATTTGGGGCAGCTACCCCTGTTTGGATCCGTGCGGATGCCCAAAGAGCATTCAAAACGGCGGTTTTCGAGGAAGGACGGCAAGCAGCAGAGGTCAATGTGTTGGTTTGGCACTGTTCTGTTCTGTAAAAGGTGAGGGAAGACGAAATCCGGCACATGCTTGGAGATCCATCCCAGGGGAATGCAAACTGCGTTGATCCTAAGCTCGACGTCACGGTCGGTCAGCCAAAATGGAAGCGAAGAGCCCCTTTCGGGCCGGGTCTTTGGGCTCCTTCCAACCCCAATCAGCTGCCAGATTGGATGAGTGCGGCTTTGCTATAGGCCTAGTGGTTAAAGGGTTCGTGGTTTGCAAAAAACTTTGTCGATTCCGTAGTCTGGTTGAAGCAGAGCATTTGCTGGCTTAGAACTGGCCTAGAGGTGCTCACCTGATTAGACACTAGCTTGCGTGGGGAACGCAAAAGAGGGGGGGGTGGTGGAAGGGGGAGATGAAAGGAAGCGCTACAGAACCTTGCCACTTGGAATTCTGGACCTGAGGCGGCTTGGGCAGGCTTAAGGAGCCTTGGCAAGTCCAAGGTTGTCATGACTCCGATGGATCCCTTACTTGCGGGTGTTTGCCCTACCCCTCCCTTTCACTTGCATGGTTTTGGGGCGTACCACAACAAAATGGTTTGATTCTTCCAGGCCCTTCATTTACAAGCTGGTTCCTTCTTCTGATTGTATGCAGCGCTTGGGCGATCTGTGGTGCAGTGTGGAGTGTGGATCTCATACCTTCTTTTTTTGTGGATTTCTTCTTGGTGAGCAGAAGCCATGAGTGTCATTCAGTGGGCGCCCCCCGCGGTTTTGTTCCCGCGACAAGAGCGATCCATGCCCACAAGGAAAGTCGTTTAATGGGGTTCTGCTCGCCAAAACATGCTTGCTACTGGTAGCCTTTTGGTGTTTGAGTTCGTCTGGCTGCCTGGCTCCGGCTGTGGAACTTCCGGAACTGGGAACTGCAGGGAAGCCCATACAGGCTCCTATCGGGGCAGCCAGTAGCCATGGGGCATGTAAGAGGTTCGAAAGAGGGTAACTTTGGAACTATGCCAGGTGCAGTTATCCCCACAAACAACTAACCCCGATTAACTGCCCACTAGCACGGTCCTCCGGCCTATGGCGAAGTTCAACCGGAGGCGTTTTTTTTTTTTCTTCTTGGAACCCCCCAGGAGTTGGAGAAGGAGCACCAGCACCTGAGACAACTGCAGCTCGAGAACGCCAAGTTGCGCGCACCTTGGCACTTACTTTGACTGTTTTCGGTGTCCGAAAGGTCCTTGCATTGAGATATGAAGGGAAGACCTTTCTGGTCCTAGCGTTGGCCTCCGCGAAAGTTCCGCGAAGGGTATCGCGAAAGTTATTTATTTTCTCGCGAAGTTTTGTGCAAGGGTGGCTGGCCAACGGGAACACGTGTATTTGCCGGCTGTGCGCGCAGAATGCACACAGACTAAAGCTGGTCTTGGCAACCCCCAGCAGTAACCAGCTTGTGGGAGTATTGAAACTTTCGGGCCAAGTTGTGAGTTGTGTGCAGCTTCCAGCCGGATTTTTGCGAAACTTTGGCGTAAAAGCTTCGCGAAAGTCGATGGACCTCCCAGCCAGTTTCCGGACATGGGCGGTCAACGGATCCCCCTGTGCGCTGCTGCACGCCTTGTGAGCTGGAGCTGCGGAAGCGCGTTCCGCGTACTACTTTGAAACCGAAAGGTTGCGACTTTCGAGCTGAGGCTCCGGATGTTTACTTTGCACTCTACTTTTGTATTGAACAGTTGCGACTTTCGAGGCGGGACTGCGGAAGTGTACTTCTTGTGTACTGCTTTCGCACTGTAACGTCTCGACTTTCGAGACGGGGCTGTGGATAACTTTTTACTTAGAGTATTATTTTCGTATTGAAATCGGCCAAAGTTCCGCGATGGGGTTCGCGAAAGTGAGTTTTTTCTCGCGAAGATGGCGGAAACCGGAGCAAGGAATTTAAGACAACCGTCAAACCAAGTGGCCCGAAAAGGGAATGCCCTTGCAGTCAAGTTGGGAAGTCGCATCGATCTTGTTGAAACCTGGGAGAAGTCGTATTGATCGTGTGTTTCGGTTGCGAGTGTTGCGAAAACTAAACAGGAATCCGTGCGTGAGAACATGGTGGGTGCCGAGTAGCATGCCGTGCGCTTAGCAATTTTATTTGGAGAGTTGTTTGTGTCTCTGTCTTTTTGCCTAACATTCTGCCTAGCTTTGATGTTTTCGGATCGTCAGAGACTGCCTATTCCTGTCTGTCAGTCTCTGGGATCGCTCTTTCTCTCTTTGTCTCTGTTTCTCTGTCTGTTTTCTGTTTGTTCTTCTTTTTCTCTGTCTGTCTCCGCGTGTCTGTCCGTCTGTCCGTCTGTCCCGGCTCGCATTTTGAGTATTGTTGGGCTCTTGTGTGGGCAGGTGTGTCTGTGTGTGTGTGTCGCGCGCTACTATTTCAGACCAGATTTTTGAGACACCAAATGTGTGAGATCCACGTAGAGGGTTGGCCCGGCGCAGCGCAAAGTCAAATGGTGCCACAGCGAGAGAGATCCGACACACACGACGCATGCAGAGCTGATCCCGTGGGGCCATGTGCCGCAAATCGCCTGCAACAGCTGGCGCCCGAAGTGCGATGCTGCCTTGGCCAAACGCTTCACGGGATTGGGGCGGCAGAAGGTTGGACGACCGCTGCTTCCACAGCGCCCCAGAAGGGCCAGACTGACAGGTGCTGGCTAGAGTTGGCCCACTTATACGCTGCCCGGGCCGCAAGGTGAGTTTCCTGCCTGTCATTGCCGCAGGGGCGTGGGATGACCTGCGCACTTCGCTTGGGCAGGCTGCGCTGATAGCTTGCGTGGCGTTGCGTTGTCTCCCTCCCTTGTAAACCAAACATGCTGCCAAGACCAACTCAGAAACTCCAAGCGCGACCCACAGCAAGAAGCTGGCCTCAGGCGAGCCCCAAACCGCAAAGTGCGAGATGGTTTCCGAAATAAGGGGGTACTCAAGTGGTTCGGCGCACCGGGGCTTCATCTTCGATGGCTACCGCGCCAAGTGTGGCTAGGTGTGCGAGAATCCAACCCCCGCAAAAAGGCTTGAAAACGCACGTTTGAGAAAATCCGACCCCTGTCTTTCAAGACACGCATCAGGTTCTCAAAAACCAGCCGTTTCTGCTTATTTGGCCCTACAAAGCTTGAAGGTTTGAGAGAATTCGGCCGTTCTGTGCCACTCATTAAGTCATGTCCTCCAAAGCCAGTTCGAGAACATCCGGCCCTTCTTTGTTTTTCATCAGGTTCTCAAAAAAAAAACCAGCCGTTGCTGCTTGTTTGGCAAAAAACAACTTGAAAACACGCACGTATGAGAAAAAACACGGTTGCAACAGGTGCTAGGTGGACCCTTAAGTTTGCGAGGTAGATGTTTTGTTTGGTTTTTAATAGTTCGAGGTACGAGGTAGAAATAGCAATAAATTGTACAGACAGATAGCTTTGGGAGTCACATGTAGGACTCAAGACGGTTATATCTCTTGCATTTTCGGCGAAACAGTTTGTGCGGCCAGCGGCGCTCTGGTTGGCGTGCCTTAAAGCACATGTCATGCGTGTTCACTGATCTATTCAAGACAAATCTGAATGTGCTAATCAGCGGTTTTGCGCGACCAAGTCCCACTTTCGGTGACCAATGCTTGATCGAAAACACGCATTTGTGCCTTTCAGCGTAGACGCAGAAGGTCGAGATGAGAGCCCTGAGGAATCAATTAAACTGTGAATTGCCTTCCTCAATTAGCCTGTTTGCTTGCGGGGTTGCTTAATGTAAGGGATGCTGATGACACAGCCACTGTTGTGCACGGAACCTATGACAAACCTAGACATGCACAAATGACCTGTTTCAAGAAGTTTGTGCTTACGGCTTTGGGCGGTCCCAAGGATCAGCGTGAAAAGGCGAGTATGCGAACCCTCGGACGCCGAGCCCCCACGCAGGCAAGCGCGGAAGAGACATGGCCGAAGGAGGTTGAGAGCATCCTGCCGAAGGCGGTTTCGAGCATCGTGCCCGAGGCGCAGCAAGCTCTGGGCCGTTGGACATCCCCTGCCCTGTTTCCAACCATCATGCAAGAAGTGGACAGGGGTGTTGCAGCAACTGCCGTCGATCTCATTTGCCGCTGTCCACGTTCATGACGGTTGGACAATCGGCAAACCCGTTGTTGCCCTGAGCATCCCTTGCTGAAACAAACCTACGGCTCAAGAATGTGACCTTCCCCCAACAAAGTCAAGGAGGCCCTCCAGAATAGATGCCCGCAATAATTTCGCAATAGTTATCCAGGGGTCCGGGCATTAATCCAGACAGATGCTTTCGGGCAGGACAACATGGGGCTTTGGTTTTGTTCAAACCAAAATGGCGATTTCAAGTTGGGCAGTCCTTTGAAGTTTTGCACTTCCAGGTTTCGAAGAGACATATTCACAGATCAAAGGCGCTTCTTTGATGAAACCCTCGTCTTGCACCTCAGGGTTTTACACCGTACTGCCAAACAGAGTGTGTTGTTGCAGTGGGTGTAGGTGACACCTTGTATACTTAGTGCTGCATTAAATGTGGCCCAAGAAAAAGGACCACAAGCGGAGCTTAGCAGACGCACCCCGGGGGATAAGGGGATAAGGCAGCGGCTCCTTTTGGCACACCGGCTTTAGGCCTCGACCTCGACCGCGATATGCGAGCCAAACCGGGAGAAGAACCTGGACAAAATAACCGAGAGCTTTCATCTTCAGTTTACTCAGCCTTCCCGCGTGAAGGAGGTCTTCTTAGCTCAGCGATCGAGCCTTGGCTTTAGGTATTTCAATCCTCGCCAAGGCAAAAAAATCGACCGTCGGTTTAACGGGTACGTTGTTTACTGACCTGCTTCAAGCCATTGGCCGTGGTCCCAAATTTATGGATGTGGTGCTGTGCAGTTTGGGCGATATTCTGCTTGGCGGTGAGGGCGCATGCTTGTACTCGTATAGCAAGTCGGCCAGGGATTAAAATTGTCAGCAATAAGTTGGGGTCAATTCAGACAACGACAGGATTCGATATGTTCAACAGTATGCACAGACAAACTGTGGGGGTTAATTCCCGGCATGAACAAAAACTCACCCCACAGAAAGTCCGAATCACGGATATACTTCTACTCATATTAGTAGAACAGAGGGTACTTCTCCAATGCTCCAGTTATCCATTCCCACGCCAAACTGGAAATATCTTCCACCCTTCCCACTTATTATGCACATTTACTGTTTCTCATTTGCTTCCTCTCACGGCCAGGGCTATTTGTTATATAGTTCCTTGGAGGGTGGCAAACACATCCTGCCCGACCCAAGGTGTCAGATTGACCCTCGGTGCAGCTTTGGAATTACTAGGCTCCGACATGCTCCGACGCATGTTTTTCTGCGGGGGCACCCTGAGGACAACCGCAGCGATGCCGCCCTGGTACGTGCCTTGCCAAAAAGGGCCAAACCTGAGAGCTCGATCCACGCGGGGGGAGTGGAACCCTAGCCTCGAGAGAATCTTACTCGTTTTGGTTTGAAGCACAGGTGCTTTGCACCTTTTGAGATGGGTTGGGCTGGGCCCAGCCAAGCGACACCATCTATATTACCCTGTAAATGATCCTGTGAATGACGTCGACCTCCAAACTCAATGGCCATCAAAGACTTACTTCACATCTTTGAGAGGCTGCTCCCTAGCACCCCCTGGCACTCGCTCCAGCGCCTGGTTGGCCTCGTGGCCAGTTGCTGTGGCACTCTGTGAGTTGCAGATGGCGGTGGATTGGGCTCAACAGCTGACTGGAAGCTTGCGACATATAGTGGCGCATGTCTTTGAGGTTTTCACTTGCCCAGCCCTTCCAAGGGTTGGGAAACAAGCCATGTTTACACCCGGGCCTCGACTCAGGTCGTCGACCCTGAGGGCGGCCGGTACCTCCACGTTTGGCAGCCCATAGTTTCCGTCGCCCTCGCCTGGGCGACCTTGATCACGCCTCTACAGGCCAGAGTCCATTCTCGGCCGTTTGGAAGTCCTTTTCAGCCACATGTGAAGGGAAACGGGAACTCTTGAGGACTTTGTTTGAATGGGGGACCATGGGGGCGGATTTCCCAGGGTGATTTCGGAGTGTCACTTGAATGAGCTCGCCTGCTTTCATACGGGCAAGATGCTCTTGTTGTGCTATTGCCAGCGCGGAAATCACCAGAAACTGCACTAACCAACTAACCACTGATTGCTGGTGGTCGTGGGGGCAGCACTCAATAGAGCCTGCAAGCTATAGGAATTCTTCATGTCATAGTATCCTTGGCGCGTGTGCCCAGTGATCGAGGCAAGGGGGTTGTGCTCCGCTGCTCTTGATGATTGGATCGGTAGCACGGCAGTCAGGAGAGTGTCCTTCTGTTCGTTGCCGCGTAACCAACACATGAACCCGCAACATCCGTCACCAGATCGGTTCTGAGATAGATCCGCATCCAGGGACATAGTCAACCGTGACAGTAGTGGGCCAATCCCTTCGCGATGAGTGGCCACTGCACGGGCCACAAAAGTCCTTCGAGCTGCAACCGCATCACCGGAACACTTTTGTCATGTTGGTTAAGCTCGGGTCGATTCGGTCGGGTGTTATCCCCAAACCACTACCCCAACGGACACAGTTGCTTCAATATAGCTCTGCTACTACTGTATAGTGACCCTACTTCTGCTGTACAATGACGCATGCGTCCAATGGTGCCCAACCCCTTCTGCTCGGATATCTTTCCCTTTGAACAGTGGCGGGCAAAACGAAGAGCGATGCTTTTTGGGCCCTGGAAAACCCCGGCTTGTCAGAAAGATGATGTAGGCCGCTCGTGCGAGGCATGCATCATGGAGTTGAGAGTTTCGCCCTGGATGATTTTCAGCACCTTGGCACAGGTCAGGTTGTTTGGACGTTTGAGCTTGACACGCGCCCCAGACGTGGACATTTGCGGAAACAGTTGGGCATGCGTATTGGGAGGTGTGGGACCCTCACTTGGTTTGCGTGAGGATCCCCAGCATTTTACGGCCTTTTGGGCTCGCTTGATACTTGAAATTTACTGTCCTCTGGTAGGCGGCTCTTGGGGCGTTGCCCCAAAGGGGACCGCAGCAGCAAGTCCACTGAGACAGGTTTGAAGCACCTTCAGAGATGCACATGGCTTTGCATCCTGTTGTCGCGCGGTGTGCTCCCTAAACACCAAGGCCCAAAGGGGGCTGATTCCCCCAGTAGCCATCAGTAGCTGTGCAGATGTTGAGGTGAACCTCGGCTTCAACAGCCGTGGCCCAATGGCTTCCACACATGTTCCACCATGATTCTGGACGCACCACTTCTTTGGCAAACAACTTTGGCTTCTTTGGGCTCCGGGAAGTCAGACGTGGAACTGCATAGCATCCGATGAAAATTTGCGTGTGAGGCTGGCTGGTAGACCTGGTCTTCGTGATGGATCTGATCCTGCATTTCTTCGCGCCTTGGCCTGGAATGAGCTCGAGGGCCTCATGTCGTCGTTTAGTTTTCAGGGCCCCCCAGAGCCCCAATTGAAATTCTGGGGCCCTGAGGGACTGAAGGTGAATCATCCAAATTGTTTATTTTAGGTTTTCCAGTTTTGGTAAACCATATTAGGTCGCGTGCCCAAATGTGATTTGGGCAAGAGACTTCTATCAATGGGGGAGTAGCGTTCCCCAGAGCTCCCTAAGCCCTAGGCAGTTTTCAACAATACCTATTGGCTGCCTGTTTTTAGTGAGCTTGCTCTAGGTGGGGTGATGTTGCAAGGAGAAATGCAGGAAGCCCTGGAGGAATAGTTGAGGCTTGCTAGCACGCAATGTGCAGTTTCATTGGGTTGATTGCCTTTACCATCCTGGTGTTTCGGGGTAATTATCTTCCAGGGGTGGCATGAGCTACAATGTATTCCTATCCGGTTCTGCTTTTCGGGGTCACGTCTTAGAGCCGCTATATTTCCTCCTCGGTTTGAAGCATCTCCGTTGGGAGGTGAAGGGTGGTCAAGGCTGAGGGATAAGGTCATTTCGTGGAATTGGCGGGGCGAAAGTTTGACACCCGATTTCCGGGAGGGCGTTTATATGCGCATCCACAAAGCGGCATGTGTTGATAAGTCCCGCTGCTCGGCGAAGCAAAATGACAATCTTCACCAAGCGAGGCACAGGCTTTCCAGTGAGGAGTGGGAATAGCTTGTGCTTTGGCAAGGGCTGACTGGGAGGGTGAGTCCACCGGTACACGGCCTCCTTATGATTTCAATGCCAACGTCAGGGCGTCCAACAGCGGGCACAGCTTTGAGTTGTGGGATGCTTGCTCCAAGGTGCAGCAGGTGAGGCACACAACGAGGGGCATTCAGCGGGTGACGCGCTTGGACAGGAGTGGCCACGATTGCGAGAGTCTCGCAGTTGGTTCCCCAAATGTTGCAAGGGAACGCGGAAGCCCCTGCATCATGTTGCAATAGATTTGTTTGGTTGGAGTTGTTGGGAGTCAACTGCAAGCACGCTTGCAGTTTGGGGGAAAAGCCACCTCAGTTAAGCAATGATGGCCGTTTTGGGGGAGGGGGGGGGGAGGGGGTTGGGGCATCGCGAACGTGTACAGATGCCAGAAAGTTGGCCTTGAAGCGGCTTTTGCTTGAGATCTGCTTCTGAGGGGGCCGGCAAATGGGGGTGGCGCTGCCTAGGCCTGTTCCAAACCAGACCGGGAAAATCAAAGGTGGAATGGAAGGTGTCCTACAGATGCATTTTGCGTATTGGGTTCGCTTGGAGTCTACCATTGGCGGCCTGTGGCTTTGTGCCTGGCCAGATTCAAGGCTTTGGGCAGTGATAGCTGCAGACAGCGCTTAACGCTTGACGTGTTGACGGCGAGTGTGGGGGTCGGTGCAACCAGTCAAGCTCTCGGTAGCCCTTCTTGTAGAGATCATTCGGGAAATCAAGTCACTTGAGGTATTCATGGTTGCCAGGCCAGGGTGGAATTGATTCTTCTTTTCCGTCGAGAGTTCGATAGATGCAGGCCATTTGGTCGCCATGGTTGGGCTGGTTGGCATCTTCAGGGTTGCTTCATCCCTGAGCGGATTTTTGATCGCTTGGGGTTTTTGGAGAGTCCCTGCGCTCCCTTTTCGGAGAGTCACACTCAGGAAGCCAAGTCTAAATCCTACATGGCCGGGGAGGTCCCTGGCATTCAAACGACTCGATCAGATGGTTTGCTGGTGCAGGATCGCTCTGCATTATGTGCAGACCTGGTTTTTGCCCGACCTGGTGGCCGCCATCCCCTTTGACGTCGCAGGCGCCGCTGCAAACCGCGAGTTCGCAAGCCACGGCCGCGCCGGGGTAGGGAGGTTTCAGAGAAACCTCAGCTAAACTAGTCTCATTCGTGTTGCCGTTTTGGCTGTCAAGTCAGACCAGTCACCGTGTTCTCAAGACCACTTGAGCTTGAGCCAGCTGGTGGGTGGCAAAAAGACCAACAATCATTTATATCCCTTCCTTGGAATGCCACTTTGGGTTGGTTTTTGTGTGCAATAGTTTTGGCTCGCCCGAAGTCGAGCCACTTCGTGCACGTTCTCGGGAACCCCCCCTTTGTCGTTCAGATTGGGCATGTTGCGAGAGCAAGTCATCTCAGTTAGAAACGGCTATGCGAGTTCCCGAGATTACCAGGGTACCCTTGAGCTGGGTGGGGGGGAGGTACCGACTTCGATTGATTCCCTCCCAGACAAGTTCCCCCCGTCCCCCAAACAAATCTTGTGCCTAGGTGTCGTTGTTTTTGAATTCGGACCCGCTTTGCACAACGCTAGCTGTGCAAACATTGCGCCTAGGTCGCTACTCACCCGCCTCTCCAGGTAATTTAACATTCTACTCAATCATTGTCAGTTGAGGTTATAGGTGCGCATTTGTTTGCTTGAGTGCTAAGTTAAAACGGCCTCTTTCACTTCACATACCGAACAATATTATGACTTGAACATATTCTAAACTGTCCCAAACCTAATTACGGATTAGACCGTTTTGGTGTAGGACACCCAACTACATTGTGAGGGAACTGAAAATGACACTATGGCTGTTCCAGGATGGAGTCGTGGATGCCTGGTACTGGTATGAGGCTTTGTCAGGCCCACTTGGAATAGCGATAAACCGTGCGGATTACGGATTATGGGGGTTACCAGCTAGAATGCGGATTAAGCGGATTACGGATTGCGATTAGGCCCCCGCGGATTTCGAACAGGCTAGATATTTTATTTGATTGACGGAAATCAACTTGGGAACATGTTTTTCATTTTGAATATGAACAAGTGTAGGTTTATCAGGGTGAACTCATGCACTGAGGTTCAGATTTGTGCAATAATTTGCGTTTTTTCTGGTTTGGGGGCTTGGCCCTTTGGCTGTACCAGGTGCTCTTGTGCGGAAGAGTATGCCCTTTCTTGGCTTGGTCACGGCCGTGGCATTTGGGTCAATCGGGATACTCCTCTGCTTATATTTCCGGGAAGCGTTTCCTCTGAGAATATATCATGGTCATGATTCTTTACCTTATGCTGAAATGAGAGGAACAAACACCAATCAAACACAAAGTATGTGTCATTTTTATTATAGTATACTATATGTGGCCAATTCTCATTACTACTCGATTAGTATTTATTTCATGTTCCACCAAACAAAGTTTTGGACTTAGCGGCCGCGCCAACCGCACAGGCCTCGAAGGAATGGCCTCGAAGGGATGCCCGCAATTCCAGTGGTCACTTAGAGTATGAGTTCGTTCCATCTGAAGCATGTTCCCCACGCTGCTTTGGCGCAGTTCGCCTGCATGACCAAACGCGACAGCAACATATACCTGGGGCAGCACATGGTTGGCAGTTTCATTTCAGTCAGTCGTGGTTCCATTTGCCACTCGCAGGCAGAACTACGAGTTCTTTTCATGGATGGCCAAACTAGGGCTTTGCAGGTCTTTACGGCTTGGCGCCGGAAGTGGCGCGTGTCTTGTGGTTGCTGAAGCTGCTGCGCTTGATTAAGCCGGGGAGGCGGGAGTGGGCAAGGGTGTGTTTTGCGCAAACGCGAGCTGCGCGAATTTCCGGTGCTTTCCCTCCCGCACATTTTGGACATGAGAAAGCCTTGGGAGACAAAATGTTATAATGATCAGGGCAGAAATGTGTGCGGCCACTTGCATCGAAGTTGTGATGTGCTGGAGTCCCAGTTTGCGTGTTTGCCGCGAACCCATTGGTGACTGGCCCGTGGTGCGACCTGCAAGGTGAGGGCTGCAACAAACTGTTACAATTCTTGCAGATCCTCGAGCGATGACGGCTGAATGCACCGCCACATGTCTAAAACACTGCGTTTGGGGAGCAAGATCTGTTGCAAACCAACTGACCTGCTAGGAAACAGCGCGTTGCGAAGAAAACAACGCTTGAGGCAGCCTTTTACGCCGTACCTGAATGGTGGACTTGCTTGCCAAGTGATTATTTAGAAATATGGGCATGACCGGAGCAAAGCAATACCATTTTTTGCGGGGCCTATTGTTGGGGCAGGACGCCTGGCAAGATGAACACATGGTCCAGCCCCTTGTGGCATTCTCTGGAAAAACATGACATGCTACATCTCAGATTCCATTCGAGAAGCATCCCATATTATATTATCCCATTATCACTCTTTTGGGCAGCGTCCAAGACAGTGCTAGATATCCGCTTGCTTTTTGCGAAGTGTGAGAAGGATCTCCCGCAGACTGCGCTTTCAACCAAGTCACACTAAAGAGAGTTGTCTAGTGACCCTTGTGGAACAAGCAAACCCTTTTTGAGGGCAAATCGATTGTTGCGGGATTCAAGGGTGCGAGTGAATAACTGGGCCTCCCGCCCCAAAAAAATCCTCGGGTAGGTCAAGTTATTTCTGCCATGATGCTGGAAGAGGTGGGTAACTTTGCTTTGGCCAATCCAATCAGAAAGTGTGTACACGTTGTTCATTTGTCCTATCTATCGCAACCACATGTTGCCGATGTTTGAGCAGTGTTGACTTCTGTTTTGAGTCTGTGTGTAGCCGCTGGTGGGGAAGAGATTGGAACAGGTCGCAATTTGACAGGCAACACGCGTGTAAAGAGGCATTCCCTGGTGCGACTGAATTCAAGGAGAACCTGTGGTGAAGCTATTTTCGGTATGCTCCCAAATGGTGAGTGCCCAGGGACCTGCACTGGCATTTTGTTAGCGCATCAAGCGGTCAAGTGGGCCAGTCTCCCGGCGCAGGCTTCTTGCAAAGATCGAGATTCCCTACTCTATCCCCCACCAGCCCCTCGGATTCGGAGTTTGCCACTTGTGCCCCAGGGCTCATAGCTTGGGGCCCGAAGTTGGCACCCTGGAAAGGCTTGTAATTAAGTTCTGGGTAGCAAATGGGGTAGAGTTGAGGACAAATTGTCTCAAGATGTTCCTTGATCTGAAAACTGCACCGAAAAGAGAGACATGTAGAGAATTGATGATCCAGACAAGTCACTGACAAGCATCCTTGCTGGGGGGGGAAACTGGATATGGCTTCCCGCCCGCGTGGCTGGGGAATACTTTAAGTCAGCAGCCAGTTCTGAACCAGCACACCAGCTCCGAACCAACACAAACACGACAATATATATGTACTACATACTTGTTTCATGCCCACGTTTAAAGTACACCATGCCAGTACAGTACAACAAGACACAACAAGCCTATGCAATACTGCGGCAGCGCGGACCAGTGCTAACAACACTCAAGCAATACTGCATATAGATAGCTATCTTGTGTACATATACATATATATATATATGTCTTCATATCATTGATGCGGATGCATATCCAGATGCTATACCAGACAATTTCTCAACAGCACTGGTCCACATGTGTGTGCCGGGGAGGGGGGGCTGTACTAATCACTACCTCACGGCCTGGAGTGTTTGCTTGCATCCAAACTGCGTCAATTGTATTGAATTTGCTGCCTGCCAGATTTCCTCACAACCGTGCAGGTTGCAAAATTGTTTGCGGCTTCGTTTGCGTACTGTAGTTACTGTAGTTTGTTTTATTTAGATCAATTGAGTGGAAGCGCAGCTGCTTTTGTAAATGTTGCATGCTGCCGCCCAAAGGTTGCCCGTCTAGATTGGCTCCTCGTCAGGTTGCAAAGCCATTGGGCCAATGGGGCCAACAGGGCAGCACTATTGACCCCCGATTGCTATTGAACTTAAAAGCTTAAATGCCAGTGTATGAACCAGGGGATCGTGCTGGAAGACATGGACATCATTCTCCATGAAAAAGGGACCCTAGATCAATAGCGGTGGTGCGGTCAGCTTTAGCTTCCACTGCGAGCTTGTTGTGTCGGGTGCAAGGCGGCTCCAGGCAGAGTCAGAGTCATAGCTTGCTAGGCCCTCGAAGAGCAGGGGCCTGGCGCTGATCTTGGCCGAACCCCCCAAAACCATTTCTAGTATGTTGTCATTGCTCAACTTGTGTGGAATCCGCTAATCAATTAGGCTGTTCAAAGCTGATCCTGAATCTCAGTGGGTTACAACTGGGTATTTGTTGGGGATCGGCACATGTTTGCCTCAGCCCTGGTTGGAAGAACAAGTCACTGGTTCAATCATATGTCGCGCAAGAGACGTCCGTTTCAAGCGCTTGAGACTCACAACTGTGCAGCTAAACATTTGCACGTTAAGACGCTTATGTTTTTTTTGAGTGACGACTGGAGCCCGAGCCATTCACAGTTTCCAGCCCTGAGATTTGTGCCAGAAGTAGAAGCCCACCCTGCTCTACTGATCGTGTTGAGTTTTTGGCTTCCTGGATTTGGCCGCTCTTTTGCACGTTAGCTGCTGCACAAGCGACTCGTCCGCTTCGGAGCAAACGGGTAAGTTGGGGACTGCCAGGCAGCATTGGTTGCTCGCAAGATTTCTGCTGCTACTGACCCTCGTGCACCTCGGCGAGCCCATTCCCGGCATGGCTGTCAGCCAAGAATTGGTACCCAAAATGGAAATCTGCGATCCTCTGGTGGTTTAATATGTTAATATTGACCCATACCCCCATGGCCCTTGTTCGTGGTTTCAAGCTTCACATCTGGGGCAAAGGTGAGTTTTCGTTGGGGATGTTAAGTTGGAAACCCGGAACTCACTGTGGACCGAATCGCACGATTACGGGGAGTCAGTGCGAGCCTTTTGGCAGCGCAGCATAAGACACTCTTCCTGCAAATTTTACCTGGGAGGGCCGGAAGTGGAACTTGTCAAGTTCGGAGTTCCTTAGTTTTCCTTCAATCTCTTACTTTCATGGTGGCACTGTGAAATTGCCAGGATTGAATGAATGTTTGTGGGAATGGCATCCTCTTTACAGGTACAAGTGCCCGCAAATGGCCAAAACAGGGGAAACCCAGACTCGTCACGTGCCGAACCCCAAAGCAAGTCGCGTGAGGTGCCATTGGCTAGCATGCCTTTGGGCCTTGACCTTGAAGCTCGTTTCGGAGGAGCGGGCTTTGATGCTGAGCTCGTGCGTTTGTTGGTTCCAGTATGTGTGTGTGTTTTTCCCCTCCCCCGATTTATATCCGATCCCAAAGCAACAGACACTATGAAAAGCGGTTTTGTCAAACTCTTGGAACATGGCGTTTTGGCCCGGCAGACCCTTGTGGCTGGGAAGCTTTGTGAGAGCTCTTACCCCACGCACTATCCAAAAGCTATTGTGAAGGGGGTAGATGGGATCGCAGAGTCTGAAGTCCTGGCTGTCATGGCCCATTTTAGTCAGGCATTGCACGATGGGTGATGGTGTAACTTATGCCAAATGCCAGTTTGTTCCAGTCTTCAGGTTTTTGTTCTACGGTTGTTTGGGTTTGGCACTGCAAAAGTCAGACCTCAGAACTCCAACACAAAGCAGTCAGTTTCTTGCCTGCCTGAGGTTTAATCCCAATGGCAGGGGATCTCTCAAAGGCACTCGATCAATCACAGATTGGATCTGCTGGATAGACACAGCATGCTAGAATACAGCTCCTTGAAGGGCGTATATCTGGTTTTCGATTTTAAGGCCGAGTGCTTGTCCGGTATAGCTTTTGGAGACATGGAGGTTACACACCGCCGATGGAAGTGGAGTACGCGGCCACAACTACTGGGACTGTATGCCTTCTGCAAGGGGTGTGAACGTGGCCGGTGCGTGTTGTTTCTTTTCGAGCCCTCAATCAAAGGCATGGGGTGCTGGTCGGCAATGTGGGAGAAATTTGGCGGTTTGCTGCAAGGACCTTTGACCTACGTGACGTGATCTGTTTTGTTACAAGGGAATTTCTGGTTGGTCTCCCTTTGGTTCCCAGCGGCTACAAGAGTACAATAAAAACGAGACCCCCCCACAATGTTTGGTACGTCGTCTCTTGGTGGCAAGGCTAGAAAGAGTGAACACAAACGTTTGCTATGCGCCAGGAGTATCCACGTTGGATGGACGACATTAGTGAGGTAGACCAACTGCACGGAGCCACCATGGGGCCAGCGTCTCGCCCCGCTTGGGTGTGACCAGGTTGGCACTGGGCAGGGGCAGATGTCAGATGTTCTAAATTTCCCAGCTGTTGCCAAGGGGGTGAAGATCAGAGAGAGAGAGAGAGAGAGAGTTGTTTTTTATACGTTTGCCCTGGTTAACGATCTTGTGATATTTCTTGCGGCCTTGCTTAAGGTTCAAGCGACTGCGTGTGCCGAGAGTCCAATATGTTTGCCGGCTGTTGAAATGAGTTCCTATCGGGGAATGCTTTATGGGTCCCAGGTTACCTTTTGGCGGTCCTTGTATATATCCACCCCAAAAAGGGCTTAGCGAGTTTGATGCAACCTCGGAAGGATCAACGTGCAATGCTTTTTGACTGGTTGGAAGAGACAAGTCGGCTTCCGCACACAGCAAGTTTGACTTGCGAATTCCTCCGGCATCATCATCCGAGCAACGGACAACCTCACAGATCGTTTGTGGTATACTCTCTAGGGCGTGGTATCAGATGTTACCTGTGTTTCCTCGATTGAGCCGCTTGTGATATTGCCCGTATCTGATTTGGACGTTTGCTGCCTCTGAGGCTCGTGTCTATGTGGCCGCCTTTTACTTCAGCAGCCGGGGGCTCATGGCGTATGATGCAGAACCTACCTGCCGACGCGGCGCACCTTTTTCAATTCACTTTTGGACCTGCTTCCAGCGAGCAACCCCAACAGTCTCGCACTCTTGGGCAGGCAACTCAGCAAGTCAGCAGAGAAGCTCTCAGTTCTTCTTGCTTTCCCGAAAGCATGGCGACGGGCTCTTCTGTGCGGAGCCCTTGGACGGTGTCTCACAAAGCAACTTGCACAGAGCTACTTGCGCAGAGCCATTTGCACAGAGCCATTTGCACAGAGCCATTTACACAGAGTCAGTTGCACAGAGCCACCTGCGCACAGCTAATTAACTTGCACAGAACTACTTGCACAGAGCCATTTGTCCAGAGCTACTTGCGCAGAGCAACTTGCACAGAGCCATCTGCGCAGAGGCGAGTAGTCTGAAATATAATCTGGGTGTAGCCTGGGCATGACATGTAGTCTGAGTGTAGTTTGGTGCGAACAGTTTGCGTAAGGAGTTTGGGTATTAAGTAAACTAGCGTAGGGGCAGCAGCGGTGTCAGTTTGGGGTAAATTTCGAAAAAAGAGAGCTCGCTGATGAAATTCTGCTATTTTGGCGGGGGGGTAGGCACACGGGAATTGGACCGTCTGCGAAGATCAGCGTGGTGGATGTTCAAAAACTGAGGACCACCTCGGCTTGCTAACGGGTAGTCCATTTTTCAGAAACTGAGGAATTTGTTCGGTTGTTTAACAGTGCGTGGGTCGCTTTTGGATTCTAACTTACGCGTTGCCCCAACCCTGTGGGGGCTCGAGGGCTACGATTTAGCGGCGCGGCCCTGTCTGCAAGGATCGTGGTTGTCGTTTGCTGCTTGCGGGTTGGTCCTTGGAAGTGGTCTCGTGGTTCGTCGCGGGATCGATCTGTGTTGGGCTGGCAGGAAATCCGCAACCGCAGCCAAATAATACGCAAAGCGCATCCCCGCAACTTCAGCTGAAACATCGCAACCTTTAGGCAATTACAGAAGTAGCACGCAAAGTCTTCTTGCAGCTCCGGCTCGAAAATCGTTACTTTTCAATAATTCACAGGAACAAACGATTATTTACAAAGAAACTTGCACAGAGCACTCGCGGAGAGTGACGTGCAGACTTACTTGCACAGAGCAACACTTGCGTAGAGCAATTTGCGTGGAGAAATGTGCGTCGAGCTGTCGGCGGCAGAGCAACTTGCGCACGGCCATCACAACTTGCGTGAAGTAGCTTGCAGAGAGCCCTTTCGCGGAGCAACCTGTGGAGAACATGATTGCGCCGGGAATTTGGCAGACATGCGCAGCAGAGCAACTTGAACAGAGCACTCGCGCAGAGCACTTACGAAGAGCCGCTTGAGAACGATTTACACAAGGCAGCGTGTGCAGAGGTTCGACACGCAGACGCGCAGAGCACGCGGCAAGAGCCAAGAGCTACCTGCGCAGTGAACTTGCGCAGCCTGCGCAGAGCAATTTGCATACAGCTGCATCTTGCCGCGCGACTCTGCGAAGCCACTTGCAAAGTTGCACTTGCGCAGAGCCAAGGTTTGTAGCTCATGATGTGGAGCGCTCTCATTTATGGAGTGTGCCTGGCTGCAAACGTAGCGCTGGCGCACCAACAGAAGTTTGTTTGCAATGGCCATGTTGGTTTGGCGCAGTAGCACGCGGCAAAGGACGACAACATGTCTCCCTGAGTAAAAGTTCCCGAGCACCGCAGTACAATGAAGGCAGCGTAACAGCTGCTTGACCAATAACTTTACGAGCGAAAGGACGGGGGGAAACGAGGTGCTCGGTGGGAGGATAAGGGAGGATCGGGGGCTTGATGAGGCATGGCGGCAACATGTTTTCGCGCCACTGCCCTCTAGTTTGTTTGTTTTCTGCCTTGCCTCCAGCGCGATTTGATCCGGCCGGAGGTTACACCATGACCTCGGTGGGTTACGGGGACATGGGCCCTCAGAACTTGCTGGAGCGATTGGTGGCCACCTTCATGGTGCGGAAGCCCAGCAAGAGAAATGGGGAGAAGAGACGGGTCTGACTGGGAAAATTTCTGTGACATCCGCAAAATTGGGAAGAGATACTCAAAAAGGGCTGCCCCCTTTTTGGTAAATCAAAAGGGGAGCCAAATGGAAACCAAGCATATAGGGGGCCACTATTTTGGATATGCTGTAAAATTCCTCCACATGTGCTCGAAGACGACCCAGTTTGATTCCAACGCCGGAGTGATGCATGGAATGGGGCACCCGTCGAAAAAGGTGGAAAGTCAGCCAGGGAGCCGAACAGTGACTTTATTATGTGATCTTTTATTCAGGAGTCGGGCCGGGTCCCCAGCATCCTTTGCCGGGAAAAGCCGGCTTGTTGATGTTTGGTTCCACATGGGAAAGCTTGGCCGTACTCTCCTTTGTGCAGGGCTCAGGCCCCTGCGTTTTGGTTTGTAGTTCAACCACAGACTGCTGGGCCAGGTGTTGCATTACAAGTTAAGTTCTCAAGGGACTTAAGATGAATCCGAGCCAACGATGCGGATCAACATGTGAACTCATCCCCCCCAGTTTGCTGGTCGCAACGGGGGCATTGTCTCACGGCTGGTTGTGCCAGATTTTCTTGGACTTAGATGCGTTCAGTTGGTTTCACGGTCGCTCGAGCCGGAAATGAAAGCTCAGCGTACCTGGATGTAAACAAGCGGTTGTTGATAGGTCTTTTCTAGTGACTGGTTCCCATTACTTTCTTTCCATTCACACAGTGGCCAACAAATGTCAGAAGGTGTCCCTGGTATATTGGCAGCCCAATGTACTTTTCATGCAAGAGTCAGGGCATGAGCAGCATCTTGCACCTGGCTCATGAGCCCAGCCTGGACCTTTGCCAAGAGAGATAAGTCTACATGACATGCGGGCCCTCACCAGGGTCGCTTCCTGATTGGGCCGCAGTTGAGCCATGATACAACTGAGTGAAGACCTGGGCCTCAGGTGATGTGTTCTGGCTTCTGCTGGGCCTATGTGCTGGGCCAAGTCTGCAACATTGTGGCAGACATCAATGAGGACCGGTTGAGATCCGGCGCCTGCGCTCTCATGAAGGTCTGGAAGTGTTATGAGTCATAACCATTTTGGGGCCAGGCTGCCTTAGTTTTGACGGGCCGAATAAATCCGACTTTTCCTTGGCCAGTCAACAAGGCAAGCCAATTGTCCGGGATTTCCTCAAGGTATGTGTGACCAGGTGTCCAGTTTTCGGTGCTATTCGAATCATACCGAATGCAAGCCGCTTGGGGAGTGCCCTTGTCATGTCTGTACCTTTTTGCAGTGCTTCGGTTGTTACTTGCACATATGCGATTGGTGCTTGGCTCAGGGGTTGATTCTTGTGAATTTGATAAGTTTCACAACGTTGCGGAAGGTTTCTTTACGCATGAGATTCAGTCGGACTGCGGATGTTATTGCAGAAGGAGGCCGTGTAGAAGTAATGGCACAGGGAAAGGCAGGAATCGAGTATTGACCTAGCACACACTAACACCATCATCAGATATCATATGCTTGAACTTACTCATTCGGCATTGCATTTTGCTGTTTACAGGAAACCAAAGGTGAAGCACGCTAGGTCCATGCTTTGGAGCTGGCTTCTGCAAATGGGCTCCAAAGTGGCGTTGCATTTTCAGGTCCTAGCAACCAAGTTGTAGATATTCGGACAACTTCATTTCAATTACGTGCGAGCACTGAAACGGGCATGTGAGCCATAGAGGTGGGTTGGACCTGGGAACAGCGTCCCGCCTTGTGAAGAGCAGCTTGTTCTGATGTTCAAAACTGCTCTTTGGTGTTCGTTTGTCAACAAGGCTGCAAAAGAGGCAATTCTTTCGAGGAGAGTCAGTCCTTCCGCCAACGCCGCTTGGACGAAATTCTCGGCTCGCAGAGGGGGGAGAAAGTTCCTGCGGTGCACAGATGAGGACACCAACAAATTTTGCTTGCAGCGTTCATGGGATCCATTGCTTTTTCGGATTTCTCAGAAGTTTGTACATCCTCACATTGTGAAGGAGGCGGGTTCCAGGGGGAGCTGCAGGTTGGCAGGTGGAGCCTTTTTCAAAGCAATCAGATTCCATCCGAGGCATGCACCACCTGAACCTGTTCATGAGAAGCGAGGGTCTTCCCAGGGACCTCAAGCGAAGACTCCGGAGCTTCTTCCTGCGCCTTCGGTTGAAATCGGGAGGACTTTGTGGCAACTGTTTTTTTATCTCCCAGTTGCCCAGTGGTGCCCTTTTTCCTTTATTGTTTGTGGGAAGGCTTCCCTTTAAACAGAACCCAAAGAAAAAGGATGCCCTTTTTTCTCCTGGCCACTGGGCATCTAAGATCTCTTTTGCGGCTGTAGCTGGGGGGACCCCAGCTCCCTTGCCCCGAGCTGAGGGGTAATGCCACCCATTCTGCCCGCGGTGCGCTCAAAATCCACGCCTGCTATGTTGTGCTATTTGTTGGCTTGACCGTGCTTGAAAATCGGTGTAGTGTTTTTGTTGTTTAATATTGTCTCATTGGTGGTGCTTTTGTCTTGCTGACGGATCGCTGCTTTCCAGCCTTCAGAGGCGCCTCCTGAGATCCAGACCGCAACTTTTCGGGCGAGCGGAGTCCACTTTGATCCACACTTCTTTGGTTGATCAAAGTGTCCTGTCAATGAACTTTGGTTTGGTTTTGGGAGATTTGTTCGAGCGCGGCTCAGCCTTCATATAATGTCATATCATTGGCAGGTGGTGTTGATGGGACTCCATTGTGGGTTGGGGAAGCGGTGCGGGGAGCCCCTGGCAAGAATGCCATTCGAAGCCTTGGCTGTGGCAACCCTAGTAAGACCATGAACGTTTGTGCGTGCCGTATTTTAAAGGCGGACTCTTTTAGAATTTCAGGCAGGACTAGATTGTAAGAAGCAACATGTCAGACGAGACGCTCGCCCCCCTGACTCATTTTCCGACTTGCTAAGAACCAGATGTCTACTGTAAATGTTTTTTGCCGTTCTTCTTGCCCTGGAATTGAGGCACAACCGGAGCCTCGCTTTGCACAACAACCAACTGGAGTTGTTGAGCCTTGGCTCGGTGTCGGCAGGGCAGCTTGCTGAGAGGTTCTTGATAGCCAAACTGGGTCCCAAATGGATTAGCCAATACTTGTACGTCTTTTCAGGCTGCCACATGAAATGGATAGTTTTCCAGTGTTCAAAGACGCTCCGAACAGGACACTCAGCAACAGGGGTCCTGTTTTGTGGTCACCAAGCTGTCGTCATTTGGATAAATCAGATGTCAAAGCCAGGCTTGGGGTTAGAAAAACAGGGCCATCTCAGCCAAGACATGTTGCCAAACGAGCCTAGAAACGCGATCATGTTGATGGCCTTTAGGGACCCAAGTGACCCGCAAAGCTGCTTTGAACCACACAAACTTCCCCACAACAATAACTCGCTGCGGCGCGTTTTTCATGACACACTCGGCGGCGGAAACCACTGCCCCAAGGGCTTCCTTAGGATTTCCACAGTTTCCCGCTTGGGGGTGCCGGCTGAGTCCCTCAAAATGTGGTCACATGTTGTGCTGCCGATCGCAGTCCCTGGCTTGTGGGTTCCACAACTTGACTGCTATTGGGTTGGATCTTTAGACTTTAACTTTTGGGGAAAAAATGTGTTTTCCACTAAGCCTCCAGAACGTTAAACTTTTTGCGGGGTCAAGAGCAACCAAGACAAGGTCAGCCTTTTTGAGGTTCTCAACGTGACGTGTCCCAGTGGTTTGGCGTTTTGGTTCTCACCGGCCCAGGGGCATGATGAGCCCGCAGCTGCGCTCGGAGGTCTGCTCTGCCGCGCGGGGCCCCGGTTTTTCTCGGTGTGGGCGGCCTGGAAACGGGTCGCTTTTCTTGGAAAACGGGGCGTCAGTTCAGACGAAGCGGCAAAACATCAGGTTGTTTCCAGGTGTTCCCTTTTTGGTTCAAGGCCAGCTTGGGTGGAGTTATTGTTTTGTCGAAAGTTGCTCGCATGGACTTTTTGTTCGGGTTGCTCGCATTGTATCGTAGTAGTGCCTGAGTGATGCCATAGTTGTAAGTGGTCCTAGGCAAAGTTGAATTCACAGCTGCCACTTGCAATCGACACAATAAGAAAGCACAGTACAAATAGCTTTCATGAAATTTACATGACGGGTATGTGTGACTAAGGGTCCATTGGAAGGGCTTGTTTAGCTTGGGCCAGGATGGTACCAATTCTAATCGTGTGCGAGCTTCATCTCCAAAGGAAGCTGCCATAAGAGCAACACCTGACAGCATCCAGCAGTGTCCAATTCAGTTGCACACTTTGCCAGACTTTGTCAGACAGACAGAAACTCTTTACATCAACACGTCAAAGTGGGCTAACCCGTCCGGACGATTCCTTGGATGTTGTTTGAACCTCGTAACTTCTTGAGAGACGTGCGTCCCCACGGAAATGGACATCCACTTGCACCGCTGACACTTCATTTTGCCATGGCTAGTAAACAGTAAACATGTGCTTTCAAAGCAAGTGGAAGTATATGGTTCTCGCCAAGTCAAGTTCCGCATGTCCCCAATTTACTCTGCCGGTTGGGCATAGCTCTTCTTGGCTCCCGGTCACTTGTGGTCGAACCTGTTGGGGTAAGCTTATGGGATGCAAACCCCGGGGGGTGGGGGGGTGGGGGCAAGTTGGCATCCTAGAAGCAAGCCCTTGGCTTCTCGCAAGGTCAACTTGCCCTGGCTGCAGAAGGTGAGCGTTTTCAACACCTTCATGAAGCTCCTTGGCTTGCAATGCGGAACTTGCTGGGCAATTGTTCTAGGTTCTGAATATCATTTGTGGCTTTGAAGGCCCGGTTCGCTGTCATGGGTCCTTTGCACAGGTCTTTATCATATCCGAATCATGTTGTGATTTTGTCGACCCAGAGTTGCCTGTTGGTTGTTGTAAGTTCGTGTTGCACAGAAGCTTGAGCCCTTTCTAAGTGCACGTAGCGCTGTGAGAGGTGGCTTGCCCAGATTTGGGCCACCTGAGGTTTACCTTGCCTTTGCCCATCCTGTTTGGGAATCCGATGTTAGGTAGCCGGAAAGCAAACAGGGCAATTGCTGGCTCAAACACAACCGTTTGAGTCAATCCTTATAGACTTTCCTTGGCAAGGGTGATGTTTTTGCAGGGGTTGCAAAAAGGCAACCCTGACAAACCTTGTCGTTTCTGGGTCGAAGAGTGGTCAAAGCAGAGTCCCCAAGAATATCCACAGGGCCCACCTGCTCTATGACGCACATACTCACCCCCATGCGGATATCTGGAATTGCTGAGTGTCATTGCATGTGCTTTCTCATTGGCAATACCGTGGCTGAAATGGACGCAACAGATAGCATTTAATGTTAAAAAATAACACCAGCATTATCGACAACTCTTGTTCACCATAGGCAGGGCGTCCAGCTTCTCACGGGTGATTGGTAGCTGTGAGTCATTCACCCGAGCATGAACTTGACACTTGCACAATCCTTCCGGTGCGTTGTTGAAGGTTGGAATGCCCAGACCTTTGCTAAAATGTCGGCACAGAGTGGGGGACGAGTGCCTTAACGGTTCGAACGGTTCCAGCCTTTCCCTTGCAACCTAGCTGACAATCAGTAGCGAGGCCATCGCATGCTTTCTTGGGGCATGCAAGGAACTCCTTGTAGCGAAACTCTCATCAAAACGCTGTCCCGAAAAGATCCAGAGACTGCCTCCCAGATCCAGTTTGGGCGTCGGGTGGTGTAGAAACACCTGGTTTCCCTCGAGCTGTCGAGACCTCCCTTCAGGCTCATGGAAGACCAGGAGCGCAAAACTGGGCTGCCGGCATGGAACTTCCGCGCTTGCATCGCAGAGGCGCTGGGGTAGGACATTCCCATGCAGGGTTCCCCATATGCAGCGTTTCCTTTTTTTGAGGATTGGCACTTTTAGGGTTTCCCTTAGTTTGAGACAACCCACTGTATCCCTTCTGATGATGTTGTCCATCACCTTTTGGGCCAATTTACAGTGAGCACATTTTGGTGGGGTGAAGCCGAAAGGGTGAAATAGGAAGCCCTGAGATGTTCAGCAGGGTCCCTGTTTCAATTGGTTTCGACATGGGCCATGTTCTTTTTAAGGGACCCTCTTCAGTGACCCCCCTTTGCCCATTTTTGATAAGTGGATTGCCCACTGAACACTATCACTCCAACAAACGGGTTCGCTTTCTCTAGAGCCACTGGCTAACTTGGGTTTTTTTGTTTAAGCGAGTAAATGCCCGCAGCAATTGGCTTCCTTCCATGCTTGTGCAACCATGGACTTATCTAAGATGCATCACCCAGTCGCTGTCCCCGTAGACGCAGATCCGATGTTTAAACGATGATCGACATGTAGCAGATTCTCACGACCTCACCTGAACTCTTGCAGATTGGCGGTTTCATGAGCCGGCCTGTACTCTTGGTCTTGCAATTTGTTGCTGGGGGTTGTGGAATCACGGGCGTTGCTGAGACTGGCTTGGGCCTTCCATCAGAAAATGGTGGTGATTTGTGTTTTCTTTCCTGGCATCCCCAGGGCTTGCCAGAGGCTTCTCGTAGTTTTCAGCAGTCTCCGGATATGTAAATTTCCATTTGGCGCTAGTACGCCCTTCTCCCGAATCGTGAAGCTACAGAAACCCAGGGAACAGATGGCCCTATATGTGTTTGCCAGTGGCGTTGAAGGGGAGGACAGGAGGCTGGCTAGTCAGTGGTTTAACTAGTTTTATATATAAGCATCCCGTAGGCCCGTAGGTATGCCGCTGGGTTTCTGAAAGCTATTGTGCAGCCACCGCAGCCAAACAGGTGTATCCGCTCTTATGCGTTGCTTTACTGATTTGTAACCTTGAAGTTCTTTGGGGACATGTTGTGGACGTATCTATCTTCCCCCGCAACCGCCGGCCCGGCGAGGTCTCGCAGCGCTTGGAGGCGTTGGCCTTTGCGCAGCAGGAGCACTTTGAGCATGCGCAGGCCGCTGAATTCCCTCTTACCCCTTTTTCGGGACATTTCCACATTTGCACTATGGTACCCTGCTTGAAGTGGAGATGGGGGAGGGGAACCAGAGGGACAATGGGCAACAGTGTGATCGAATCCCAATAGGAACAAGCACACCTCACAGCCCAGATCCAGAGCAGCCTGTTCATGAAGAAACAAGCATAAGATCGCAATGACATCTCACAAGCTTGATTTCCCAGTGGTTCTGGGCGTGCGCCTCCCACACTATGTGACTATGTGACTGTTCCTCAGGAGTTGCTGAGGGCCAAAAGCGACCGTGGGAACCCTAAAAAGATGGCCAAGTGCAGCTCCAAAACTGGAAACAGACTCGGCGACTTTGAAACAGAGCGATGCGTGGCAACGTGTAGGTCGAAAGGACATTTCATTTCAGGTCAGCTTACTTGCGGTGGGCAAACCGCGTGACAGTTGCCTTAGCTCGATTTGAAGCTTCCTTAATTCGGAGTTCAGACTTTTTGTGCTTCCTTTTCCAGCCGGCCTCCATAGATGCTCCCTCGTTTTCAAGCCATGGAGCTGTCGCACCCGAGGTGCTTTGCATTCTCTCAAAGGGGCTTGCGATGATCAACAACCAGCTGGAGCACAAGGGGGCAGTGTGGGGCGAGGACCTGCAATCGCCTGCAATGAACAAGATGCCGTCCGCGCAAAAATGCCAGTGGGCATGTCTCGTTTGTTAGGGGGTTCCTTTTTTGGTTGGTTTCAAAGGGGATTCAAAGGGAAGCCAGCGCCTATGCGAGGGGAGTTCCAAACGCAGGATTTTACACAGCAAAGCGTTGGCGATGCTGCTCAGAGCTGAGACATCGCCTGGCTCAGTGATGCGTAACTGAGTAACCTGTTGATTTGCTGAGCTTTCCTTACGTATGCCAGCGGTTTACGTGTCATATGTTCTTAATGTCAAGCGGGCGTTTTTCGGTGTAATCAATCATTTCAAGGGGAAGATTGGAGGAGCCCTGTTTCAAGTTCGGCGTGTGACAGATTGCCCCCACCAAACAATAAATCCATAACGTAAGACTTTGCCCGGCCGAATTTCAGTTAATTAGCAAAGCATGTGTGCTTTGCTGAGCAGGTCAAAGTCCAACATTTGGGATCAATAGCAAGTTGGAGGCCCTTTTTGGGCCCAGTTTGATGTAGCATTCCCCCAGGCTCGCAACTGGCGCTACAGAGGTAGATTCATGTAAACCCAAGCCGCTGCTGCACGGGGGACCTTGCTACTGGGATCATTCGGGGGCTTCCTGGGTTGCCAATTAGTTTCACGGAAAGCAAGTGGTGGCCTGTTGAATTAAGGAAACTCATCTTGCGGGAGACCCTGTCAAGTTAGATGTTGGTGGGAGCGCATGCCTTTTTCACACTTGGTGGCCAACTTAATGAGGGGGTCCCATTGGTCCCATTTGCACAGAAACTCGTTTTAAAGGAAAGTGTTTTTAGCCAGCAACCATGGACAATTTATTAGTTGCTCGGACCCGACCAAAGCCTCCCATTTGAACACGAGTTATTCACCTTGCTGTTCCCCACGGGTCACTAGTGATAGCCCGTTTTGCAGCAGTTGGAGGACTTCGTACTGTCCAACATCAATCTCATCCAACCTGTCAAGGCGAGGCAACATATCGCTTAGAGCACAGTCACCCGACCAACCCGCTGCAGTTTCTAGATGGGTGGTCCTGGCCGCTTCCTGCTGGCGTTCCCCCTTTGACCACGACACTGCAGGGATCGGGGTGACAATGTATGGGCGATTTTGTTTTGCGGCAGCACGCGAGCGGCATATGGACAGGTTGC
>CAUJNA010003232.1:512500-627500 GCA_963377175.1 Effrenium voratum
TAATAGGCCCTCTTGGGCCAAGGAAGTCGGTGACCCACCCAATCTTCCACTTGCAAGAAATCTCAACTTACTAATTTGAGAGCATCGCTTTGAGCTGATGGAGGGGATGGAACCCTTTGCAACATGACCCGTCAAGGGGGATGGATCATCGGATCATCTCTCGATGTTTTGGCGAGCTCACTTAGAACACGTTTGCATTTGTTTAATGACCCCAGCTTTTATGGAGCCCTTCGACTGGCACATGGGGACTATACCTCAACCTCAAACGAGCACGCTTGAAGCATGGCGGCTGAATGTTGCACGCAATATTGTCTTGGCACGGTGGCCTCGCTCCCTCCCTGTTAGCACATCAATCGTACGCCATCCTTGTCCGTCGTCTTCTTGATGCCTACTCACCACGGCTTTGCTTGTTCAAACTTGTTCATGGCGTCTTTGGTGGCCAAGGTTGTCTCTTTGTAAGGCAAGGTCAGTCAACGTCAGGACATTTCAGGTGCCTCGTTGTTTCAGGCAGGTTCTGAAGCGCCCTAGCCACGCCTGAACCTGTGCAATCCCAAGCCCCTGATGACGCGCTTGCTTCATTTGCAGTTTTGAGCTTTTGCTCTCTTTCTATAATGTTGGATAGCGATTAGTATAATGGGAGTGAATACAGACAAATCGTAACATTATTCACTCTGCTGAAAGGCAAAAAGGGTAGGAATTACAGAAAAAGAATCGGCCCGAAATCCCGAAAACATGTTCCCTTCCAAGAATGGACTATTTTTGAGGGTTGAAACGTTTCTGACCACTTACCCAGGAAGGCAACAATGCAGTTTGTTTAAGGGTAGGGAATTGTGGAAAAAATGGCCAGGGCAGCCTGCCAAGAAGAAAGCCCCGCTGTTCTCATGTACAGCCAGAAATGTCCAGAATCTCTGGATTGCTTCCTGTCCCAAACCACCAAATTCCTTATCAATCCCTTTTCTAGAAGATGCACCCTGACAAAATTTCAAGGGGGTGGCACACGGAACCCCCAGGAAGGCAACAATGCAGTTTGCTTAAGGGTGGGGAATTGTGAAAAACAAATTGGCCAGAGCAGCCTGCCAAAAAGAAAGCCCCGCTGTTCTCAGGTAAAATTCTAGTCCGTAGTGAGTCAGCTCAAAGGAATACTGAACCAATACTAATCCAATTCTAAACTGTAGTGAGTCAACTGAAAAGAATACTGAACCAATACTGAACCAATTCTGAACTGCAATGAGTCAACTTAAAGAATCCTGAACTAATACTAAACCAATTCTAAACCGTACTGAGCCAGCTCAAAGGAATACTAAACCAATACTAAACCAATACTAAACCAATTCTAAACAATACTTACTGGAAGACTACTCAGGCAGGTCCCAGTCTGACCCCCATGTTGTTTTTGGGGTTTTCGCTATTGACCCTCCCCAATTCGTTTGAGGGGGGGGGGCCTTTACTAATCACTCTCCAACAAAATTGGCTATGACTTTTAATGGGGAACCCCCCCCAAATGGTTGGTGGACATAAATCCCTACCTACACCAAAGGGCCCCTTATTGAAATTCATACCGATTCATACCCATACGAGTGTTCTGAATGCACGCTGAGATTTCTTGGAACGAAGCTGCGCTTGCGGCGAGCAGACTCCAAACGGAGTTCGGCTCGTGTAACTGCTAGATTTGTTCACACCGGCGACAGGCCAACACCAAGAGCGCTCGGATGAAGGTTAGCAAACACGCAGAATAAATATTACATTTGTTAGTTTTGCCTTCAGGATTCCCTCGGAATTTGAGAGGATCCGATTGCCCCAACCTCGCCCGGCGCCTTGGCATCCCTTCAGCCGGGCGCTCGAGGCCTCTGATCAAAGCTATCACCGGCCGATTCTCGTGTCTCAGCTAAGTGACGGAGGGACACCTGATCCCCTCCTTTGCTTGTCCACAGGATGTTGTTTGGGCGCCATCTTGCCTGCTGACGTCAGAAGTCTGTATGCGTTTGGCTCACTCGCTGGGGGCCGTTCGGCACCCCGGCACCCTGTGGCAAAGCCCAGGTCAACCTTTCAAAGGCTCCAAAGTGA
Source organism: Effrenium voratum (assembly GCA_963377175.1). NCBI lineage: Eukaryota > Dinophyceae > Suessiales > Symbiodiniaceae > Effrenium > Effrenium voratum. Next base: position 514,565 of record CAUJNA010003232.1, read on the forward strand.
GAGGACCATGCTGAAGGGGTTGGGGCAACACTGTGTAGAAGGCACAATTAAGCCTAAGCAGGCCTTCATGCCCCCGCAGGCATGTAGAGGAGTCAGGCGCGCGATTTAGAAAAGCCGCGATCTGCATTGCTGAGCCAGGTTTGCTTTATCGTTACCTGGGAACAAATTGGGAGCCATGTTTGTTCTCATCTAAAGATGGTGGACACATCAAAGAGGGTTTTATTATCGCCAAAGCCACTGCATAATTGCGCAAGGGCCTGAATTTTCGCGTGAATCCTTCTGCCCTGCTGCTTGAGCATGCTCCCCAAACGAAAGCAACAGACAGGAGTTTGGTTCTGCAAAGGCATTCCGGACCGTGAGAGGCTTGGATGTAGAACCTGACAGCGGTTCAGCGGTGGCATTGACAGAGGCGCTTGCAAAAGAGCACGGGGCATATCGAAACTGGAAGGAGAGCATCCCAAGCAAAGGCTTAAGGCTTTTCCTGGACCCCGTGCTGGTTTTGAACTTCAATCAGTTGAGCCTCCACATCTCGGAAAGCAAGCATTGAGACGTTTGACAACATTTGTGCCATGGTTGAAGGGCCTGCCAGTTTTTGCATTTCCATCAGCTGAACCAACAGCCGGGGTGCGTGTTTGTTTGTGCGGGGTGGGACCTGTCGCTGGAATTTCTAGGAGACCTCTGGCCCTCTTTTCTGCCCCCACTGTTTCCACCTTTCCGCAGGAGCTTCCGAGGTGTGACCGGGCCGAGCTTGGGGGTGGGGGAGATAAAGGGCTGGAAACCAAGCTCCCTGCACACCACAACGGGGACCTTTGCTTACGATAGGCTGGCATGCTGTAGTGTAGTCCCTTTGCAAGCATGCGTTGTTGAGGGCATCAGCTGTCTGCACACTGTCATGGTGTGCTGCTTTTTTGAAGGCCAGGAAGCACGATTCTGGTAGCTTGATGTACTGCTAGCTTGTGGGGCCCAATGAATTTGAGGTGTTTCGCTGTTGGTTTGGATTCATCGCCCGTATTTCAAGGTGCGAACACTAGGTGCGCTCCAGTATACATGCTTGCCTTTCTTTGCAAGCCAGCCGCCAGTCGATTTACACACATCGCCGTAGTTGTGCAGAGTTGTTGTGAATGGCTAGCCAAGCTTGGAGGAGTTCGTGCGCAATTCAACCAGTCCTTGCTGGTTTGTTTTGCCAGTTCTGTGTGTTGGCTTGAGGGCGAGATCCATTCATGTTGCGTCTCGGCCTGAAATTCTGGCCGCTGGAGTCTTTTCTTCACCTTTGTGAGCAAACAACAAACAGTTGAGCGTAATCCTTAGGGGACATGGATTGATTGGTTAGTTTCTAGCCCATCTATGGTGCCCGAATTGGTCGGCTTCCTGTTCAATGCTCTTTCATCGTTGGCCTACCCCGTGCGAAGCGACATTTTCATGATAGTTGCTGTTTAGAGTTGACTGGGGCCGTAAAGATCAAAATTTCAACAACATGACAAAACATACATGAGCTCATATTGTTGATTGTTTTCCCTGGAGCCAGCATACAAAGCCAATTGAGAACGGGGAGTTGAGCAAGCTGAGTTCCTTGGTTGTGCCAGGACGGCGCAGGTACTAGAGGCTGGGGGAGGGGGAGGAAATGGTCGGACGCGCTAGGTTGGTCCAACCCTGCGTTAGCCACCTTAAGCTTGACTCGGACGGATGCCGGCAATGCCTAGCCAGAGCCTTGCCAAAAACGGCTTTCTCGAAAAATCTGGCCCATCAACAGCCTCCCATGGGTGCCGCCTTTTGGCAGCGGGCAATGATCCAAAACTGGCAAGCCCTTGATTTGCAAGCCTTGGGGTTGCGTGCGATTGGTTTCCATGTCGGGCCCGACAAACCGGTCTGGCTGCCTTGTCCCAGCCATGGGTTGCTGACTTATGTTTTCATGGGTTGTTTCTCCCATCCCCCCCCCATTTCGATTTTTCGCATTGGTGCACTCATGTACTCGTATTTGCCGGATGCACTGCTAGCTCCTGCAGGCGCCGCCGGTGGTAAAGGACGGCGGAAAGCTGAGGAAGGAGCTTGGCACTCAGCAAGGAAGTCTTCCAGCCGAAAGCGGTTTGTCCCGAGGGTAGTTTGGTGTCGTTTAGTATTTAGAGCCTACTCTTGCCCCGATTGTTGCTGCAGAAATAGATGAATTTGCCACTAGGTTTTGGTTGTCCCTGCCGACCCAAGAGCCGAAACAACCTTGGAGGCCTGCCATATTTGGTCACATGTGGTGAATCCACCGTGGATGGCGTGGGTGCCTTTTTCAAGGGTCACAACTTGTTTTTTTGTAGGATTTTCTGGGAATTGCACGCCGGGGGGCGCTATTTCCTGGGAATGCTGCAAGGGAAGGACGGGTGACCTTTTGGTGTCCATGTTAATGCTCACTTTTCACCAAAGCAGCGGAGCTGCTTGAGTGAGCCCATGTATGTTTCCCGCTATCCACTACCAGGAAGTGAGGCAACGCCTTTTTCTTGTGGATGTAGTTGGACCATGTAGTTGGTGGGTGCCAAAGTGGCTGAAGATACAAGCTCTGACTGGACACACAGCGTGTGATATCTTCAAAGTTTGCTGCCTACTGACCACGCTGTGGAACGCCAGACGCCAAGGGCACCAACGAAGAGTGAAGCCGGACACACTGAAGCTGCGAAAGAGAAGGAGTGCCAGGGTCGTCTTCCACCCTTTCGGTCACACCATAGTCCTGCTGGAAGCTTTGTCAAGCGCGGGTTCATCAACTGTCAAAACGCGCTGGCAACCGTGTCCGAGCCGGCACTGCGGTGGATACCAGAACGGAGTGAAACAGCGAGTCTGAGGGCGTCTATATGAATGAAGGATTTCCAGGATTGTCTAAACTTACACCTGCCACATATTTCTTACCGCATGTTTCGATGCGTGAAAACTCAGAACAGAGGACCATGGGGACACGTTTGCTTCACCGCTGTGCAAATGGCTTATTTCCAGCATATGCCTAGCATTTTCTAGTACAACCTATTATAATGGTACCTTTGCAGCGTATGTCTAGCTGCTAGCTGATGTTTATTGTGCCCAGCTTAATCAGTCCTATTGCTAGGGCAAATGGGTTAACATTCTGAGATGCTCTTATCTTTGGATTCCTCTTAAATGCTCGCGGAGGTGCGGACTTATCCCAAACAGTAGCGCACGTGGCAAAGGGGTGCTTCCTCCACCTGCCTTGTTGAGTGGCGGAAAAATAAATAACCGACGCCAAACGCGAGGAGAGCCAGGAGCCCGAGAAGAAGTCAAAGAAGAAGGAGAAGGCGGGAGGGGCAGGAAATAAGCTATGTGGATCATATTCTTCAATTTCCTTAAGAATTGGTGTTGCTTTCCCCTGTTGCACTGTTGGTTCAAACGGGAATCTATCACTGGACCTGGACATATGTTTATTTGTTCGAGGGGAGTTGAGCACATGGAGCTCTGGCCATGTTGTTTGTGTTTATATTCATTGCATTTGCCACGCCTTTGGGGTGTAGTCCCAAGTTCTTCCTTGTTTCATTTGCCAGGTCATGCTTATGGCTTTGATTAAAATTGCAAACGAAGCATTTGCCAAGGCTTTGAGGATTTGTTCATTATTGATATTCTGCAATGACTCGGATAACACTTAGACTTGGCCAAAACAATCGGACCATCCAACCTGTTGGTTCAACCATGGCCCAGTTGACATTGAGCTAACACATTCTCCAGATTCTGCTTGTTCGAGCCCTGCCTACCCAGTTTGGTCCATGTATGGAGGAGTGTTGAAACTTTGCGTCTGAGACACCTTGAACCATAGAAGGTCCCTTGCCCCTATGCGCTCCGAAAGGTCCACCGGTGAAACCGGATCTTCCCAGACAACTTGACCTTTCCTTCTTCTTTTTTTTGGGTGACTGAGCAACAAGTTACGAGCTTTTCCAAGTGGTCAACATAGAACCAGCCCACCAAAGCGGCTAAGCGGCTTTGGAAGTGCGGCCCAGGAGAAAGAGAAGGAGAAGGAGAAGCCGCCAAAGGACTGTATGGCCGCCATGTTTCGTCGCTTTAAATGTTGTCGCGACCCGGACGGGATGCATCTGAAGGCCGCGGTACAGGCTCAAAGATACACACGTCTGATCCAACAACTCTTCGTGTTTTAGGCGCAGATTCCCCTTCTCAAGCAGAATGGGTGAATCTGCACGCTGCTTGCGACCTCACGAAGCGGACTGAATCCTGTTGAACCATGAGGGTTCTTGTTTGGCGATTCTTGTTCTAAACATTGCTTTTGGTTTGATTTCCCGTGCATATAGATGAAGCATCAGGGGATGTGTTGTGATCCTTCGGCCTGAGCCGCGAGGATACGGAGAAGAAGGAGCAGAAGGAGCAGAAGGAGCAGAAGGAGCAGAAGGAGCAGAAGGAGGTCCAAAAGAAGGACAAGAAGGAGAAGAAGCAGGAGCAGCTCGGAGCATTGAGCCCGGATAGGCAAGCTGAACAGAAGGTGCTTACGGGATGCACAAGTCAAGGGGGTTGAGCTGAGCTACATTCGCCAGGCAGCCGTTGGGTGTGCACTAAATAGCTCGCAATTTAGATGTCCCTCAAGCGCATCCATGCAAGGATGGATATGGGAGTCGTCCAGACTGTCCTGGTAAGGAGTTTTGTATTCGGTGACCATTGGTGGTGGTTAGGGTATCTCTGTCGGTGTTGGCCTTTGTTTCCAAGCCACTGTTTGAGATGGGTCAACATATTATTTACGAAGCAGGTTTGGATGACACATCATGTTTGCGGTGTCTCCCTTGCAACTTTCACGGAGAAAAATCGGAGACTCCCACAACATGACAAATTCAATCGTATGCTGAAATTGCATCGTAAGTGCCAAAAGAGGACCTTGATCGTCCACAAGGAAAGGAGTCGCAATCATTGACAAGTATCTTCCACGTTCCCCGCATTGCTTCTTGCGGGGGAACGTCCGGTGTTCCCTGTGAAGCATGTCGTGTGATCGGCTGCTGCAGCTCAGGTCGGAAGGGCTGAGCGACTTGGCTGACTTGCTGATCAAAGACTGGGTGTGTCACATGTGTCCCAGGGGACGCTTGCTGACATGCTGAGCTTGTAAGTTATCAGTTTGCGGGTTGAAGGCCCGTCTTCACTTCAGAAGATGCCCAACCGGGTTAATTCCGTTTGGCGAGTCAACTTGTCACGTCAGCTGGGTCTTTGTGCACGCGAGGCCCTGCTCAACTAAACAATCAAACAAACAAACAAACAAACAAACAAACAAACAAACAAACAATCAGCACAAACTCTTTCAACTGCCCCATGAAAACACGCATACGACGGGCAAGTGTGTTTGTCCCCGAGGCGGCTTGGCTTGCAATCTGCGCAGATCTTCCTGTGTGGGCAGCAGAACACCGCACGTGCAGCAGCACATGTAGCCAAAATTTGACATGTCCACTCTCCTTTCGCTCCTTTCTGCGAAACTCCCCCAATGTGCCTTGGGCGGCTTTTGGGCAGAGAGAGAGAGAGTGCAGTCAAGTTGAGCGTCAGTCAGTTCTCCAACAAAACAGATGTGTTGCTTCAGTCAGGATTGTTCCTGGAAGCATACTGGGTTGCACTTCTCACGATTCTTGCCTACCCAGCCTTCATGGAGCCATGATCACGCTTAATAACATTCATGCACATAAACTTCCCAACTTAATTACCTTTAATTCTTGCCCTTCCACAAGCCGCCTGCACGCAACGTTGGACTTTCTACAATGTCACTCTCAATTAAGCATTGGCGAGCCTCTTTGGCGGGAAATAGCGGGGGGGGCGGGGGGGGGGGGGGCGGCGGGTCTGGTTGGCCCCCCTCAGCTTGTCAATGCTTAGTTGTGCACCATCCATTCTAAACTTATCATTGCCAAGGCTTGATCTCAGATTAATGTTGCATTGCCAATTCTAAATCTAGTATTCCCAGGACTTACTGTACTCTCAGATTCCCAGTGCTAAACTTGAGCATTGCCAAGTCTAAGTTTAGTATTTCTCCGATTCTCAGAACTTGATTAGCGCTGTCAGTTCCAAGTTTAACATTTTCACGACTTACTCTCAGATTCCCAGTTCTGCAATTTGGCAGGACTTGGTCTCAGATTCCCAGTGCTTACTTAGTTTAGTAGTGCCAATTCTAAATTTAGTAATGCTAGGTGTTCCCCACAACCCCCCAAACAGTCAGATGAAACAGGATCAGGTGCTCCCGTGAGCAACCCCCTTTGTGTGACGGGTTTTGTTTCTACCAAAGGGGTTGTTTTGAACCATTTGATGGCTTGGGGACGATTTCAGAAACAGGAACCCGCTGAGCTGGAAAGGGCTTGAAACCAACCTTTCAAAGTAATAGGTATTTAATAGGCTGCGGCTCTGATCTGTTTTGTGCGTTGGCCCCGGCTTTCTCTCGGGAACTCGAAGGTTTTCGTGAGGGACGGGGCTTGCTCAAGTACTCCAACATCAGGTTGTTGCACGGAGAAGGCGAAAGTCTGCCGACCTTCTGGATGCGTCCCAATAGCAGGGAAACGTGATGAATGAGCTTGTTCGAATTCGTCATGAAGCGATGACGGACGCCGTAGAAGTCTCGGTTCATTCCTTGGTCAAGGGGCATTAGGGCGCTGCTAGAGCCATGGAGACCCTGCACGTCCCGGGTACTGATGTGGATGACTGAGAGACGCGGAGGCCGGAGGCCAGATGGAGCATGACCTCATGGAGAAAATGGTGTGGTCGACGTGGAGCAATTTCGACGCGGAGCTGGTGGAGAGGGCCATGCTGCGCACAAGCCTGCGCAAGAAGCTCGCGGAATGGAGGAGGGCATCGCTTAGGCGGAGCGAGGGCAGAATCAGGAGGCAGGCGACGTGACCAACGAGCTCTGCGATCCGTAAAAAAGGACCGAGTGCGACTTGAGAAGATGAACTTCTTCGTCATGGATACTCGACGCGGAGGTGAAGATGGGTAAGTCCTCGAAGGAGGCAAAGGCAGATAGACCTGCATGTGCGAAAAGGCGAGATGGCGGAAGGGCCCCTGCGGAGCAGGAGCAGGGGGCAAAGGCTTGACAGCCGACGTCCAAAGTAGGAAGGGCCGGCGCCTGAGAGGAAGATCGCTGGGGTGGGTAGCAAATGGCTACTCATGTCCAGCCATGACTCGTGCAACCCTGGAAGAAAAGGAAGAGCACGGTGACGATGAACGCGCTTGTCCGCAACCGTCATGAAGCGATGGCATGAAACCGCGTAAGACTCGGTCCTAGTCCACCACCATTGGCGGGTCCTGAGAGGAAGGAGTTTGGGGATGGCGGGGTTAAGAATTTGTGGTTGAGTTTGCGATGATATTCTAGGTGTTTTTTTGTTTTGGGCGGCTCCTCGTCAATGTGGGCGCTGCCCGCAGCCCGAGGCAACCTGGAGGAGCGAAGCAGTCGTCTGAAGGCTGAGCTGATGCGGCAAAAGGAGCCGCTTGGAAGGAACATCAAATCACCTCAATTTTGGCCAGTGGAGTGTCCAGTTTATGAGCGGATCCTGCGTTTCCCCGCGTCCGTCGGTGTTGCTTTTTCTTGCGCTACCCCTTGAGCAGGCGCCGTGATCCTCATTGGGTGGGGCTGGACGCGTCCAAATCTTGATTGCGACACAAACTTGTTTGGAACAAAAAGCGGCCAGGGAGTCTTTTCCACGAAGCTGGCCTTGTGTTTTTTTGTCGCGGCAGGGGGTTCGACTCCCACCCTTGCCGTTTGCCACTTGCCCGGACGCGTGCCTTGCTGCCTGTGTAGGCTTTCCAGTTCGGCATGCCTCCCTTGCAAACTGCGGGGAAGGGGGCTGGGGGCACAGCTGATACCTATGAAGAGGATTTGGCAAGCAGCTAGCGAACAAGGCAGCGTACTTCTTGCAAACGGTGCCAGCTTTCGGTCTGAACCGTATTAAGCCTTCATCCCCCAAACCCGTTTAACATTTGAGTCGCAACTTTGCAAAACGACTTTCATGCCAACAAAAAGGTTGGCAGTCCTAGAGTTTTTGTTCTGGTTAGTTCAAACATATACCCCCCAAAGGATAGAGGTTTGCGAGCTTGGGGGGAAATTTGGCTGCAGGCCTTGGGTCCCCAGAAGAAGACGCCTCAGGAAAGCTCCCGGCAAAGAGACGTCGGAAGCTCCGCGCCTCGCCTGGCACTCCCGCCTTGGGTCGGCAGATGGGACAAGGGGATACTGGATTGTACCTCTCATGTGGTTTGTTTGTGTTCTTGTGGTTCTGTTGGTGCAAGCTGACAATTCCAGGACGATCTTCTAAGGAACCTGTTCTTTTTGGCAAACGCTGCTAGCGTTCAGCCCGTCCTTTCCCAAGTGCCCATGGGAATGAACAGGAACCCCGTTATTTGTTAGTCATTGTGAAGGGGAAGCCCACCCAGAACAAAGCTAACGTGAACCCATCCTGAACAAAATAAACAAGGGCGTCACTGAACAACCTGGTCAAAACCACCTGGTTAAGCAGCCGAGGAATATTTTGCCACGTCAGCGCGTGATGTGGTCATTCTAACTATCACATACGCAACCAGCAACCGGCAAGGATGGGCTCAGAGCTACATGGCGTTCAGGCAAGGAGTGACTTGTCAAAGGCTATGCCTCTGCTGATCGCGCCAAACTGCGGAATGGCGCAGAAGAGCTATCAACGCGTTGAGGTTGGAAGCCTTCACACACTGCCTACCACAAGCACAACGTTTTAAAGGGTGTAGTAGGGCATTCAGCAACCATGTGATTGTTAACTGATCCGCCCCAACACCAACAGTTGATCCCCGGATTCGCAAGGAGTCTCTAGCAGATACTTTGTCAGCAAAACTATCTGCTTCCTGTGGCAGCCTTGTGCGTTGCCTTTGCATGCGTAGGGCCAGCAAGGCAAACGGCTTGCCGAAGCAACTCAACTCGGCAGTCAGCCCCATACCGTTGCGGTCTTTGCCCCTGAGGATTCCCTGAATCTCCAGTGCTCCCCTTTGTTCCGAGTCGGGTTTCCCTTGGAATTTCACCCCAAACACGCCCAAAAACGGCATGTGGTGGGCGTCCCTTCCATTTTTCATCCACCCCCCCCCCCCCCCACAAAAAACAAACGTCAACGGCGTTTTCCTCCTCCCTCCCGCTCCCACCCCCAGAGAGGTTGTTCCTCCGTCCCAGGACCAAGGAGAAAAAGGATCTCGGCCTGGAGGACATCCATGCCATTCCGGACGACCTGCTCTTTGCAGAGCTGGCCGGAAGGCTCCGGCCGACCCGTTGCCAGGGTGTCAGCCATGATTTGTTTTTGGGTGAATGACAATCTTTCCAACCTGATGACTCTTTGTGAAAACATATTCAGTGAGTTCTGAGCGCAGTAGCGGAATACCTTGGGTTCCTTGTGGTCGCGCCTGCCCACAGCTTTGTCGGCTGTTTTTTTTTCAAAACAAAAAAACGCGTGATTATTTACCAAGAGCCACGTGCTCGCTTGAAAGCCCAGCCAGTGTGAACCCCCCCAAGGCTCCTCCAAGGATCCAAGAGATGCATTGCCTGGGGTTTGTTTTTGGTCACAGATGGCAAATCAGCAGGGGTTCTCATGCCACAACACAACAAGCAAACGAGGAAACAGGAGGTTTCCACGCACCAGCCAATCACCATCATCTGCTATGGGGGAGCAACTCTCCCGGAGGGCCCCATTGGATGTGTTGACAGTGTGACCTTTGCTCACGGATGAAGGCAACAACATGTGTGAACCGGTTTTTTATTTTTGCCACGAATAGAGCCCACAAAGATGAAAACATCCGCCTTTGCGGATGGTCGCCTCGGGTGGTGACCCGGTTCAGGATAGAGAAGATGTGCCTCACGCGCGAGGAGGGCGGAGGTGAGCGCAAGAAGTATCAGGCCAGGCAGGTGTGGTGAAGGACCTGCTTAAAGAGGAAGCCCTTGCTTGTGGGGGTCCTTCTATATTCAAATGCAAAGGAGGTCAAAAGCATTGTTGGCGACAGAGGTGCTGGCCATTTTCGGGGCGAACTGGATTTGTTTGGGCCTATTTGGAACGGGTTCAGGAGTTGTTTTGAGTTTGCTTGGACAGGCTTTAGGGCTGTTTTGTGGTTGGTCGAGGGTTGGTGTAGGCTGGGCTTGGGCTGATTGGTTCTGGTTTCGGGCTGGTCTACGCGGTTCAGGCGGTTTAGGAATGAGGGTTGGTTCCAGGATTAGTTTTAGAGTTAGTTCAGGGTCAGGCTTGATGGCCTGGTTTTTAGGGTAGGTTTTAGGGTTCCCAGCCAAGGCTGGAGGATCCAACACTTTGAGCTGTTCCAGTGAAGTGGGCTTCCTAATTCAGATATTCCAGGGGCTCTTGATGCTCCACCACTTTGGCACCTTCAAGGGTGATATGGCCCCCTAAACCGGGGGCTAGGGCTTAGGGGGACCGACTGTCCAGCAACCTTGGACCGTGTGCAGAATGCAGACCACTCGCAGAATGTACATAGGAGGCCCCCTCTATGTGCATGATTCAATGATGGTTTGGGTGTATCGTGCTGCATTGCTGCTGGTGATGTGGAGAACTGCGGTACCCAAGTCTACCAAATGATGACTTGACTCGGCACTAGTTCCACAGATGATCAACCCTTGCCCCCATACACAACAAATCCGATATGTGGCTCCATTGGGTGCTGCCTGAGTTGGCAAACGTCCGGCTTTTTGGAAGACCCCCTGCCCCTTGGTAAAGGGTTATGTTTGACTGGGCCAGTCATGCCAGAGCCTCCAACATAGTAACCACACCCGCCCACTTCAGGTAGGGGGATAGATGAGGGATAGGATCTATGTGGGTGCATCTTCCGTGGCCTTCAGGAGCCTTGCAGTTTCCACAGGTGACACGCTTGCCCATGTCTATCAATGGAGTTTCATGGTGGAAGGAGTCGCACAGAGGCGTTCCCTTGTAGCGAGGGGTGGAAGGGTCGATCAAACTGTAGAGCCGCAAGGTGTTCAAGTTGGCGTTTGCCCCCAAGCTTGGCAACGATCACTGGCTGGCGTGTATGGGAGCGGCTTACCATAGGTCCCTTTGCGACCCTTGATTCGCCAGATCTTCGGGCCTGTGCCGCCCGACTGCACGGCCCCGGGAGCCAAATGGCACAAGCCATGCGGGCTTGGTGCTGTTTAATTACTTTTCAGTGGTGCTATGACACCAACACTGTTGGTTATCTACCAGAAGTCGAACTGCAAGGGTTGAACGCTTTTACCCTTTTGCAAATATATGCAGGATAATGATGAAGCATCGTCCATCTAACACGCCAACAAGTCTGGGAAAGAACGCAGGTTGCACAAACTGATTTGGGTTGGCAACTAAAGGAGATGGTGCATTAATTGCATGACTACATTGTGGCCTCAGATTGCTGCAAGGCGCACCTGCAGGATGTTCCCCGAAGCGTCTCCGCAGTCCCCGAAACAGTATTCGCCGCTTTTGTTGGAGCCAGCTGAAGCAATCTGATCATACTCGTACCTTGAAGATGGCTACCACCTTAGACCTGGACATTCGGGGATGCCCAAGCACGGGACCCTCATGCGCGAGCTCATTTACCCTCATAGGAGCTGGCCTTGGATTAGGCACGTACAACAAGCAGGAACGCCTACTAGCTTTCTTTAAAATGGAAGGTCCGCTTGACCACGATTGCGAGCCAGTGGGGTGGCTCACTCTCTGAGCAATATTAAAGTTCACCCATCCCAAGGACTTCACGATACTTCACGGTTTCTCCTATCTGTCAGTACATGTTCATGTTATGTTACGTTTCTGTTGTTGCAGTGCGCTACCTCGTTGTGCATGTTGTGCTGCAAGGAGGGCGCTCGCAAAAAGGCATCGCTAGAACAAGCGTCTTATATATGTGTGCAAATATGCATATAATGTATGCAACTACACACACACATATATATATATATACATATATATATATATGTACATATATATATATATCTATATATATATATATATAGAGATAGATATGTTTGTTCAATACATACATACCTGAGCAATAAATACTTTTGTTCTGCAATTACATTTGTAGCACAAATGCTTGCGAGCTCTCCGGCCCCAGGCAAGCCCCTCATCCCGAAGTATGAGTTCTCGAAAGAAGCGTTTCTGGAACTTGTTCGGATGTCTTGGTCCTTGGTTCTCTGCTCGATCAGCAGAAGTGGTTCGGCTTAGAGAACCCGCTGTTATTTCAATCGCGCAGGGAACCCTGGCTCATGATGTCGTGCCCAAAACGACTTTCTCAAACCTGTTTGGTTTTCATCTTTTTGTAGAACCCACTGATTGAAGCTTTGTAGATTGCAAAGAGGGGGCGGGCCCGAATTGCGAGGCGCACGGTGGCCTGAAGTTTGCGAGGCGATCTTTTGATACTTCGAGGTGCGAGGGAATATAATCTGTGCAGAATATGTAAATGAGTAGGTAAGCACGTGTATGTTTACCAGTTGTGGCCAACCCGAAGGCTTGATTATGTTTTTGTTTACAACCCATGAACCCGATTGTGATGACTTAGTGACTACTGTAATAACAGGCCATGTGGTAGGTCAGCCTGGCCTCTTCTCATATACAGTGCATTGCATATGCATATAGACGTTTATAGAACATGTATAATCATATTACTTTGTTCAGTGGTAGGTACGCAATTCAAGTGGCATAAACATATTGATAGATAGATAAAAGCAAGTGCTTTTAAGACACGACTGCAAACATGCGTGGTACAGGATTCGTAGCGAAGGGGGCTGGCTGCAACCGGAGCCAAGCAGCCGAAAGCCGCGGCCCGCACCGAGGCTACCTGCGGACTACAACTGGGATGCCCTGGCTGAAAAGTTCGGGGACTTCAGGAGCGGGCGGTCTTGGTTTTGCTGACCACCTGTCTGGTTGGAATCTCAAGGGCCCCAACACCAAGAAGGTGAATCGGCGGTAGTTGGGGTTAGACACTGCGCGGGGGGAAGCAGTACCAATTTGTTTGACTTGCGTTTCGATTGGGAATCCTCAGGTAAATCCTTTGCCTGGGCAGTGCAAAAAGCTTCTTGTTTCGGGCTCCGAAATGTGCTTCGAGTGGGTCTTGACACTGGAGCTGCGCGGCCAATCTGGGCCCATGCGCTTGCCATTGCCATTGCCAGCAGTGAAGAAACTTGATCTAGTGTCGCCTTCGCCTTTTTTGCAAACAAGGCGGCGCTTGGCCTTTCATGAGCTTCCAAATCGCGGCCGTGCCAGTGCCATGAGACCTCTCTATCAACAACAGTCCCATACGAGGGTCTGGCGCAGCTATTTGCATCGTTCACGCCCCACCTCGGTTGCTTCGGTGCTTGACATTTGGAGTCGGACTGGCCCAACTGCTTGGTGTCTATTGCAAGCTGGCTGTGTTTTGCTGGCTAGGTAATAGTTTGTGGATTGGTCGATTGTTTCTTTGCTTGATGTTTTGGTTGTTTCGCTGTTGGGTCGCGTTGTTGTTAGACTGCAATATGAGTTGGTTTGTTTTAGTCTTCATTGTTGATGTGTTGCGCCCTTTCTGTTTCCCAACATGTTGCAGCACGTGCTTCTGCAGCAGAGCATTTGTCGAGAAGCGATCATGCCGCTGATTTCCCGCAGATGCCACTTGTTGATTTGGGTTTCAGGATTGAGGGCCAGTCCCTGGCTGACACCTTCCGGCGCTTGAACGAGAGCCCGGGGCCACGTCGATCTCCTGCGCCCGTTTCCCCTTTTGTTGGAGGGCGCTGGCCACAGGCCTGGCCCGAATGATCTTTGCTCTAGGGACTCTTTGTGGAGCGTTGCTGCTGATCAAAGACCGAGTAGCAATTATATGGGAGCTCGTTTCAAGGGAGCTCGTTTCAAACGTGCAAACATGTCAGGGGAGATCCTGCTGTGCATGGAACATGTACGTCTGCCGGAGTTTGGGAGGGGACAGGCTACTTGTTGCCAATGCAGCATGTACCACGGGTTCGCGCAACCTCTGTGTTTTGTCCAAGTGGTGCAAAGTTGCTTTGCTAGTTGCAAGGGCGCACTTGCTCAGCTCCAAGTATACAAGTCGAATTAGTTTGCGCACGTGCTGCGACCCGGGAGCCCTACCATTGATTTTGATAGAACCTGTTTCTTTGTAAGAAAGTCCCGAGGGCTCGTCAAGGCCAACGGCCTTGCGCGGGGGGGATTCCACTCTGTTTTTGTTTAAATCTTTTCTGGGACAGCGGTTTGCTGTAACAGCAGACGGCAGCTTAGTGAATAGATGGCCAATGTCGGCAAAAGGTAAATGATGCTGCCGATGTTGCCGCCCACAGATGGCCAACCATGGCGCAGCCGCAAAGTGTTGCTGCCCAGCAGAGCCTCAATAGACTCAATAGAGCCTTCGTTCCAGTCCCAATGCGTTTGTACAATCCTTGCGACCAAATCATTGGTATAGGAATGCCCCAAGACGCGAGCAGCAGTGGAGTAATTGCAAGACTTTGCCTTCCCCCTGTGATTTTAAGAGTGTCCAAATGCATGTTAGGCTGAAGTTGACCTCAAATCAAGGCGCTTCACACTATTTGTAGGTGGCCCGGCGCTGGTTCTGTGGTATATGGGTGCTCCTAAGATGTGGCGTTGCTCAGGCGCCAGGGCCAGCGGATGCCTTGACGTGGGCTGGCCCAGTCGACCGGACCGATTGACTTCTGACGGGTCCCGGGCCAAACCGTTTCACTTGGGCTTGGTATGAATAGCACCTGCTTAGAGGTTGATAATGGCCATGCTTTGTGACTTAGACGATGAGGATTCAATGAATCCCGTGGGAAACATGACCATGGCCCAGGTCGGAAGAGCTTGAGCAGTCCCATGCATGGTGGACATCTTCGGTAGGGTAATTTTCAAGGGCCGCATCTCGCTCGTTCCCTCTTGCAGCTGCGGGAAATCCAGAAATGCTGGATTACACTGTTGTGAAGGCTAGACAAGCTCAACCACTTGTGAACCCCCAAACTATGGGTTGTTTGCGCCCCTTCTTGATTCATGTATGGGGAAAATTGGCAGCGGCTTGTTGGGGAAGCGAATGGAGTTGAGATGAGGTGAGCACTACGTCGTCCATATCTTTGGCAATCAATCTTGCCATGCTTCCCTGGTGCGGAAACAACTTTTCCGGGCTTCCTGTATTTGCCAACACTCGCCTGGACATGACTGTGGAGCATAGCGCAAGCACATTGGTCGATGAATGTTGTTACCCCTTCGGGCATTTTGCTTATGGGGTTAAACACCGAAAAGCGCTTCCCTTTGAACCCTTTCTGTTCGAACTCCAAGTTCTGAAACACTTGGCGAACCGGCAGCAAATCCCTGCCGATCACACCTTGCCCAACCGAGGTCGGGGACCTTGGGGCCCACTTCTCTGCGAAGGTGCGAACATGTCTTGGCGAGTATCTTCAGGTATTTGGGGCAAAAGTGAGCTTTGGGAGATCTTCTTTTCAGGAAGATTGTGCTGCTTCCCGTTTGGGTTGGGCACGTTTACCCTCATCAACCACATTGTTGACATGTCAAGCGTTTAATTAGGTCATGGACCAACTTTGGCTGACCAGGTTTCGGAAATGGAGTCCCCCCAACATGAAAGGCCACTCCTTTTGCAATTTGATGCAAATTGCACGATGTACATGTGACCACATTCGGGTTTTTCTTGGTTGGCCTGGCTTGCAGTGACCATGTTTTGGTGCACGCCTTTCCATGGCGTAGTTGACTCTCGTGGCTGTCAGGAGTAAGACCACTATGTTGATATTTGCACATGTGGTTGATGCCAACATGCAATCATAAGCAAATGACAGGTAGGCGTATCCTGATGTATCCAGCATATACAAAAGCCCATACGTGGAACAATGAAGCGGCCATCTTGTCTTTCCCACATATTGATTGCTGCAATCAAGCTGCACTTGCTTGCGCTTGAGTCACCGGCAACCTGCATAGCGTACCCTAAATCCCCCTGATTTGGTTGATGGCCCCAAAATTGGTCCCAATGTTCTCCTAGCCCAAACCACATCGCTCCTCGACATCATGTCAATAGCGAGGTCGAGACAATTGCAGTCAAAGGTACACGAAACAATGAATCATGGCAGAGAGCCTTGACAGGTTGCACAGATTGGCACTATCTTTCCTTGCTCATGGCTGCTTCTTTTGCCGGAACGGCTCGTGGAAATTAAATGAACAGTCCAAGAGGGCTTCCACGAATGCCGAAACACCACCCCAAAGGGAAGTTTGGCATATACCCCTGAGATGGTGTTTATGTAGTGGTTGCGTAACTCCCTCCCCCCTGGCTCGTTTTCTTTTTGGGGTAGTGGGAGCCCTCCATGGCTTTGTGTATCGGACGCCAGGCCGAGTCCTACTGGCAGGAGGACGGGACGAGCACCACCCGCTCGGCCAGGGGCCCGGTTTTTGAGACTTGGAGCCGCGTAACGTGGGAGTAGACAAATGTGCTAAACATGAAGCATAATCTGGGAACAGTGTTTTTGCTGGTCCCCGCGCTTGGCAAGGCCGAGCTTCCTTTGTTTGGGCCTTCGGAAGTGACGCTTTCATTGTAGCCTGGTAAAGTTTAACCTTCGAAGGGAAAAACAGTGAGGATGGGCTGCATAGTTGAGGCCATGCAGGCATGGAAGGTGGACACGCATTTCGCGGGCATAGCTCCAGGGTCAAGTCCAGGGTCAAGTCCAGAGTGAACAAGTTAAGTGTTGGATAGTTTGAGATGCATTCTGCTGGCTTTGAGCTACGAGCTGTTTGCTTCATTTGAATATGTGCAAGTGCCGCACCATCAATAGGAAAGGTTGAACCTGACAGGGTGCCTTTTGAATCGGAACACAATCTTACACAATCATACAGGTATCTTCCCTGCATTCTGGTGCTTCATGCGCTCGTCCAGTTCTCCCTTGAGTGTGGCTTGCCCCCCAAGCACAAACGGCCCAAACCAGCACCCTCAGCATACATCTATGTCATGCTGCTTCATGCATTCATTCAGCCTTTGATCGGCTAGCTGTCCCAGTTGTTGCTAGCTGTCCTTACACAGCAACAAAGGCTTGAGTTTCACGGTAGCTAGAATAGTTTGATAGAGCACTAAATCTTGACCCTTGCACATTCAAGAAACCGCAAATATCTAATCGTACTACCTGGTGACCGAGTGTAGCCTTCAGTGATTCACTGAACGCCCATGAGTCAATGGTAGCTTCTAGATGTTGATTTTGTTTACATGACAACATGCGCAGATCTAGGGGCAACAGAAGGGTGGTCAACATAAAGGCCCCAATCAGACGAGCAGAAGCCAGAAGTAAAGGCATATATGGCCAAACTCCCTTGGGGGCAAGGTGTACCTGAGCCTTCCTTCGATCCCTTCGGACCTTCTGGCTCGTTGGGATGCGCTCGCCCGCGCGCACTGAGATGAGCTTCACCTTTGACACCGAGGCCCTGGAATTCAGCACTCAGGATAGGAATTGGTTGATCTGATTTCGTTGGTTAAGCGCCACTGTTCAAGAACATTCAAGAACCACCAATCTAAAACTCCGATCTTTGGGGCCAAAAGCTGAAGTGGAGAGTTGTTTGGGGGTCGGAAAGAATAGGGGCCCCTTCTGGCACCCTCCCATCTATATGGGAATGCAGCCCCAGACCATTCCAGGCAAATCCTTACAATATTTTTCATATTGTCCGAATGCTCAACGAGTCGGTTGGTGGCTTTCAACAGTTTCGGCCCATGTTCGGGATCTACAAGTTTCCCCCTAGCGAGGCTGCAGAGGGGGTTATTGTGAGGGCGGGTGTGCCTCAAGTAGAAACAAACCCATGATAGTGCTTTCCCTTTCTGGTTCCACTATCAAACAACCCGCCAAAAAGTATCCTCCAAAATGACAACTCCAAAAGAAAAGCTGCACCTGGATCGACCAACTCGACCCTGCACTGCTGGAGCAAGTGTCCGAGAAAGCAATCCTTTGTGATCAATGTGTTTTTCATGTTGGGTAACAGAGTCTGAAACCAGGGCTGCTGGAGTGCCGGCAAGCCGGGAGCGGTTTGAAACCTGTTTGGCCAAGGGTATGCTGCAGAAAAAGCTTGCATATGGCCCATGCGTGCAGAAGCACCGTGTTCTATTTGATCGCGGGTACCGAAAGCGCAAGGGCTTGTTCATTCTTCTTTGTCACAACATAGCCGTGCTGTAGTGCTATGTTTCCCTATCGCATTTTCCGCTGACGGTGGTTGTGTTGCAGTTCTTGCTCCGGTGCAAAGAAAAGGAGGAAGGAGCCAGCAAAGGGTTTTGTTCCACCGACCTGCAGACAGTGGTACAGTTTACACTGCATATGTGCATACATGTTCGGATAGCGCTTGAAGAAGTGCACAGTCACACTGCGTGGATGGGTATCTTTTGAGGTGTTGGAAGGGCGTTGTCGTGTTTTGTTGTGTTCCGCCAGCGCAACCAACTTTCACGCATTGAGCGTGGGAGGGGCTCCAATATGTGGTGTTGTTGATGTAGAACTCCGGTAGAACCCTGGGAGAACATCACGAAACATCTTAATTTTAGGAGTGTTTAAGCTGGATGCCAAGATGCACGCCATTCCATCAGCAGTTTCCTAATACAGGGTGTACGTTACGGCCCACAGGGGTAGTCGAGTTCTTGGGGAAGTTTTCTGCCACTACCTCCCACAGAGGTGGCCTAATGCACGATTTTCACTCTGTCAGACTTAAGATACTGGTGCAAGCCACACTCACTTCTTTTTGCAGCCTCTGTTCCTGACCAACGACAGGGCAGCGACAGCGAAGATGAGCCTCGGCCTTAGCGTTGACGAACCGCTTGCGTTTGACACTCGTGTTGAAAGCTGGGCAGCGGAGGAGGGAATTCCCGTAGAATTCAGCCAGCACAGATGGGTGGCTTGCTTATTTTTGCCATTGGCCCTGGAGAAAAACCGTTTTCCTTGTTTACTGCTACGTATTGCAGACCCTCTAAACACGGAACAAAGAACCGCCATACAGAAAAGGAATGCAGGCATACACTTGGTTTTTTGAGAACTGTTCGATTTTCCATGAACTTCCCATTCAACATTGCAGATCTTGTCTTTGTTTTGCTTGGGGAGGCTCGCTGGCCTTAGGGCGGTCCTGGCTTGAATCAGGTCATTTTCAGGAGTCCTGGCTTTGAAGGGAGCGATGCATAGGGAGGAGGTCGCACAGCCATGAAGGGTCTATTTTGATACAAGGCACAGTTGAAAACTCAGGGGTTCACATGATTTCCATCAAGGGGTTTTGTCCACCTGAAAGGCATGCAGACGCCAGACGCGTTGCACCAAGGGGCGAAGAAGTGGACGAGGCCAGGCCTCGGGTGTTCGGATCTTCGGGTGGGCTGGGCCAGCCGCCCGCCCGCGCCAGGTCGCAGAGGCTCGGAGGCAACTGCGCGAGAGGCGCTGGGAGTCGATACGAAGCTCGGTCGTTCCCTAAGGGCGGCACCCCTCGTCTCAATGCAGGCTTGCAAGTTACAAGCTACTTGCATGTTGCACTTTGAATGGCGGATGACGTGGCCAAGATACTCTTTGATATGGGTTTTGTTGCCATGGGCTTTGGCTTAGATTGCTCTTAACTTGGACACTAAGTGGTGGGAGCTGAGTGATTTAGGTATGGAACCAGCTTCAAGCATCAGCAGACTCGATAGGCATCCAGGTGCCTCGTGAATCCTACCTCTCGCTAGTTAAACGGATTGAAGACACTGGAAATTCAAAAGAATCAACCAATGTTCGACCAGCTTTATTGCTGCGACCCTTCAACATAATTTGAAACTGCTTTGGGGTCCGCAATTATAAAGCGTTTTTTCGCGGAGCGCCAAGTTTGAGCCCCTTCCTTTTCTCATGCCTACTCATCTCTTTGAAAGCTGACAGGCTGAACTTAAAGCTCGGCTCCAAATTTTGGCCCTTTCCGGAGCCGAGCAAAGGCTTTGCCAGGCTCCACGACTGAGCTGGCCTTACAGCTGCCGAGGCACTACTTAGTGAATTAGGACTCCGAAGTTGTGGAGTTGCAAGACGAAATCAAGCACTGGCAAGGCGTAGTTACGTGTTGGCCTAACTGAAGCCCTGCCCAAATTCCCACTAAACCAACCCTAAACCAATCCTAAAGCAACCCTAAACCAATCCTAAACTAACCCTAAACCAACCCAACCAACCCCATACCAGCCCTACACCAGCCCTAAACCAACCCCAAACCACCCTAAACCAACCCTAAACCAACCTAAACCAACCCTAAGCCAACCCTGCATCTTTGAACAAGTGAGCCCTTTGCGGACTCTGCCGCGTTTTGGAAACAAGCTTCTTCGAAAAGGTAAACCCCCTGCAGCTTTTCTGAGGCCGGACCACCGCGCCGAATTTAGGAAACAAATAACCCTTCCGCCGGGGTTGGGCGGGTTGGGGGGATCATGCTAAAGAGGGTCTCACATGACATTAGCCCGTTCAACCTGGAAGCGTTTCTGATCAACTTGGAGCTTCTTGGCGTTTAAAGTTAACTAGCCAGGGTTCACGAGCCTTGTCTTTTGTGCACTTTGGGACCTGGTGCAAGCCTGATTTCCCTGGATGGCCCAACGAAGAAGGTCTGCCCAACCATCCCCCCCCCCCCCGAAAAAGAAGCAAAACAAAACACACACAAGCAAACACACACACACACAAAACAAAAACACTTCCGAAGCAGAAGAATGCAACCCTCAACCCCAGGCATAAAAAAAAAAGAGGAATCCGGGCCACTCAGCTCGCTCACCGACGCGCACCAAAAGCGCCAGGGGCGCGCAAAAGGTGGGCCGCACCCGGCGCAACCAAAAGCTGCGCCTGGCCGGAAGCCGAGATCGCGCGGTTTGCAGCGGGCCAACTTGACATTTGGACTGAGACCCAGATGCAATGGAAGGGTCTGAATTACTAACTGGTCACTGTGCGTTCTCCTGATTGTGACTTAACTTGGTTTTTAAGCTACCTCAACACTCCGTTCAAATTGTTTGCCCCCTTGTACTATTCGTCTTTTGGCCGTTCTACCAGTTATTTTGCTGTGTTCCCATTGTTGGAACCACCGTAATTGTAACCCATAGGTCCCGCGTTGGGAGACGATTGGAGAGGGCCTTGCGCACTTCCACACGTATGTCATAGCGTCCCCTCCAGGAAACTTGTTTTTCTTCTTTCGTTCATTCTTTCTTTCTTTCTTTCTTTCTTATTGTTGTTGTTGCCCGCGCGGGTGGGTCGGTTCCACAGAATCCAGGCGGAGATGAGTTGGTAAGGGCATTGTCTTCGAAGCAACGAAACCGCGTGTGGTTCCTACAATCTTATCACTCAGCTGACCTTTGAATGATCGAACCTTGTGGCTTTTTTTGTTTGCCCTTCTTCATCATGGCTCCAGAAGGTTGGCCGTTGAGTTTCAGGTTCTGCTTGGGCAGGTGAGGTTCGCATTAGCCTGCATAACACACATCTTTACCATGCTCTTCGTAGCTTTGCTTTGCTCTTGCTGCTGCATTTGGCTTCTTCTGTGCTACCAGTACTCGCAGGCCAAGTGTCCTGGATTGGCGCTGCTCCTTTGTTTTTCGGGAGGCCGAGGCACATGCTTTGGGGTACGCAGCGAGGAGGAGGAACTTTGTGCTGGGGCACGTAAAACACGCGGTATTTTGCGAGAAAACCTTGGCACGGGGGGATTGACTCCCAATTTGTGTACATTCTTACTCTACTGGCCATGTTGATTTTGGGGAATGCGCATAGGACTTTCTCCCAGAGTCCCGTGCTGGGCACGTCAAGGGTTTCGCCGTGTTGCTGAGCGCTAGGCCCGGAAGTGCCCGGATCCAGGCCATCGGTGTCGGAGCAATTCGCAGCGTGAGGGCCGAGGTTTTGGTGTGCGTGCGTGTCTAGATTCACGAGGGTTAACCACACTGGGGGCCCGGCTAGGGGGGGGGTGGTCAAAAGATAAACCCTGTCTGCGCAGTTTTTGTCCAGCAGCCGGGGCCTCACTGGAGCCAGAATTGGCCTGGAGGGCCTAAGGGTTCCAGACGCGTTCGGTTCCATCATGTGACCTTGCCCCGCTCGGGGCCAAAGTCCAAGGGGCCCAGCTTTTCCCATGGCCACAGGCCCAGGTTGCAGACCCCAAAGTCCATTTCGGCCGTTGCAGCCTGGCGCCGGGAAGGCCCTTGGGTCTGACTGCCCAGTCGGCATCCCGATCGTCTCTTCCCTTGTTCTGTCCCCATTTTTCATGTTCACTGGGAACCACACAGCCGCAAAGGGTGAAATGCTGATGTTTTGTGTCCATGTGCGATGGTGGAAGGACAATCATTTGGGCAAATCATAGTGATCCGAAGAAAGGGGCCGGCAACCTCTTCCACGATGCTTGTTCCTTCCTTGGGTCCGGTATGTCAGATCAAGGAATTCTCACATGGCTGTGGGTCAGCAATAGGCCCCAAATGAAGCCCTGGTAAATGGAACCAAGGACTGAACCCTGTTGACCCCTTGTGGTTTAATTTCGACCCATACCCATGCCTCATCCACATGTGTACCAAAAGGGGGGAACAGGATTCCCAGAAGTTCCCACTACCACCGGTTGTGTCCAGAGGTCTTTGGCTACGGCAAAGCTGGGGAACATGCTTAAAACACGACAAGCCAAGCACGGGGGCCCGTGTAGGTAGCCGATCATCGTAGGGGTATGTGTGTTGTAGTTCCCTTGGCCTGGCATACGTGTTCAAGCCACGTTGATCCATCCTGCTCCTTCAGTCGTTTGAGTGTTCGGCATGGCATTACACGTTCAGCATAATTAAAAGTACATCTCCGTTGCCGACATTGATTTGTCTAACTGTCGTTCCTGCACTTAGTGGCTTCTTCAATGTCAATGCACAACATGCCCTTTTCCAAGACGTTGTTTGCAGGTTTCTGTCATTTTTAGATTGGGGTATGGATCGGATGAGCCAGCCAGGACAATTGTCGGCTCATTCGGAGTTGATGTCCTCATTCCGTTTTCCTTGGCGACTCCTGAATTGAACTGTGATGGACCTTTTTCCCATTTGTGAAGGAATCAATAGGGCGACCAAAGCAGAGGAACCTTTCTCGAAACTTGCTCCGTGGCAACTGTTTGCGAGTTGCTCAATGGATTCCACTCTTCAAGCTGTTTTGGGTTTGGTGGGTTTTTAGCCGTACAGCTTCCAAGCAGCATAAGGAAGGGCTCCCTTGTGTGACCGGCTGGGCGCGAGGCAAGGGCTGCTGCAACCCTCGCTGCGAGAACTGCTCCGGCAAGAAGAGCGAGACCTGAGGCGTGCTGGATCACCCTTCAAACCCCATTTGGCGCATTTGGTGGGTTCCCCACTGCTGATGAAACCCCAAAGAACGGTTACCTTCTACCAGGGTCACTCGACAACTGGGAGCTGGCTGCTTAGTGGCTTCCGCTTGTTTCAAACTGTGGCCGACCGTTTGACCCTGCGGTGCACATGTTCCAACCATTTGGGCCGGATTTTTGGAGGGTAGCCCTTTTTCGTTGTTTTGAACATCAGGTTCAATTGGAAAACATTTGAGTCACAATCAAAACCCAGGTAGATCAGGTAGATGAAGGTTAGTAAGGGACGATCCCAACAAGAAATGGCTGCGGCCGCCTTCTAAATTCTTTACATGGTTCTGGGTCGACCATTTTAATACCGGGTTTTGATTATGACTCGTTTGAAGCCACCCAAAACAGGCTTTGGACAAGCACGTTTCAGGAGCTTGGGCCGCGCCGCCGAAAGGACAGCTGGAGTGAGGTCCCGAATGCACGCGGACTGGGGAGACATCTTGCAGATCGGCAGGTCAGCAGCTCTTGAAATTGCTCAATTGCCAGAGAGACTTCCCTTCCGTTTCCAAGGCTTTGCAACTTTGAGGGTGAGCCTGTTCTACCCGCAAACGCAGTGCATCGAAAATGATCGCCTGGTCCAACCAAAATTCGTTGCTAAAGTTCACTTAGCTAGCGCTGGTCGGAAGCCCGGGAAGCTGCAAAGGCCAGCTGAGGTGCAGAGGGGCCTGTGATGGGCCGCCATGATAAGCTATATAGTTACCAAAAAAAAGAGAAGGTGTAGCACATCTTTGCTGGATTGTAGAAGGACACTTACTCTCACCGAGGGACACGGAAGACATGCAGGAAGGCTTTCCGAGAGCTGTTTGGCACCTGTCTTTGCATCCAGCTGGCTCCACCGACTACCGACTACCAGACCGGGGCTGCAACAGGCCACGGCCGCGCGGATTGCGCGCAACAGAAGAGCACGACATTCAGGTCGGGGTGGGTCCAGACTTGACCACCAGGCCAAACATATCGACCGAAGGGGAGGGGAGCTCAGCCATGATGAAGGTTGCTTACTTCTTGTCTC
Organism: Effrenium voratum; assembly: GCA_963377175.1. Taxonomy (NCBI): domain Eukaryota; class Dinophyceae; order Suessiales; family Symbiodiniaceae; genus Effrenium; species Effrenium voratum. The sequence continues at coordinate 538,820 of CAUJNA010003232.1, forward strand.
TTGGTTTTGATTTGTCGGTGGGTGAGTTATATTTCACCTTAGGTTTTGCGATCCAAGATTATCCACTTTCCTGTTCAACCGCCTGTTCTTTGGCTCCACGTTGTTCTTCTTGTTGAGTTGTCGCCATGTCTTTTGGGGCACCATTCCCACAGAAACTGCCCGTCAGCCCCGCCCATGTCGCAGCATCCTTTTCGGATGCATATTGGACGCTTTCTGCCACAATCGTCGCAAGCAGAAGGCATAAGCTAGTGTATAGCCGTAAAGAAAACTATATATATATAGAATAGACACACATACAATCTACACGTAGATAATACACATATATATATATATATATATGTATACGTACTCGATCCCTCACCAATGCTTACACACATATACATACATATATATATATACATATGTATATAGAAAGTATCTACCCCTGATAGAAGCATAATATAACCATTCCACAAACACATACCTGACAATGGTGTTTGCCATGGGCATAGACATGGCAGAGACATGGTTCCAAATGGTGGACTAGGTTTGGAGCAGTTGAGCCAGAACAACTCAACACCTAGGGCGCGCTTGAATCCACATTCAACAAGAAAGGCACATGGGACATGGGACGGAAAGCTACTTCTCAAGAAGCCCAACATGACACCCCAAGAAGATGTTGCAACAAACATGGATCTGTTGGGGGTGGCCGGGTTGAAAGAGAGCAGACCGGTCTGGAGGCTCGGAATCTGCCTTTTAAGTCCTCCATTCGGCTCGAGCGCCTGCCGCCAAAGAACAGCCGCGAGCACGGACTCATGAAGTCTTCCTTCCCGACTGTATCGTTTGAGCAGCATGGTGCCCCCCCAACCCCACACGGTCCTTGACTCTGGTGTCATTTTCTGTTTCGGTACTTGGGGTGACAGCTAGCGAAGATGGCGGGCGGAGCAAGGGCGGATGCGGATCCAGAGGCATGGTCAACTTGAGTGCATGCTTCTTGTGCACGATCCTGCACAGGTCATGGGCATGCCACATAGAATGAGTCAGTGATTTGCCGCGAGGCCGATTTCTTTACCTCTGATTCTCAGTGGTTGTCCATGATGAGCCCTGGCAAACGCAACGGGGAAGATTTGGACGATTTCTAGTTCGGGCCGCGAAAGATTGACCATCAATTTCCCGGGATATCCATGAAGCCTTCGCCGCCAGATAGAGCCATCCTGTGTTCACTTGGCTTCCATTCTGTTGGGACAGTTCAAGAATGGCATGAGCCACAACCGAAACCAGGCTAGATAAAGCTTGGTAGGGAAAGATAAATAATGTGTTTTGCACCCTTTGCTGGAAAAGGCAAACTATGTCACATGAGGTTGGGTCAACATGCTGCATAGCGGCCGTAGCGGTGTACGTCTGGCTGGGCATGAAGGGCACTCTCAATGTCCCACAGTAATCCGGGGACTTTCTAATATCCCCGTGCCCATTGCAAGTGACAGCATGTGTTGGACGTCTCTCGCATGTTTTCGGAGCACCACAAAAGTGACGAAGCTTGCGCTTTCATGAGACTTTGAGCCGACTTTGCCACCGGCGATTCACCAATAGATGCGCATGTGGCACACATTCAGACATTCAGATTTGTCTATGTTTATCGAGCCAGGCAAATGCATGGGGATACAGGTATTCCATATTATTGCATACTTAATTTGTTGGATTACATTCATTCTTTCACATATATCATGCCATGCAGCTCTTTCGTTCCCCTCGCCTTCGTGGCCAACCCGCCCGCGATCAGGCGGAAGCGCTCAAGGCAAAGGGCAACGAGAAGCTGAAGGTGTGCCCGGCCCGGGAGGATGCCAGAGCTGGTATGGCTGCTGGCTGTTTGGACCATGTCATTTTACTGATTCCGACCTTTGAATCCTGCCTTGCCCTTTCTGCTTTGCGCTTATTCACGGCTTCAAAAGGTCAACCTTTGATGTTCAGGTCCCTTGGGCAAGTGAGATGTGGGGAAATGCCTTGAACACTTTTACACCCCTCTAATTGAATAGAGGCGAGCAACTCGCCGGCCAAAAGCAACGGCGTGCCGTCGGTTTCCTACCGTCCATTCAATTCGCTGTCATGTTCCCAGGGCTCACATCCCCTGTGATCCCGGCCGCATTCTCAAGTGTCATGGGTCCACGGGCCAGGGGTCTATAGTTTTCCCAGTCGAATCAGCTGCTTTGCTGGTTATTGGCGAGGCCCTCTGTCCCCGAGATTGCCAGGCTGGTGACGTCAAAGGGGCCTTGGCCATGTACCAACAAGCCCTGACGCGTCTTCCGGAGAAGGCAGCGGGTGGAGAGTTGGGGCTTGGACTTCATGGTGGATTTGGATGTGCCTTGTTTTGGTGAACCCCTTTGTCGGACAATGGAAACAGGATCCCCCCAAACATTGAATGCGAGGAAACAAGGAGACCTAGTTGTGACCCACACATTGAACATTTGCCCTTATTTACGCGAGCGCAGCTGAGGGTCTAGAGGAGCTTTGTCCATGCTGAAGGGACTGAGCGAGTGCTTGCCATGGTGTGATAAGCATCATCGCGGAAGCTTTGTGTCCTTCTTCTTTTGTTTGTTTGATTTGTTTGAAGTTTAGTTGAGCAAAGCGCTGATTGCCCATTCTTTTCAGCCAGCCATTTCCCCAGGATTTTTGGTGGTTTTCTAGAAAGAAGGATCCCTGGAAAGAATGGGGAAGTTACCCCTAGACCTCCCCCAATTTTCCGCCGCACACCGGTTAGTCCACAGCTGTTTCGAACGCTCGGGATTTTGTTGTGACCCTTACAACTCATTCTATACTACTGTTACTGTGTATATACCTTAGAAATCGAAATGTACATCTCTCGCCATTTCTGAACAAATCCATTCGTTGAAAGCGGCAATTGAACTCCTCCCAAACAAACTGCTTGTGGCAAGGGGTCAAAGACCCGCGCATGGCAGCTTTCCGTTAGCACTGTGCCTCAGAATCAGGAAGCGCTGAAAATGATAGGTTTCATGTTGGGCACTTTGCTTCGCTCTTAGAGCTTCTGAGCGCATCTCTCGGGGGTGTCCTCATATTCCCCCGTCTGGATGCTGTTGAACAGGAACCCAGCCCAGAGATGCCCAGAGGAAACCTAGACGTTTGAGACCTTTTCCGAGGAACACGCACCCGACGTGTCCTTTGCGTTTCTCGCAAAGAGTCCTTTGAGTGTGCTCTCCTCGCACCGCCGCTCGTTCCCAGCTGCCTAGCCGCAGATGATGATCATGACATGCCTTTAGCATGATCAAAAAGTGGCAGCCAGCAAGGGCAGACTGGATTCAGAGAAGCGCCAACCCACAAGCCTCATATATTAGACAGGGCGCGGATTTTAGGCTTCAGTTTTGGACAAAACACACACACGCACACACCAGCAAAGATCATCAGCCCACACCGCAATCACCCTGCCTGATTGGCGATTGTGACTTTCGTTCTGCGACATTGGACGCACCTACATCTAGACTTGCCTGCCAGAGGCTTAGACAACTGCGGGCCTTTTTTGTGCTGGCCATTGTGGTGAAATTTTGCCGTGCAACAAGTAACAAGGGCCGGATTTGGCAAGGCTGCCTGATGAGACTGTTAGCCAGAATTTCCTTTTGAGACTACGCTTGCTTGACTTTCGACATGCTAACTCGGCCGGGCAAGCCGCAGGTGACCAGTGATACGAAGGGTGTCCCCTTAACAAATCCTCCAGCACAGCAGGGTTGTTTGTTTTCAGAGGAAGCGGTTTGGCAAAGTTTGGACTTTGCCAGTTTGCAGAATGTGCGTGGTCATCTACAAAATACTGCCTAGCCAAAGTACGGTGCCTTTACGTTCTTTTGGTACGCCATTAGTCTGTAAATTTGAGCAGTAAATTCACGAGCTCCGCCGTTGGCAACTGGGGATCCAAAGCCAGGAATGCAGCTTCATGGGTGAATTCGGCCACCCCGCCTGGCGAGCGTGCTAATGTTTTGGCGCCCTCTCCACGTCCAGCAGTATCTTGCAAAGGCCCAAGCACGAAATGGGCACAAGGCTACGCAGCTATGCTTACGTTGCAAGAGGTGTGCATTTCCACGGTTTGATGGCAGTGAGGCCATCATCTTGCAGCTTGTTTGTAACTTGCTCTTGAACACCTTTCAGGATTTGCTTCAGGGTTCGTCTCCGAGTCGTGTGGGATGTGCTCTTGCTATCTCTTGCTGCGCCTCTCGAGAAAACTATCATGTCACCCAACCAATCGTCATATTTTGCTAATTGTGTGCTGCTGAAGCAACGAAGCTTGCAACTCCTGCAGTCCCTCAAAGTCGCCTGGCAGCTGCACACCAACTTCCATTTGCTTAAGCATGATCAATTTCTCTCTGGTCGTTTTAGGAGGCAAGGGTCATGACTTGTCGTTGCTCCGGAGCACCTTAGGGGTTCCACCCTTGCGGCCCCCAAGCAACCGCCGGACAAGCATTCAGCCCAGCAACAGCATCGCAACTGTTTCACGCGCGAAAACGCAGGCAAACTGGCCCCGTAAGGGGTGGTCCCGTGTTCATGTTCTTGCATGTTGGCTCACTTCCATGCATCCCACACACAGGTCTGGATAATTCCTGCTATGGAAGGGTCCAGCAGTAAAAACAATTTGCGCATTGTCACGGCTATATGAAGGGTAGGCGGCTTGGCGATTGTAAATGGTGCCAACACACAGTGCAGGGCAGTGCGTGCGAACTGCCAAAGGCAGCTGCCAAATTCTCTAACTGCCATAGGGGCAGTTAAATGGCAGTCACAGGATTGCCGAAGGACATATCAGCGTTTCAGATTCAGGCCCCATTCTGCAGCTACTCTCGATGGGACACGGGCCCCCTGTTGCTCGGATTGGCTTGGCTTCCGATTTCTGTGGGGGCACTAAGTTTCCTTGGTTTTGGTGGGCTTGAACATCACTTCGGGGGGGAACAAGCCAGACCTTTTCGTTATGCAGCCAACACCACAAGCCGACGAGGATTATCGGCGCACAGTCTGCCTTCGGAATTTGAATCAAACATACAGGAACTATCCTTGAATTGTTTGGTGTTGTATCAAACGGCCAGGCCTTTCCGCAAAGAGAAGTAAGCCAAACCGGTAACAAACTGATCGTCAACCTAATTATAAGCGCGTGATTCGCAAAACCTTGCCAGCAAACCTGCGGCCCAACTCTTTGCAGTAGTGAAAAGTCTTGATACATGCCAACGCAGATGACGCACTATAGGAAATTCCAGGAACACCGCGGCAAGAATACGGGGGACTGCGAAAAAAACAAAGAAAGCTACGGGCAGTTCGCTGACGTGTCACCGCTGATTTTGTTTTGCAAACCGATCAGGAGGAAAGCCGAAGAAGCCACAGATTTTCCGGTCCCAGTGAACTGTTTTTGGGGCGTAATCTCTCGGAGGGAAAACTTCGGGCCGAGGTACGAGTTCCTTAAGTGTTTTTAACATGTTTGCTCCTGTCAGCGCTTTGCGGCCGAGGCAATGGTGGCAGAAGGCCTGGCGACTGGAGCGGATGTGTCGAGTTGCCAGTCGAGAACTAGCAGGAACTGGCGCGAACTGGCGGATCCGGATGGGGTGGGTCCCTTCAATCTATACTTTGTGAAATGAAATCTTTGAGCAGTAGTTAGGGTGCAGTGGACGGCCCTGAGGTTGGAAGGCAGGCATTTGGTTTCACTGTCATCATGGCTCGCCTGAAAGCTGTCCTAGAACCATACACCCACGCTGTTGATCAACTTCATGTGGCTTCGGGTCAGTGGACCCTTTGTTTCTATAAAACACCCCTGCGAGCAGGCAGCAAGCGAGGCAGTTGAATTATTATCGGGAGGATCTTCCACAGGAGCAAACACCAGCAACACATCCACGGCCTCAATCGCAGGCGATGCGGTGCTCCAGCAGATCCTCAGAAGGAGGCGCGGGATGGTGACGGATAGATTCGGATAGGTGACAGGCAGCCTTTGGGTCCGCCCCCTCTCAAGTTGAGGGGGCAAAACTCCGGCTCGCAACGTGAGGTCGTGAAGGTGGCTCAGGGCCACAGGTTTGATCCGAATTTGGTGAACGCACGGGGCTCCGGCGAGGCTCTTGTGCTCCGAAGGGGCGGAGAATGACCACTGCGCAGCACTCAGGGGATGTTGGCACATCCGCGAGTCTCAGTCACAAAAATCAGGAGCCGAACGAAAGGATCGATTTGGACGTTGCGAGATTCCGTTTCGAAATGAAATTCGTGTCGCTTTGGGAGAGGTGTGCATCCAAGCAAAACAGTTTCAGACCACGGCTGGGGGTTTGCTGGTTTTCGGTTGGTTGAGCTGAACTCAAGGGCATACCAGCAAACCAACACCTGGAGATTCCAAATGGAGACCTCGTGCTCAAGTTCACCGCCGAGTCTCGCATGGCATTGCAGTTCAGGGTGGGGTTTGTTGATTGCTTGATGCCTCTTTGTCGCCCCGCTCTTTGGCACAACTTCGTGAGTCAAAGAACCATTCGGACAAGCAAGAGACTTTCTTCAAGCTAACGCATGCTAACGCCAAATAGAGAGCTGACGCAGATGCTCAAACATATTGGGCTGTGGAATGTGGAGGGAGTGCCCTACTCTTACAAACCCCATGGTAGATGGCGTACACAACGAAAAACGAAATCATATTATCCGTTTTGCTGGTCCCTTCCCATGTAACCGGAGAGACTAGGGCCCCCCTAGAAAGATTCTCAGAGGGCCCTCCGAACCTTCCTTGTAGGGCCAACTTTGCTTCTTTCCCTTACTTTATCAGCTAAACTTGTCGCGATTCTCATTGCGCTCACTTTTTTGCGGAAGCTCGTGCAGAATGATTTTCGCTGGCAAGCCCAGTCTTGACACGTGTTCAATTGGGCCTACAGAAACACCACCGACTTGTCCAGGACCAAGCCTTTCACCTTTCAAGCATTTTTCAGCATATCTTTGTCTTTGTTTCGTGGCAGCTAGGACCAGAATAAGAGCATGAACTGTTGAAGCCCAGAGGCTAGACAGGAGATCTGCCTGGCCCAATCAATTCTAGCAGCACTTGAGTCAGCCGTCAAAGTTCGGTGGATGCCCAAAAGGCAACTAGGAAGCCAAGAAAGCCGACTTTGCCGTGGATCCCGATGATTTAGGAAACCAACCGTAGCTGCGGCCACCGCCGCCTGAGGTTATACCAAGGAGCCTGCGCAAGGCAGTGCTGATGCCGTCTGCCAGCCATTGGTCAGCCACGAGGAGAGGGGCACGCGACGGTGCCCGCCCGCAACAGCCTCCCCCCCTCCGGTGTACTGTAAGGCCTTCTCACAAGGGACGAAGGCCCACATCACGGGCTTCTTTGGTTAGGGGAAGGGTGCTGGGATCGTTTGAACGCAGCCGCATTGCTGAAGCATTTGACCTGGAAACGAAGCCACATGAAACCACCACTCTTTATGGGAGGAGGGGCGCCTGCTCCCATCAACTCATGTTGCAAAGCCGTTTTACACGGAACGTGAGAAGTTGATCCAAGGGCCTCGCAGCGGCCTCTTTCCCGCGCATGCCGCACAGAACACCGGGCACTTCTCCATGGATGCGGAAGACACACCGCCGCGCGGTCCCCATCCCCCAAACCCCCGAGACCCACAAGGCGACCTTTGTGTCTACGTCCATTTCCCCTGGTTGGCGAAAAAGGGAAGGATATTCCGATCAACGGAGGATCCTTTCATGACCTGCTCCAAATACATAAACCATGTAGCCCAACCACGAGTCCAAAAAGAACGCCGAAACAGCTTGAAGTCCGCCTTAAGCGAAGCCACGGCCATGGTCCTTTGCATAGAAACTGCTGTCTTGCTTCATACTTCTGCTCCATTCCGCCTCATTCATTGTAGACACAACCCTGGTTCGCTGAGAAATGCAGTTGCCATGCTGTTTGGGCAGCCAAGGCTGCTACGAGATGATGCGAGCTTGATGTGAATAGTGCCCTTTAGCGCCATCTCCGTCTCCTGTTATAAAAAGGGGTGAAGTTGCACAAAGGTGTGCATCCATGAAGGTCCATCTTGACTCTATGCTAAAGGGAACGCAGAGTGTCCATGTTAAGGATATGGACCTGATTTGTTTGGTGCCTTCTTTTATTAGTTGGCCAATTGTTCAACATTGCTCAACCCCAGTAAAAAAACACCGGTTTCTGTCCCTTCTTGGAAGAAAATCTTCTCCACGAAAGCTCCGTAGAAGCTCCAATTGCCCCATGAAAGGATTCCCACATCCTGTTGGCAGGCTCAGAAGGAGAAAGGAAAGAGCGAGCTTTGCAGCCTTGTGCATGTAGATTGCCCTGTTGATTCTTGAAAAACCACATGCCCACGAAAGTGAAGCGTGTGGAGCGAAAGCATCGCACAAGGTTCCGCGAAAGTGGCTTGTTGGTAGAGGTTGTATTCACCAGGTTTTCGGCAGCGCTCGTATGATTGTCAGACACGCTCACCTACAAGGCTCGATTTATACAACTTTCCAGCGTGACTGGTGACTGCCCAAGCCTTTGTGTATCGACCGCCCCCTTTGCTTGTGGTGGCACCCACTTGTCCAGTGGCGCCCTTTCGATTTGCTTGGGTTGAGTTCATCTTGATTGGGGATGGTTTCCCTCCTCAAATTCGACCCTCTTGTTTTATAGCCTCTGTTTTGGATGATTTGAATGGTTTGCTGAGGCCCAGTCCGAAGCATGAGCGCCCGGGGCTTAGCCGGAAGAAGGAATCTTACGAGGGAAGCCACGGTTTTAGAGGATTCTTTGCTCGGGGAATGCGATGTCGGGTTCCACGTTGGAGCAAGTGGGGAGGGGGTGTCTCAATCAAGGGGAAACATAAAGATTGAGGTTCTTACCTGCCCGGCAGGAGGTGATTTCCATTAGGGTGGTAACTCTTGGTTTTCGTGGTGTGTTTCTCTCCATCCCTGCTCGTGTTTGAAGAAAGCACCTCTTCTTGCGAACCCTGAGTTGGCCTGGGAATATTGCGCATAGGATTCCAACCCACCCCTATTATTATCACTTGTTTCAGGCCAAAATCCAAAAAGTCGCATCGCCCCCTTCAATGCCAAACCACTACTCAACTTCTGACAGCCCTTGCCCGGGGGGTACGTTCAGCACCCCTTGCTGAACTGCCACCGACCAAAAACATGACAACATGAGGCCCGATAAAAAGAGGGGATCGGCAGGACACTATTAATCAATACAACTAATTTTTCTTAAGTTAGGGGGTGGGGGCGGAATTTAATAGTAGTGAAAATGATTATGTGTCCGCCCTAGTGTTGTTCCCCTGCCTTGGGATCTTGACAGATCAATGTGATTCAGGCGTATGCCTGGGGGTGCAGAAAACCACCCCCATTCCTTCGCGTGACTGCGCATGTCTTTGCCGAGGGCATACGGAAATTCTGAAGCCAGAGGATGAGGCCGGGACGGACAGGGCGGCTGGCGCCAGCGGCGCCAAGTCAATTCACGGTTCCAGGTGATTGGTTGGATGCTGAGGAGTGCCCAAGTGCAAAAAAGCTGTTTTCTCTGGCCCTGTTGGTCAGGATGGATTAAACAACCGACTGGGCGAGGGCAGCTCCCTCCGTGGCTTTTATTTTTCCACATGCTCGAAGACATCCCGTTCTGATGCCGGTTTTCTGAGCCTATCTATGTTACCGCTGAGTCATGTGGCGCCTTTGCTTTTCCCATCAGTGAAATTGGGGATTGGGGACGCCTGGAATTCGGTTCCATTTCCTGGACGGCTAGGCGGGAGAGTCGACCTCTTTACCTCTCTTTTTTGGTCAGTCCAAACTAGTGGGCTTTGTATCATTCAAGTTTTGTTGGTAAGTGAGCAGGGTATCAAGGACAGCAAGATTTACACGTCTTGATGGCTCAGCAGTGTATGAGGGCTAATGCCCAAGCACTGCTTGATTGCGCGAAATTAAGCCGCATAGCACTTGCGACTGGCAACTGCAATTTCCCATCTGTGTGTAGAGGCGGACTAAATGTTTTTGGGCTGGGGCATGTACCACCGACCCGTGTCGGGAAACCAAGCTCAGGACGGGCCAACCTGAAGTCATCATGAATCCTCTTAGTGTAATCGATCTATAGAGGAGGTGATCATCCACAAACGGGCCGCTGTTCAAACGCATTTTGAGTTTGCACCACCTTTGCCAACTCACCTTATTTTGAACAAATGATGTTTCATCTGCCACAAGTCATGCAAATATCAAGAGCTATATTGTAGTTTTGCTTGACGAGGGGTACACGAGAGCAAAGTAGGAATCGGTGGATGAGCCACAGGCTGAAAGTACGGATGGATTGCCCGAGGGCCAGGCAGGTTGGGGATAGGGTCGGCGGCAGCGAAGTACCTTTGGCAATCCGGGGTTGTACGACCCACCCGCGCAAAGACCCTTGTTGGGCTCCTTCTGGCTAGTAGGAGCCTGGGTCTTCCTGGCACGCTTTCGCAGTTCTTGCTTTTTGTCTGATGGGCGCGACCTTGGAATTCACACTTCTCTCGTTTTCCGCTTGAGGAAAAGGAGCTGAAACATGAAACTGGGGGACATTGGTCCCCCTGCCCGGAAGGTGCCATGCCTGGATTAGCTTGACACAGGGAGAAAGCTGACACGGTCAAGCATCTCCACTTAAAGGGGTGTTGCAATGCTGGATTCCTAGGATCGTGGTTTGGTATGTTGCAACTGCTTTGGTTAGATTCCTTTCACGAAGTAATTTTCACATATATGATGACAATTGATTTTGAATTGCTTGGCATTAACTGCTTTGCCCAACCTTGAGTTTCATGCTGGCCGCAGCTTCCTGTTGAGATTTGGTTATCTTTTTTCATTTGATTTAGTATTGCTGGAGCTTTCGCTTGAAGTTGGATATGAGTTTCCCTTGGCTCCTAGTGTTGCTGGATTGGAGTGCCCATTTGATGTATGTATTGCTGGAGCTTCCCTTTGAGATGTTGGCCTGAGCGTTCACGTGATTCTGATTGGATTTGCATTTCCATTTGGTTTCGAATGTTACTGAATCATGGGACCGGGCGGCGTCAACCAGCTTCATTTTTGGGTTGCTGACATGACATGTGTTCTGCACTTGATTTGGGGGCCACGTTTTGCACAAACTTGGGTAATTCATTTGGCACTTGCCCGATATTTCCAAGGCGCAATATGACAGATGTCGGGAATGTTTCTTTCGGACGGCCCCCGGCAAGGCCGAGGTGGATGACCTCCACTACGCCGAAGCCTCTGACAGTGAGAGACTGGTGGACAAAAATCTCCGCAATGATGTCCACTAAACGGTCCCCAGTTGGGACTCAAACTCAGGCCTTGGGATTGAGCATGCCAAAGCTTTGAACCGGAACCAGTGACCATCAGAACCCCAGGGCGTGCAAAGAACTCGCAGAAAGCGGAAGGGGTCTGAGAGGCCCTTATTGTATTATTGATGCCTTTCAGATGCTTGATTTGCTTCCACACTCTGGAGTGTTTCGCCTGTCGAGCTTTTCAAGCTTGTGGGCTGAATACTTTAGGAAGTTCATTGGAGCAAACCCCAATTGGGACGGCAAAGGCACCAAGCACCTTGTACATGGGACACCCTTTGCCGACAACACGGAAGGGCCTACGACGTTTCAAAGATGAATCCCATTGTCAGGTTCCATCTTGTGACAATCATAGGGTTTCCAGATGGGATTTGGAGGCTTGCAGCTTCAACACTTACGTAGTATGCTGCCTTGTGATCATGCCTTGCATGTCTGCAAATCCGATATGTGAACATGCCCTTGGTCCATTGAGCATCGGAAGGCTGGTTGAGACGTGGCTACTTCAACCTTTCTGAGTGTTTTTGATGCAAGATGGACTTGTGACCTTTCTCCCTGACCTGCCCTCACTGGTCAACAGGCGGACACGAGAGGCGCTACAGGATTGATTTTGAATCAAGTTAAAGATTGTAGAAAGGCTGGTAGTGTTCACGGTTTGAAGAACCTCCGGCTGTATACTTCGAATTCGCAGCAACAAAAAAAGTAGTTCGACGTCCGCATTCTGGGTTTGTCGTGTGAAGCAACTGAGGTGCACCCCAGAAGGGTTGTTTCCTTATTTCCCCCCCCCCCCGCCAGTCCGATTCGGCATGTTGGATTCATAAATGAATCCATTCAGCGCTTGCACAGCACTAAGTAAGAAGTACATTTGTTTCTTGCAAGCCGTGAACCCCACAACTGGTCAAATGGTGACAGTAATTTTCCCCACATGTTGTCGAGACGAAGGGGACAAGAGAGGTATATGACTTGGGGCCATGAGTGAATATATATATATATATATACATATATATACGAGACGTTATATATATATTTTTATATGTATAGATGTATATGTATATACGCACGTGTTCTTCATTTGTAGGTAAATTGAAAGAGAGCCTGTGTATTCCCAGTGGATGGCGCTTCAGGATTGGCAGTTCGAGTTGATGAACAGCCGCGGCCTTGAACCGTGCTTGCTGGGTGGACGCTTACCTCATCAGGAAAGCACGCTTGGATCTAGGCAGAGGGTATTAGGAGGTTTTGACGGTTCGAACATTTTGATCCTTCAGCTTTTCGGCGGGGCTAGGAGGCATGCTTGGAATGGGCATTTGTTCACGACCATTGTTATTGTCGCATTGCTCCGGGTTGGTTGAGGCATAGGGGAGATCCAGCCCATTTGGAATCCCAATGGGAAGCTAATCCTTGGGCTACACCGAAAGGTGAATTCAAACCAGGTGGGGTGCAATTGGGGGGGGGCAAGTTGGCAAGAGGTTGTCATGTCCCTCATGTCTTGGTTGCTCTTTGCTTTGGCCTTAAGCCAGTCTGCTTTCACAACGGTAATTAACAGCTATAGAATCAACAACGAGGCATTGTTTGATGGGCAAGCGTAACACCCGCCCAGACGGGATCTGAAAACCTTGGCGAAACTCTGATCACCGAAGCCCGCGGATGCAATTGGTAGACCAAAAGCCCACGGTTAATCTAGACGAATCGTACCCACATGATGGTAGACCCTGGAACCCGCATTTGACGCAGAGGAATCAGAAACGTTGGTAGGCTCCCTATTTGGATTGCAGTTCATCGTCTCGGGTGGATCGACCAAGGCATGCCCAGAGAAAAGGCGCTGGAGCTGGCGCGGGTGCTGAAACGCTCGGAGCAGGACGCGTGACGATGATCCGGTTTCTTGCTGGCTGGCTGAGCCGCCTGGGGATGCTCCAACCCAAGATCTGACGCGGGGGGCTTTTGCCATCCCTGTGCTTCTTCGGGTGCATTTCATGGGAGAAGTTGTTCGTAAACAATCTTCTTCTAAAAGGCTCCCAAGAGTTCGCTTTGAGGTCAGTTGGAACACCAGTTGCCAGTTCGAGGGAGAAGGTTCGAGTACCTGTTGATTGCTTTTGTTGGTGGGGTAGTTGTTGAAGGAGGCATGTCAAGGGCCCCTTCCTTCCATAGCTTTGCAAGGGAACATGGAATGTCAAACAGCTTGAGCACAGCGCGCCCACAAGAAGGTGTAGAGAACAAGATCTTGGGGAAACCTTCGTTGCCTGCCAGTGTGGTGAGTTTTTAAATGTCTAACCTTTGTTGTCAATGTGCACTTCTACTGAGAGTTGCTACGCGTGGGCATGAGGGCCATTCTCCAGCCCCCGGCGCCAGCCAAGATGGGCAAGCATGAGAGAAGTCATGAGGTGCATGTTCGCCCAAGTGGTCGCACATTGAGTGCACCAGGTTGGTTTAGTAATCTCTAAGTGACCTTGAACTGCCCAGTGCTGATTTGGGACCAAAAGGAACGGCCAAGCGACCGTGGCCTGGAGATCTGTCGTGATAATGAGAGGTGTGATGCGTCTACAACCTTTCCAATAGCAGCCCAAGATGTTGTCCTTCCCCTTGCTGGCCCTTTGGTTGCAAGCAGGTTGTTGCTTCTTGAAACCGATCATGCCCCACCGTGGGTGGCTGGCTCGGTACAAAAGCTTTTCAAACTCAGGAAGTTAGTAGACAGGAGTTCGAACTTCAGGGAGCAGGGTCCCAGTTATCAGTTTCAGGACTCCATAATGTTGACCCCGGATCTATCCCATCTTTTTGATAGGGGGGTGGTTCCCCTCCAAAAGTGATGAATCCCCACTAAAGGGGACCCCATTTATTAATCAACCAAATTTGATTAATCTGGGTTCCCAACAAGTTCAGTTAGATGTCGTGGGCCATCCACTCAAAAGTACTGCAGGTGCACATCGACCGCAATTTTAAGTCGATCTTCCCCAGTCCCTATCAGACGTTCAGAAAGCCGGCGGATTTGCTTCTCGACGCCCGTTCGCCAGGAGAAGGCGAGAGAGAGCCTTGGCCCCGGATCTCCGTGGACTTGCGGCTCCCCATGAGAATTACATATATATATATATATATGAATATTAATATATGTATTAATATATATCCCTCGCCGGGCAACAATTCAACTCAGGGGAGGGGTTCCTAACGAATGGCATTTTGGGCTTCATGCTTTCCTGGCCCTTGCGGTAACTTGCGGTGTTTTTTTCAGGCCGCCATGCTTCCGCCTGAAGGGCAGAAGGATGGCAAGGGGTCGGAAAGGAAAACGGCAAGATAAACAGCCTTCCGCTGGACCGGCCTTGTTTGTGCAGAAGCCGGGCGCGCAGTGGGCCCCGAAAAACAGAATATTAACATGGTTCTGGGCCTTGTCAAGTGGCAATGGTCTGCGGAAGCTCTTTCGAAAGATGAGGACCAGGTTGAGCCCCTGGGTTTGTTCAACCCTCGGTAGCTTGGGAATCGGTCTGATTGCAGCTCCCACTTGAACAAAAACAGAACCAAGCAAGCAAGAAGCAACTCGAAGCACATTAGAATCCTCCACAAACAATGCGCGTTGGACCGACGGGTTAAACTCACGCAAATTAAGCAAGCAGCAATCCAAACGGAGAACATACCAGGTCCTTTGGACGATAAGATGTACACCTGGACCTTCCATTGTTACATAAATTTGTGTCACGAAAGACAAATGCTCGGGGCAACTATTTTCGCGCAATGATCCAAAAAGTGTTCGTTCCCAAAAAACGCTCGTTTCATAAACACGGGCTTCTTGCAAATTACTAATTGTTGCATGTGTTGGATTTGCGCTCGTTTTGCGGGTATGTTTCCACCGTGTCTACGCAACAGAATATGTGAGAAGAGGGAAGCCGCCGCAATAGCCAAAAATGCTCGAATCCAAAATAGTTGAACAACCCCGCTTTTCAGGGGTTGTGTTCCTTTTAACTTCCTCTTCGGGTGTGGTACATGAGAATTCTATGGCCAATGCACTTGGCTCAAGGCTGAGAAAAGCTTGTTTGCACTCGCCGGCGCCATTGCTTGATTCACTTGAATCACTTGTGTTTTGGGCATTTCAACTGGTTATCAGCCGCAAGGCTCCGACTACCTGATCGCGCACCTTATCAGCAGTCACAACGGCTGAAGAGGAGAGGCGCACCCGCACCCGAGGCATCAGGTCGGGAAAAAGGCCGAGGAGGCGCCGCGAAGCCTTTGTCTGGAAGGGACTCCGAGGGAAGAAGTTCAGGTGGTCCACGCAGACGGATCAAGCAGACCGTTGGGCACAAGCTCTTCCTGGGGTGAGAGTCAAGAGGATTTTGAGGTGGTCGAGATCGAAGACGCGGAGATAGCCCCAGCTGCAGGAGGATTAGAGAATTCGGAGGAATTTGCTGTTGATTTGGGAAAAGGAGGTGAACTTCTTGTCTCATCATAAAAAGGTTGAAATCCATGTTGGGTCACTAATGGTGGTTGTCTCAGTAAAACACTTTGAAAGAGATCCCTCTGAGTGGACCCTGAAGGCAAGAATTGTGTTTCGTGGAGACGCAGTGAAAAATCAAGAAGGTTTGAGCGCTGTGTTTGATGAGCTGGCTGCATCAGCACCGTCTTCAATTCCGCTGACGCGGTAAAGGCCTTCATACAAGCCCCTCTCTCCACTCGCGTTGAAACATGGGTGATCTTACCACCAGAATTAGTGCCACAAAAGTTTTCTCATGTGGTACGACCATGTGCCAGGCTCCGGAAAAGTCTTTATGGGCATCCAGAATCCTCGGCCCACTGGTGGAAGCACGCTGACGCAGCATTGCAGTCGATGGGAGGCAAGGAATTCGGCTGTTTACCGTCCTGTTACATGTTTGATTGTTCTAGAATGGCTCTGTCGGCCTATGTGGACGACTTTACGCTCAGTGGTGAAGACTCTCGACATGCCGGTTTCTGGCTGGAATTTAGGAAACGGGTAAAACTCGAACAGCCCATGCCTTTGACTATCGTCTTAGGACGATCTCATCAGAAAGTGACTTGGAAAGGTAAGGAAGCTTACGCGTTTCAAGCCGCAGATTTCGCTCAGCAATGCGTAGAGAGATGCAAGGAGCTAACAGACATGCCAGTGCGCGCCGCTAGCACCCCGCATCTAGAAGATGGTTAATTCAGCCCAGAGGATCTCACTGCCAGGGGGGAACTCTTAGGCAGTGCTGCGAAGATTGTCATGAAGTTGTTGTGGCTTGCTCGGTTATGCCGGCCAGATTTGCAAGTGAGCATTAACTTGTTGGGAGCTCATGTGACTAAGTGGAGTAAGGCCGATGACAGGCCCCTCGCCCGCTTGATAGGTTATTTGAGTCGCACCACCACTTGTGCTGTGGGTGAGCCGAAAGCAGACTGTCACTAGCCGATCAACGACTGAATCCGAAACAGTGGCTTTAGCCACCGCCGTGTGCAATGATGTGATGCCCTTGGAGATTGCCTGTAAACTTCTCTTAGGCCGTGAGATTCTTGTGGGAGGACAATCAAGCTGTCCTTGCGATTGTATCAAAAGGATATTCTTCCAAATTGCGGCACTTGCAAAAGACTCATAAAATCAACATCGCCTCATTGTCAGAAGCATTTGAGAATCCCAATTACAAATGGATTGCATTGTGACAACTGAGCAGAAGGGAGACATCTTGACGAAGGCACTCGGCCCTCAGAAGTGGGGCGCTGCCCTCAACTTGATCCATGTTGGGGATGTTCCGCAGTCAAAGCACAAATGAACACCTCGGCCCACGCCCTGTTTGACTGCTTCGAGCGCCTCAGGCTGCGAAGTGGACACAATTAAATTTCACGTGAAGTGAATTGCAAGATACTGCTTGGCTTTCACTAGGTCGCTGCTAGTCACCCTTGTGTCGCCAGGTCAAACCTTTTGTGCCTTGATTTGCATTGCAGCAAAGAAACTTGTGTGTGCTTGGAATCAGGGGGGCATTATTGCCCTAAAACCGGTGTCCTTTTGGGATGGCCGGACATGCCGCACTTGAGCATTGCCAAATCTTTGACAAGCATAATTGAATGCAAAGTGTACCACTAGGCTTTGAACACCTTCGCCTAAATACATCCGTGCAGCATATGACGGTGAGCTGTTGTTCCCGCTTGAGTGCCGTGCATCGTCGTGGCCTTGTGTCTCTGCTTCTCAATTCCTTGATATGCTGGTTTGATGCTTATGCACGCTAGCTAGCAACTTGAGTGTGCCACATGCCTGAATCATGAATTCGATTCGCCTCATTAATTCGAGAGATGTTTTTTGGTCGCCTTTCTAAGTTAATGAACTCATTTTAGCAAGGGATGAAATCACCCTTCGCTGCGACCCGATCTGCACCAACCCAAATCACAAGAGGGGAGAGTTGAACAAACCCGCTTTTCAGGGGTTGTGTTCCTTTTAACTTCCTTTTCGGGTGTGGTGCATGAGAACTCTATGGCCAACACATTTGGCTCAAGGCTGAGAAAAGCTTGTTTGCACCCGCCGGCGCCATTGCTTGATTCACTTGAATCACTTGTGTTTTGGGCATTTCAACTAAAATTGTGCCCGTTCCCGCGAGAAAAAACACGCCCGACTAGCAAATGTCTGCCACGAATCACCCAAGGGACACAAATTTATGTAACGAATGAAGGTCCAGGCAGCTTTGTTTAAGCGCACGCTGCATTTGATATCAGCGGGCTTAGAGAATCGAGTGCTTGGTGGTTTGACACTGGTTGCACCGCACCATGCCCCGAAGCAAACTGAGCACCATTCTTCGGGCTATGGCCTCAGCAAACCTTTAGTTATGCGGTTGATTTCCTAAATATTGCACGGTGAGGTAAGAAGGGACACCCCGACATTGACTATATTTTGAATGGATAATGTCTGGTCGAACTTGAAATATTTAAGTGACCAAGCGTAGAAGCACATTGAAGGGGGTTGTCTCAAAAAAGCTCACCCAACCAAGGGGATGCCTTCACTTCATATAGGCTTTGCAACAAGCATGCACCAAACGAGTACGCTGACCTTTGCCCTCAGGTGACCTTGGATGGGTTTTCGCCTAGTCAAAAACGATGCATCGACGCACGCCCCACAAGGCTCCCTCCCCATCCGAGGCGCGAAACTACGGCAAGATTTAGTGGAGCTGAAGCGACAAATGAGCCGCGAGCAGCCGAGGCCAGTGCACAAGTCGTTTGGGCGTAGGCGTAAGGGGCGCATGTGGTGTAATGTGTACACCTCATGATTTACACATGTTTTCTCCCTCTGTCTCTGCACGCACATATGCAGACATGTAGTGCGGAGTATGTAGTGTGTTGAGTATGTAGTGCGCGGCCATCAGGGGTATACCCCCAGGCGCCCCCAGGGGCCCTGAGGCATACGGCATCCTAAGAACGGGTAGGACCTGGCTTTTCTATGCGTTTCTTGATTTTCTTTTTTAGTTGCAATCGAACTTCTCAATGGCGTCCAGGCACGGCACACACTTGGTAAGCAAAAGGCCCCGTGCACATTTTCCGGGCAAACGCGGAACATAGCAAAATACGCAGAGCCACTCTGCGAGGGGATCCGTTGCATTTGAGTGAGACGGACAAGCCCTTCCTAATGCGATATCCCGTTTAGTATCAATCTGGGAATTTCCCCTGGAGGAATGGGATCCCCTCTAAATTGGGACCTTTTGATCAAAGTCGCGGTGGGTTAATCAGGGGTTCCCACTCTGCTTCTCAGCTTGCGGCCCTCGTGTGGGCCAGGAGCCAGCCTGCGGCGGTCTTAGAGTCTTCTAGACAGTCATATAGTGGTTGCTTTGCATTCTCACTATGCGCTGTTGTGGCTTAGTCTTTTGATTAGTCATGGGCTCTTCTTTGCCTGAACAGTGGATTTCGAAGCTTGGAAAAGCCTGGGTTTGGGTATAGCAAACTATGTGTCAAACTCGTAGTCGACCAAGCCCCATAATGCAGCTGGGTGTCGCAGTGGAGCACCCCACGCAAATCCCTGCGTATGGCAGTTATTTGCAGGCTGCTCAGTTAGTACTGAGGACGCTGGACACATATGAATGTTTGCCCAGCACTCCAGCCAAACTGGCCGGGCAGTAGCTTCCCGGGTTTGAGAGGGAATTGAATTGACGCCGGTGTTTGGTGGCAACACATAGCCCACCTCTAAGGCGCCTCGGTGCGGCTTTCTCTTTTGGGCTGTGCTTGGTGCCGTGGTTGTAGCAGTCGCTGCTGCCGCGGTGGCCGGGGGCTCAGGGGGGGGCATGTGGATGCAAGCGCCAGAAACCAAATGCATGCATTCCCTTCCTCGTCCTCCCAGCACCTTGCTGTTGGAAGCTTCAGTCCCAAGAGCTCCTACGCACGGATTTTGATGGCATCCTCATCTTGGTTCATCTCATCTCAGTGCTCTTTAGGGATCGCAGACTCTTTGTATCTTTCCTTGTCCCTCGCTTGGTTAACGGGCAATCATGCATACCCTGTATACCAGTCAAATATCCGAATTCCAGTCACGGGTGGGCAACTGAAGACCGCCCGAAACTAGCATCATGCACTTCTCTTAGAACGCGACGTTGCGCTTCTTGAAGTGCAGAAGTGTGCGAACATGTGTCAACAGGTTTAATATGTGTGAGCGGTTGGCATTTCTAGAACCCAATGTATCCGGATCAACAACCCCTCCAAATCAACCAACGTCGGGTCGGGAATATTACCTTCCGTTGAGGTTCATTCCGCAGAGCCCTTTCAGAACTGCAGAAATTTGGATTGATCCAACACTTCCAACAATTAACAGAAGGCACCCTCAGACGGGTTTGGATCCCGAAAGTGGGTTCCTTCACACAAGAGGTGGTTGTTGGGTCATTTAAATCAGGAAAGTGCAAGTAGCCATGTTTACAAGCAAGCCAGGGGCAATCAGCCATCCGAGTTTACTTTGTTTGAGTGAGTTTCCATGATAGTAAGCGAAAACTGCCTCGTGCTCTGGGCTGCTAGGCAAGCAACTTGTTCACCGACCTCTGCTCAAATTCGCCCAGGAATCGGAAATCAACCTTTGCACCACCTGGAAACGAGACTAGAATTCCAAATATCATTGACTTGAGACTTATTGAAAACAGTCCGGAAGCAGGGAATTTGCCAGACAACTGCGAGCGTTGATTCCATTCCCAACTGGCTGGGCAAGAAGGAAAATTATAAAATCACTCAAAAGCCGAGTGCACGTTTAGGATTTGTTGATTTTGTCTTGACAAGGGAACTCGCCATTAGAAAAGCATGGCACGCACTCGGCTGCACCGCAACACCTTTGAGGTCGCCTGGCCGCTGGCACTGGGCTTGGCTGGCGCCCGTTTTCGGCCAATTCCGGGTGAATTCAATGTGCGGTCCAACCCTCTGTAGTTTGCTTGCGGCCCAGCCCTTTGTAGCTTTCCAGAAGGTTCCCTGCTGTTTTGCCATGCGCATTATGATCTTGCGGTGACCTTGTCAATCAACTTGGACCAGGCTTGGGCACGCCAGTCTATACAGAAGCAGCTGTTTGAGCTGCAAGTCATTCAAGTCTGCGTTTCCAGCTTCCTCATGGCACATGCTTTCTTTCAATATCAACTTGGTCCACCCCGTCAAACCCATTCGCCCAAGCCCCTTCAACAGAAAAACATTGTCCGCAAAGGGGCGGATCAACCTAACTTACAAAGGATGGACAGTCCCCCCCTAAACTGCCCCAACAGGAAAAAACAGTCTAAGACTTCCACAACTGTCTATGACCTTGTAGATTCTAGTTTCAAGTTTCTACTTGAGGAACCAGCCAGAACCCGCGATCCCAAGGCTCCGGGCTCCCCGGCGCAAGCAAACCCCTTGCCGCAGGCGCGATGTCTTTGGGCGTGAGGTCTGGATTTGGAGGGGCCATGTTCTATCGGTGCCGGTGAATTGGTATTGTTGGAATGCTATTAGTATCCTATCTAGTTGGTATCCTATGGGTATCATATGTTGTTTTGTTCCGTTTGTTATGCTGTGGTCATTGAGCCATTGCGGCCCAGAATGGCACGACCGACGTCGAAGAGGCCCGAATATTGGTTTGCTTGCTCATACTTGCCCTCTTTTTTTGTGTGTAGTTCAGAATGGCGTATTGTGAGGTTTTGCTGGCCGCTCAGTTACAGCAGTTATGACTCATGAGGTTGTAAGAAACATGGTTTAACTTTAGTATTCGGAGGTCCCTTATCAACTTGTGTCCAAAAACGATAAGAAGCTACACAATGATAACAATCGTTTGCCAGCCTGGACAACCCAGCTTGTCGGGCAGAAAGCAGGCCACACTTGGATAACAACCACCATAATGTTTAGCACATAAATTGCCATTGCTGCCAATGTGTCTTCGAGCACACTTTTGTGCTGAAAAGTTGTCAAAAAGGGGACTGCATCATGTTCGCGTAGGCAATTTAGGTGGGGGGGTAGGCTCGCGTAGGCATTTTCCCTTGCGTGGCAGCCCGCGTAGGCAAGCCTGGGATGAAGTAGGTATATGTTTGAGGCTTCATGTTTCGCAGTGGTTGAGGCCGCACGAGGGAGAGTGTCCACATGGTAGCTATCAGATTTGCATCGCTGCGTGTTAGCCGGAAATTCAGGCCTGGATTTTCAAAGCAGAACTGCCTCCATCCGCTTAGGCTCTGCATAAAATTCCGCGTAGGCTCTACATAGGCTCCCGCATAGGCTCTCGCGTAGGCTCCCCCATAGGCTCGAGGCCCATTTTGTGAAGCTGTCCCTTTCCGGGCGGGCCAGTGCCGCTGCTCATGTTATGCTTCCCATTTTAGGCTCCAGCTGCCAGCTGGTGCACCTAGAGTACTACACTTGTGCTGCATAGGCATCCGCATAGGCAAGGAACACGCAAATAGCTGCGCGTAGGAACCTCTTGCAGTCGGAGGCTTTGCGTAGGCAGTCGTGTCGGCGTGTGTGTAGTGTATAGGCCTCTTGCACCAAAAAGCACTGCTCAGCTGGAGCTGCCAAAGTGCACTTCGCGTACTACACTTACTTGTGCTGAAAAGTCGCGATTTTGGAGCTGGGTTGCAAAGTTTCGAGCTGGAGCTGTCAAATGGCACTTTGTGTGCGACACTCGTACGGAAAGGTTGCAATTTCGAGCCTGGAAGTCCAGAAGCACAAAACACTGCAAAGCGATAAGGAGTCAAAAAACCGAAATCCCCAGAAAAGTAATTACAATGTCTCATGACTACGTTGCTTCAAAACCAGCCAGCCTACAGGCATGATGATTCTCCTCGCAATATTCGAAGGGGGTTGAGCTTGCTTTGGCTGACTGTACTTTTGTTGGATTAAACTTTAGAGGGGGCTACCCATGCTTGGTCCCAGAGACAGGCTAATAAACTCTACCCCCCTACACAATGGAGAGCATTCCCACGCTTCTTCCAGTGGGTGGAGGTTAAGCCGCTCTACTCATGTGTGAGGGATTGAGCTGGTAGATAAGGCCCCCAGTTTGATTTATTTATTCCAACTCCAAACGCACAGCTTCAAACCGACGGAATCAAACTCCCAGCTTGCCCCAATTCTAGACACAATAGCAAAAGCCCCTCCCTTTGTAAGGGGCTGCAAAGTGCTTGCAAAGACGCATGTCAATGTTGGGCAGTGACAAAAGATCATGTTGCCTCGGTTGGATTCTAAATTGCCTGGATCGGCCAGAGTTAAGTGGAGAAAAGCTTGCCAACAGTAGGCTCAGGTTTCAAAGTGCCTTTTAGCGTCGTGGATCTTCAAGTTAAGCATGACAGCGTCGTGGATCTTCAACTCAAACAAGATGGCGAGTGGATGTATGGATATGGTGAGTATTGCCTGTGCCTATTTGGGAGCCCGATGCTTTCAGATGTACTGCTGGAAATGATTGGTGTATCTAGCTGCTGCATGAACATTTAAACCCCTCAGTTCCCGTCAACTCTGTTTCGCCCGAGCTATCGCCCCTTTGACATACTCAGCGGCTCAATGCTGGGCTCTTGCCTTTTGGATTTTGATTCCCAAACGTGATCACCTTGTATTTCTGCATTCATTGGTCGCAAAGTGAGGCTGCGGGTTAGCCTTTGAAACTGAAAGCAAAGATGATTTGTACATATCGCTTTTTCGCCAGTTGGCTGAACATGGTTGCGTTCCCAGCTTTTTTCTCTCCGGAGACCCGGAAAGAATGAAAGAAGCCTGACGCATTCACTTTCGGGCATCATTGCCTTGGGCGCGGATTTCATATTTGCTTGAATTTTTCGTTGAAGGCACCCTTTTTGGGCTAACCTTAGATGAAACCCAAAGGGCAACCACTATTGTTGGGGGTCCCCCTAGTCTAAGACCCCCATTTAGGCCGTAAGGTTTTGTACTTCAGAGTCACTTCAACGGGCTCGCTTTGATCAAATCCAAGGGGCCGGCAAGTCAGGAGAAGCCACCGACTGCGCCCGTGCAGGCCGGGCTTGGGGTCTGACAGGAAGCAACCCACGAAAAAGGCCTGGCCGATCTCATGCGAGCGTTTGGATTGGGGTCCTGTGATCGGAGGCTTTTCAGCGAGGACAAGCTGTTTCTTTGCAGATAGACCAACGGCTGCCCATGTTGAACCCCTTTCGCACAAAGAGTAAGGGGCGCACCCCAAACGGAGGCCCGTTTGCCAGAGCAGCCTGCCCAGTGGCTGAACCAAGTTGACACCGTGGGGAACGTCTCCGAGTCTGAGTCGTTAGGCCAGAAGGAAGCGAGAGTTTCCTTGGTCATTTTTACCATAGATTTTGGAAACTGCCGAATCCAGATCGCCGGACTGAGGACGAAGCTGCCGCGAGCTCGCTGCCGCCGCCAGCCCTGTGGCTGCAATGATCCTAGGATTGCCACCGGTGCTTTGGGGAAGAAAAGGAACGAGCGGAGAAAAAAATGACGACAATTCACAAAAAATATGAAGTGCAAGGAAACAGCAAATAAGACAAGGCAAGGCGAGACAAGACAATAGTTATGTAAACAAAAGGAGAGAACGAAACGAAGAGCGAAAGAGCAACAACTATAAACAAGTAGCGGCTGACAAGAAACACAGAAAGACACATTGCAAGGAATGTAATTAAACATACTATTTATATATATACAAAGAAAGTCATACATGAGTATTGCCAGGAATAAAGAAACAACACATAGCATGTTAAAGACAGACATAAAGAACCTACATTAAATGACAAAAGGAAGAAGCACTAGTTCAACAACAAAGAGCAACATAGGCAAGAGAGGAATATATGCAACAAACAAGGGGGGAAGAAAGAAAAACGGACAGAACATAACAGAAAGAGCATCATATAGAAATGACAGAAATACTTGGATAGACAAATATGGTCGGATAGAAATAAGGATAGACGTCTCAAAACAGAACTCAATATAGAAGCGATGAGAAAGGCAGAACGTAAGGAAGGGACAGCATTGAATCTTTTAGAAGGGAAGGAGGGAGGAAACAAAGAAATGAAGGAAGGAACACGGGACACATCAACAAAGAAGCATGCAGAAAGCGCTAGGTAAATAGCTAAACAAAGTAGACACAAGGAACAAAGCAAGAAACACACAACAGAACAAAGTACAGTAAGTGAAGACATCAGTTGCAAAAAGAAGAGGAAACCGCCAGAGCATATACACACACACATATATATATATATATACACGGCCAAAACCAAAAGGCACAGCTTAATAATACGTAAACAGTAGGATGGTTTTTTGTTCATCCGGGCACTTGAGGGACGCCGAAAGCCTCATGACCCTTGTCACGAAAGCGGAGAAGCGCACAACCCTCGTTTGCAATCGGGCCACTGCACATCCTGGCTTTTTCATGCAACCAAGGGAAGCAAGAGGGCTGGGAACTCCTTTTTGCAGCTTGCCAGGCTTTCAGCTTGTTTACTTGCAAAGGTGGAGCCTTTTTATCCAAGCAGATTGAATCATTTCTTTGGGTGTTTGTCTTCTGCAATCTGTCCATGTCCAAGTTATGAGCACGCGTGCCCAGCCGACATGTCATATTGCTTGTCCATACCCGTTTGTTGGAAGTATCCTTGCTTCATTAGCAGGGCTGAAGGCACAGTGAGCATGTCAGCATCTCCAAAAGAGTGCTGGGTTCCAAGGCGCCGGCCAACATGCCCGGCCCTGACGTCGCAACGACCACGCCGGCAGGGGCCTAGGATTTCTGCGTGGCTTCCTTGGGACACCAGCTTTTTATCAACTAAGGGAAAGGTGTAACGCCCGGAAGTCCATTCTTGCAATAGTCAACTGGACATAATGTCTGCGTGAGGATACTTGCCCTGAACATGTCGTCAGCGATTCTCAAGTCGTCACCGATTTTCTGAAAGCCGGGTAGGCAGCTTTCAAACTTCAGTATTGGCAAGGTTGGTCCTGGTTGGAGCCATTGAAACCGGCTCGTGACCAAGTTGGGATTTCCGGCGTGCGCATTCCGGGTATGACTCTCTTGGCCAGACATTGCTCCAGTTTGAGAATCTGCCATTTGGCCCTTGAGGGAAACAAAGTCAAGGGGACCATGGGGGCTTCTGTCATAACTCGGGCCTCTTTCGGGGAATGGGCTGGCTTTCAGTGCAGGGCACGACTTTCCGATTCTTTCCAGGCATTCCAGAAACCTCAATCCCTTTTAAATCTGGTGTTTGATACGAACGATGGTTGAACAGAACGAAGAAGCAAACCCCCACCCCAAAGCAACAAAGGTTGGCTTCCCTTTAAGCAAACCCCAACAAATTTCTGGCATTTCCCTCCAACCACAAAATGTGGTTTTCCCTTCTGAACCACCCAAAAAATGGTCAGCATACTTCTTTGCAGCCGTGCGAGGCGCCTTCGCCTCCACCACCTCCACCACCTCCACCGCCTCCGGCGCCCTGGCAAGAGCGTGGGTTGGTGACCGCAATTCATTGGGAGACCCTTTTTCTGATCTGAAAGACGGTCCAATGACCAACTTGACCTGTTGGAGCCATCAATACTCAAACATATGCCAAGCGTGGGCAAGCAAGGATGGCTGAAGCTGAAGCGGGGCCGCGTTACAACATCCTGATGTTTTCTTTGCCGGCATGATGTGCGTGGTGTCTTGACAGCAGCAAAGGTCACAGGTCGGCTGTGCACGAGTGGGTATGTGTCAAAGATTGCCAACACCAGAACTTCCCAAATGGTTGGCTTACAAGTCCCAAGCTGGACTGAAACCCTGATTTCCCCAGGAAGAAGCCGCTGGTTGTAAATGATGTCATTTACGATGTCACAATGTGGTGTCTGAAAATAGGCGACCGCAGAAGTGGAGATACATCCACGGGCTCATGGAGGGGGTAACCCCTGGTAACCAGGGCGCCCTTGCTCCAAGGGGACTTTGAGGTACCTTAAACCAAGACATTTTAAAGCATGTTGAGGTCAAAGGGTCAAATCGAAAACCTCTGAGCCAAGAGAAAATTCACTTGGCCCCCTTTGGCCAACCGTGGGTTTTCGGGGGGGGATAAGCCACATGCAACTTGCGAGTCGTCTGAGGCAAAGGTCCCAGAGGTGCGGCTCCGAGTGGATCGCGGGATGTGCCGAAAGCAGCTGGTTGTCTGCCTTGGACACGAAGAAAGAGGCAGTGTTTGTTGAGGGATTTATTTTTCTTGTTTTTTGTTTTTGTTTTTTTGAGGGGAAGCCAAAAGGAAACCCATTTTGGGGAGGTCGAACGGTGGGTTGGACATGTCTGAACAAGCAGGGTTGCAACCACACTATAGTTCCTTGTTGGGCCATGCTACCCTTGAGCTGCGGACAATAACCATGTTGCTGGTAGTCCATGGCTCGCTTGTGGGAACTTTGGGGGCTACCAAGTTCCCCAACGCGCAACTAAACCACTGGAATCAGATAATAGTCCGTTGCTCATATCATGCTTGGACTTGTTTTAGATGAGTTGTCTTTTGTGGGGTGGTGTCGCAGAGGCAATATGGATGGGGACACCTGAGATGCCAATGCCTTCTTGGCTTTTCTGGGTGTGAAGCCAATTAGACCTCAGAGACCTACCGGCCGGCAACATTGCGACTGGCCCTGGGTTTCCTGGTCACTGTGACATGGTTTCCCTGCTCTGTTTTTGAATAAACAAGGTCCCCCTATTAAGCTTAGCCGCTTCAGGGGGTTGCCCTTCATAATCGCCAAATTAGGCACGATGTATACCAGAACCACTCCTACAGATTTGTTAGGTTGGGGCCATCCCATTAAACAGTACAATGCATCCATTTTTTTGAGCATCTTCCGTGGCAGGGGCGTTTCCAACAGACCTCACTTGAACCCACTCTTGTCCGTGTTCGGTATTTCGGAGCGGGCCATCAGAGTCGGGCGCCCTTAAGAGGGACAATCTATGGCTCAACTTGAGAGGGACATGAGGGGACTGACTCAATTTCACACAAACAAAGAGGGTGGCTCTCTACTTTCCCCATGTTCAATAGGGTAAACACAGATCTTGACCACAGCTATGACTCAGGCGCACCGCCCAATGCCGCGGCCTGCCATGTGCGGAGCAGAGGCACGGTGGTCTCACCTTGGGTAGAGGATTTGTCCGAAGCCAAACAGTCAAAGGCTCATTTGTCGGTCGTTCTTTTGTTTCGGCAGAGACCCTGCTTTGTTTTATTTACTCCACTTTGAGCCCCGAGGCCAAGAGGTGATTTCAGATATTTCTGGTTCCGAACCTTTTGCACAGAAAGAAGCCATTGCCGTGCAGTGGGCTGGCTGGATTCTTAATTGTCTAAAGGCGCTGAGGTTTCGACCCTTCAAGGCCGATTCTTATCCGCAAGCGGGGCTTTTTGTCGCCCAGCGCAGGGCACACCTTTTCCCTTGTTCCAGCGGGCTGGTATTGAAACCGCGCATTGAAGAGGCTTGAGATTCCTGTGTAATCAACGCGTCCTTTTACCCCATAAGTGTGCTTGGAACATGGTTTGCTATCAGCTGCTACTCGTAGCATTTGCCTGGCGCGGCTGGCCGAAGTCCATGCGAGTTGGGATTTGCACGCTTCCAAACATAGGGTTCCTCAAAATGGTTGGTCTTCTTGTGGCTTGCCTTCAAGGGGGGGGCACCTCAAGAAGGTTCCCATTTTGGATGAATCCATCCTAGTCCATAGGGCAGATCGGGGTGAAATTGATCCGCACAAAGGGGAGCGAGACATTCGTTGTGTTGGGCTCCCTGTGCCGAATTCATTTAGAGTCGCTGACAGTGGATGTTGTTGGCTCTGTGCCATTGGTCCTTCCATGTTCGTTCCTGTTTTCCGACAGTATTGGAACCATCCCACGGATTGTTTACTTGCTGACCTGCTTGTATGGCTGAGTTTCGTTTCTTGAACCTCCCCTTTCCGGACCAGTCAGCCCATTGAAAAGACCATTTGCATGCAACACTTGGTGGGAGCACTGGCTTTGGACACGTTCCCATGCTTTGCTCTGCCCCTTGAGCGTGAGAACTGGGTGGCGAGGTGGTGCGAGGTAGCAGCCACCTGGACCTTTGGCACCCATCGCTGAGTCAGGAGACGCAGGGCTTCAGGCAAAGCAACGCCTTCACTTGGAGTCAGTCAGCAGCAAGGGATAGCCGGTACCACGGGACTTTCGGCAGACATGTTCTTGCGAGTCAGGCCAAAGCTCGCAGCGCTTGAGTCCTGAACGGCTTGCCTGCTCCCGGGTACTTTCCGGAAAGAACCCCATCATGAGAATTCATGAGATACCTCCCCTTTTTCCGCTTAATCTGGGATTCTGACAGGCCCCAGTTTCACCGGGTCTCCGATTCGCCCTGGATCCCCGACAAACCAGGCGCTGAATTCTCGAACGTTTGGGACCAAAGCAAGTCCACCACCTAGCCAATAGGCTAGCCTTGGACTATTGCGGGTTTTTCAGGCAAGCCAATTCATTCATGCGTCCATACAGTCAGACTTGGATTTTTCAGATCCCATGCCAGTTTTGGAGAGGTGTGCAGATTCAGCCGGGGTTTTCTGAATGGATCGTTCCTGTGTCATCACCACTCCGATGACTTGACCATTCAAAGACTGACCAATCCAAAGGTCGGACATGTCAAGATTGGGCCCTCGAGACCTCGGGCAACGCAGCGCAGGACGTTGCGGCCGTGGGCCCTGTGAGGGAATTGGCCTTGCAGGCAAGGGATGCCTCCAGGATGTTTTCGTCGCTGGGAACCTGCCATTGGGGACTCAAAACGGAAGCCCTCCAGGCAACCAACGCAACACCAGGTTTGTTTTTGGTTTCCCGGAGGAAGGCCAAACGGGCATCCCAAATTCTTGGACCTCGGGTGAAGCATCAGAAATCCTGGCAGGCGCGTGTCTCCGTGAAGCAAGCGTACCCCCGTAGAGTCCAGGTGAAAGTGAGAGGGTGTAGAACAGCTTTTTTGTGCGTTTGTTGGCCTGGATTGTTAGCCGCATATTGTGAATGCTCTTCAGGAAGTTAATTACACGGGGACGGATCATTTTAAAGTGAAGTTTCTAGGCCACCCATTTAATACCCAGTGCTCGACTGATAACATTTGGAAGTTCACGCTGCTGGTGCAACGAACCGAACCTTCCATGTAGTAGCTGCAGGTGCTTGTTGAGAAAGAAGGTCTTTTCACCCCTGCCTGTTCCCGACTCCAGGGTCATGTTCAGGATCCATGTCTAGCGTTTCGCAGGCAGCAGAAGCAGAAGGGAAGCCGCCTGGTGACTTGTTTCCTTGAGTTTAGGAGTCCAGAGAGGTTTGTGCATGCAACTACCCATGCTCGGTTTTGTGGTCCAGGTTTGCTTTCCAGTCTGTTGGCTAGATGCAGGGCCGCCTCCGTTCAAAAGTTCAACTTCACATCCCAACACAAGATGGAAGAGGCAATAGCCTGCGTGCGACGTTGCATTCATGCGGGCTTCCGTCTGTGGTCTTTATTTCTTCCCTGCTGGGTTTAAGCTTGAATGAAAGCCTCTGGGCGACCAGCGCCAGTCCACGCTGAAGCAAGTCCTCAGCGGCTTTCCCAACATCGGCGAGGTGGGGACCACCAGCGGGCCACCTGTGAGGCACTCACGTCCCAAGTTTCCTCTGCATTTCCCAGACCCCATGCATAGTGAGTACCAATCCGTCGGCACAGAACCCCCCAACTGTGGCCCAGTTTCCTGATCCAATTATCCAGATGATCCAGCTACCCGTTGGCTTGGTATGCCGACTAATTGTTACTCATACCCACATTTACCCTCTACACTGGCCAAACGTTGGGGTGCTACTTGCATGGAGTATGGTGGTTCGACTTCTTTCAATTGCCCTGGTGAGGACTAGAGGGCAAGTTCAAGGGTCAATCGTTCCCGACATAAAGGTGGTAGTCATGCAATGCACCAAGTGCAAGTGATGATTCCAAGAGCACCTATGAGGGGCACATTGTGTGGCATCCAGTGGCGCCCTTCTGGCGCCCTTCTGGGGGACATAGGGGTTGCAGTACAAGAATGAATTTACGTTTATTTGGAGGTCAGGGTGTTCAGGTTGTGGGCTTATGTCCCATTTTTGATCAGGCCGGCAATGGACAATCGCATTGGTCGAGGTGTACTGTGCCGCCAGGAGCGTGTCTCGCAAACGGAATGCACGCATGCAGAGAGCAGTCACGTACCGCCGCAACCACTTTGTAAATAGTGTATTTGGTTACGAGGCCTTGAAGTGTTGATTGCTCTCAGCCTCACCGCTTTCCTCATGTTTTTCAAGGTACATGGCCATGTCAGGCTCACTTGCCCAAAGCGAATCGACCCTTTAACCTTTTGGTTTTTTGGTCCACTTTTGGCTACGGGTCCAAAATGCTAAGTCTTTTTGACTATGTGAGACTGGTGCTGTGGGCAAGTGACTCAGGAGTTGGGCAGATGTCCAGGTTAAGGCCTTCCCATGAAGAGCCCTTGCACTTGACAGAGGCATCCTCCTTTTCGATTTTGCAAGAGTACACAAGTTGCGGTTTCATGCTCCCCTCTCGCGTCCTCTCCCGTCCTCTCTCAGTCCCTCTTTCCCTCCTCCCCGCTTGAAGTGCTTTCCCTGGAGCCTGCAAGGTTGGGGTGGGAAACGGCAGACGTGAGGATGCTTCGCCTTTTGAGTCAGTCGGGTATTTAGTGTTTTTGCCTTAAACCGAGACCTGGCGCCCCTTTGAGGGGTTCGACTCCCAGGGGCGGTTGCTGTAAAGATCGCCGTCTGTGGCATGTTTTCTCTTCGGGGCTTGGCTCCCATGGAGCTCGCTCGGCTCGGCTTCGCTGAGGTCTTCCGCTTCTGCAGCCTCCACGTGTCCCGGGGGAAGTTGGATGGCCAGCAGGTGCGCTCGCAGGGGTTGAAGCGAGGAGTTTTGCTGGTCCTTGGTGATTGAAGCGCTTCGTCCAAGATGGAAAGCGAGTCAAAAAGCACCTGAGGTTCCAGAGTGGCTAATGCCACTCATTCAAACGGCTTCGGGAATCACGGAATTGCCAATTGCAGCTCAGGGAAGAAGAATGGGAAGGTCTCAGAGCAGGGAGCCCCCCAAAATGACGCCCTCCTCCACGGTTCCCTTAAAGTCTGAAGCACACCACCTTCAGAAGGGTTTGGACTCTGAAAGGTTCAGATTTGCCTGTTCTTTCCCGCTGGAAAGGGCCGTTTTCTTGCCAGGTGGCTCTTCAAGCCACCATGAATGTCATCAACTCGGGGGTCATCCAATGGCCCGAGAGGACTCAGCTCAAGCGCCTCGGGCATCTCTGTACTGGGCCTCCTTTATGTTTAAAGGGAGTCCGAAGAAGGGTGAATGGGGCTCCAGACAGTGCATATGTTTGACAACCCCTCCTGATCAATGCCTGTTTCGTGTTGGGGCGGGCAGTGGACTGCACATCCGTAAAGTTCAAGATCCGTGCGAGCTGCGTTCGGGTGAAGCCCCGTTACTTGAAGCTTCCTTAGTCTCGGGTACTGCCCTCATGCTTCAGTTTGTTCGGAGAGGGGGCAGAGGGGTCCAGCTCCCCTTACGCACACTAGAGGTTTTCGTCGGGGTCGGGATGAAGCTTCTTCTCAAGGTTTCCTTATTTCATCCTGGTATTTCAGGTTTTCCCGGAGGCGGCTGAGGTTGAATGAAGCATGCCAACAGTTTTCTCGGGGATTAAGTTGAAGCCGTGATTCAATCTTGGGGTGAAGCCCTCATATTTGAGGTTTCCATGGTATAGTCGAAGCCAACATTTCAGCTTGCTTCAGTTTTTCTCGGGAGGGGGGTTGAAGCTTCCGTACTGTTTTTTGTTTTAGGATTGAGTTGAAGCCCCCATGCTTGCGGCTTGTTAGGGTTGGGTTGAAGATCCCATGCTTGAGATTTCCAAAGGGTTGGAGTCTTTGGGGGGGTTATTGGCCTAGTTGATTTCCACATGGGCGTTTTTCCAGCGCACTCCCCAGATATTCCCCAGCTAGGTCCCTCTCTTCACAAGCCAAACAAGATCCCTACAATTGCTCTAGAAAGCCGGAATGAGCCCTATAGAGGCTGGCAAGCGAGACTTACCTGGGGGGTGGGGGTCGGGGTTCAGTTAAAATTGTTTTTGCCAAACATGGATCTACCGCAGCGAGCCCAGAGGCGCCAAAACCTCCCGCATCAAAACACGACCCGGCTCAACACCCGGTGTATTTTGAAAGGTTGAAATCTACACTGGTTCCTGCCACCATTGAAGAAGCCACCGAAACCCGTGCCCGCAAATGCACATTGGCAGCTTGCGCTTGGCAGGCAGGGGGCTTCAGTATTCAGCAACTTTTGACGCCGTCTAGACATTCATGTTGCTCAGCAGATGTGCTTGGCAACAATTCGCAGCGAAAGGCAACAGCAGCTGCTACTGTACTTGCCTGTCTACCTTTGCAAGTCATGTCTGCCTGAGCGTCCGTTTGCAAGCCTAAAGCAAAACAATGGGAATGAAGTGCCAAGCCAAAATCTAACATTGGCCCCCGATCCCCTGCTTCTTGTTTGGTCATTGCTGCTTCAAACATGATTCGCTCAGAATTCAAGTCGAAAGTGTTTCCCAGGCAAAGCACTTTGGCTTGCACAAAGTTGCTTTTGCAGGCACAGCTTCTTTAAACCTTTGGGCGCGCTTTTTAGTGAATCCCCCAAAAATGGTGGTTTTTCTTCTTGGCTGCCCTGTAGATTACGCCCAACAGGGGTACCCTCAAGAACAAACAAAGACACCCACACACACACACACACACACCTTTCTCAGCCAGTCGGGTCCCCCTTAAGGCTGATCCACGGCCTTGGCATGGGCTTGCCCAGCTTGCCGCAGCCTCGATTCCTTTTCTCGGGGCGGAGTGGGGGTTAGCGCGGAACTGCCGCCTCGCTTCTAAAGGCTTGGAATTGGAAAGATCATTCCATCCTGTTTCCGCCAGGGTTTTTGAAAAGGGTTAGAGCCCTTTGCATTTTTTCCAAGGCTGATTCGTCACTCCACAGTGAATCGACCGGATACCACGTTCGAGTTTCAACCCGTGTCGTGTTTCCATATTGCTGTTTGCTTTGGAAGGATGGTTTTCTTTTCCACTGTATGCACTGTAAGCCAGTTTGAGACTGCCAACAACTCCAAGGGATGGCGTTAAGAATTACCAAACCACGAAGCACACGCGGTGTGATTTGAGTTGAAAGGCTGTGTCAGTCCAGCACTGTAACTTGGATGAGGGGATGGCTCTTGAGCTGCACTGGTGGAAAAGACACTGCCAGTTCTCGGCCCACTTATTTCGAAGGTTGATATCGGTTACAGCACCTGTAGAAGGGTTGTGCTGAGTTCGCCACTGGAATCCCAGAATCGGGAAGCCACTTGTATACCACGTATGGGGAATCAAGGCAACCAACCATACATCCCGCTCGGTTGCAGCAAGCACTAGAGCATGAACAGCCCAACACAGCATATTCTCCATGTGTCTTGGCCATGCAGGATATGCACGGATAACCTGACTGTGGCGTGCAAAGAATGGTGCCCCTACTGCCATTCAATGTTGCCAGTGCTGCAAGTTGGCTTGCTTGCTTGCTGGACAGCTCCCAAACACCGTGTCCCAACTTGCAGCCAAGAACTTTACAACACGCACTTGAACATTTTGAGCCCGCACCGGTGTGTGTATTCCTGGGTGGTAAACAGAGCCTCTGAAGCATGTGAGTCATTCACCCCCATGCGTGGCATCGACTGCTTCAAAGTGTGGCCGTAACTCCTTTCCCAAGGCCATCCCGAGCTAGCTTGGCATCATTTCTCAATCTGGAGTCCAGTGTCACATTTCTTGGCTGCCACGTTTACATGAAATCATGTTGGTGATGTCTCCGTTCGCAGGGACAAGCAAATCGAGAGGAGAAACATGGGTCTCTTACTGCCGAGTTTTCTGGTTGCCCATCCCCGGGCTCCATTACACCTATCAACTTCCAAAATTGGGGAGCCGCCAACATCGTAGCATGGCTTGCCTGCAGCTTTGTCAAACTCAAGAGCTCCCCAACCCATCTGTAGCAAGCCTTCTTGGGCCTTGGTAGGAAAAGCCTTCGATCACGAGCCCAGGCTGCTATGGGGCCACGTGCTGCCGGGCCAGCATCTCGAATTACTGCTTCAGCTTGAGGCGCGTGCGCGCGCGAGTTGGGGCGCGGTGCAGGTGCAAGCAGTCCAACAGTTGCAGCCGAAGAGTTCCCCCTACCCGAAAAGCCTCAACCCCAGAAACTTCTGGGCTAGACATATCTTACTGTTGTAAAAATGGGTATACGCCCCGTGTTCCTTGGTACTGGTTTGGGGCTGGGATCCCTTTGGCGACAGAATTAGGTTGTTCATTGTTGTGTATTTTTCAGACTTGTTGGATGTGCTTAGCTTTTGCTTGGATGTGATTGCTTGCTTTGTGTCGAGCACGGAGCAAAGGCAGTTCATTCCAAATACTGCCCCTAAACGGAGTGGTGGGGTTTCCATGGTTTTCCTGTGGAAGCAGCCTGGTGGGTTAGTCCCACCAATGTTCATACATTCATCCCCTGCTGGGCTTGGGCCATTTGCGCCATTTCCATCTCGGCTTCCCTTGTCATTTTTATTCGGGGGCATGCAACCCTACTTATTGTTTGCCCAAAGCTGACAGTCGAACCTGGTGTTTTGCCCAAAGCTGACAGTTGATCAACTGCTATTTCGTGGTGATTGACGGAAAAGAACCTCAATAGCACGTATTTGCAGAAGAGTCTCCTTTGCCACTAGAAGGCTGACTGTGTCGTTTTTTGTGGCCATGAATCGGGAAGCTCAGTGGCCGAAAGCCTGCGTGTTTGACCTGGTTTCAGTCTGTGGTGAATTACTTTCAGGCATGTCAGCCCAAACTACACCTTTGATTTTGAGGTGGTTTGGGCCGAAGCTGAGCCACTCTTGAAACGATCTGGATGATGCTTGCCTTTGGTTTGCCCCAAGTAGATCTGTAGAAGAAGAGGCTGGGCGCCCATGTCCCCACAATATCTCCGTTTTGTTTCCCCACAGCTTCTTTTCGACGGTGAGTTGGGGGAAGCCATGGAAAGCAAACTCCTTTTATTTCTGGGTTGTTGCGTCTACCATTGCCCTCAGAAAGCGCGTTGCCCAACAACTGCCTACTGCAGCTCGGAACTGAGGGTCCTTTTTGCTTCCGGTGATTTTTTTGTTTGTCGGATGCTACCGCCCAGATTCGAGCGATTGGGGGGGGCACCCTAGAATACTGACAGCAGATATATTATGTATGTTTTTTTTTTTTGTTTTTTTTTTTGTGTTTGCATTGATTTGCTTTTCCAAAACACAATTTATGTTAAAGTATCTGACATTACGCACTTTTTCTGTTTAGTCAGATTTGTTTAGGTATGGTAATGATAGGAGAGGGTGGGTGGGTGGGGGGACTGGGAAGGACAATGACCGTCGCCTCGCTTTACAGGTGCCCAACCGCGGCAAGGGCGACGGCAGCGACGTGATGCGCAACGCTGCTCGATTGATTTTGTGTTGAGCTGGGTCGTTATTTTGACGGTTTCTGGGGTTAGCAAAGTCAGAAAATGTAGTTGTTTCCCTTTAACCCACCACTTAGGGGGTGACTTTGATCATGGTAAAACAATGAGACCAGTTGAGTTGAGCGCGTTAGAGGGGAAGCCAGGAACCGAGGGCTCCAAACAGGAGCTGTTCCAAAGCGCATGGCGTTAGCTTTGGTGCATTTTGCTTGGATGTTAAGACTTTAACTTTTTGCCAACAGATGGGTTTTCCATTAAACCACTAAAAGTTAAACTTTTAGCAGGGGGGCAGAAAGCAATCAAGTTAGCATCATGTCGATGGTTCGCCGTTTGGCCAGTATTGTTACCATTGTGTCAATGGTTCGCCTTTTGCCTTTCAGCATTCCATAAAGCTGATTGAAACGCGGATTTTCGCTCAAGCAGATGAACAACCCGGGCGCAAAAGATTCACTTCGCATGGCCCTTAGCTCATAAGCACATGTGGGGTTTTGCGCAAGATACCGTTGGCATTGCCTTTGCCTTGTTTTTCCATTTGCTCAACCTAGATGTGGGTGCTGGTGGACGGGCGCACGGATGAGCCCTTCGGGCCTTTGCTGGTGGCAGAGGCTGGGTACCCAAAGCGCCTGGGAGCGGAGGTGAAGATGTCCTGAAAACCCAACCAAGTGGCCGTGTATCATATTTGTGGCGCTTGACAGTGACAGGGCAAATAGGCGCAGGACAAGTAGTTATTGCCAACTTCAGGGATCATGATATGTGCTTTGGTACTTCTTTACCCCTTTCTTCTTTTTTTTTTGAGGGGGGGGTACACCTTGGACATCAGGATTTGATCCGACTCATTTGAGGCTTCAAGCCAGCCCTCCAACTTAGGGTTCAGACATGCCCAGATACACATTCGTTGGCTTGCTGGACGGCACTGCATTGCTGTCTGGATCTTCACTCGGGCTCGCGAATTTCTGGGTGACGTGGGACAAGTCCCTCCAGTGGATTCTGATTGGCCCCGCATGTCACGTTGGCTGACACGGGCGTGCGTGTACACGCCTGAAAGAAGAAAGATCGCCACCTCAACCCAGTGATTTTCTACAGGCGTTTACCTCTAACCCTGAGAGCTCATGAACTTGTTTGCTTTTAATGGGGTTACGCTTCTTGCCTGAAATTGAGATTGCGAACGGCAACCTGGGTAGCAATCATTATCTTCACTCCGGAGTTGGTGTACTCGTGCAAGGGTCAATAAAACAACTTCTCAAGAGCTTTGGCACCCGCACAAATGCCGGCAGAGCGAGGATACAATTGACATTTGACTTGTGGCTGAAGAGTAGCATACAATCAATATCGATATATTCATTCATATATTATATACACACACATAAATGCACGTATTTGGTGATATACACTGATATTCATTCACGAAACGATGTAGCGACAACGGATCGGGCATTTTGGGAATCGGTATGTTGCTTATAATGGGCCTTCCTTTGGAGAGAAAAACAGCGTGCAAGCCACCCTTGAGATTTGGAGGACAAAGTATGACGGAGTCAGTTGCTGAAGACCTTGCAGAAGGATGCAGGTGCACATGGCCAGGTGAGCTTCTTCGATTGAGTGCTCGTGGGCACGCCTGGCGCACAATTCGCTCTTCGAGCTGCGCAGGAGGCATGAATGTAGAAGCTTTAACCCTTTATAGTTGATTCGGGCGTGACCCAGGTCTTGAGCTCTGGCCGCCCAAAAGAAACATGCTTTGGAGCCTGCACCTCCGGCTTGCAGTTCGCGCGATCGGGCCCACCGCTGAGCCGGGGAGGATCTGGGGTCATGACGCTCGCGGGGTGGCCCATTTGTTGGGTTGTGTCCGGTTCTGCTGAATTCTTGATTCCGAGCGCGAGCGCCAGAGACCACAGGAAGGAGAGGCTGCCATTGCATTGCTGTTATTATTTCGTCCCAGGACCCATGGCTTTACACGCCAGTTGTTCACCAACAAGAGGCACCGCTGTTGTCAGAACCTGAATTGGGGGGGTGACTCCGCTGGATTGAAATTTGCACTTCGATGTGTCCTTTTCGAAGGTGAGATTAGATGCATTTTGGGACCTAATCTAAGCCCCGCCATGAATCCCATGAATGTATGGTGGATTCGGGGTGCACGGGCGTTGCCCCGCCTTTATTTGGATTATCCGATGAGATTTGCCAAGCTGTACGCGAGCTCCCCCGACCTCCTGATTGGCTCGCGTGGGCGGCGCTGGGCGCTCACAGAGTTGGGATGTTTTGCCAGGCCATGCGGTTGGTATGCTTCTCCCGTTGCAATCTGCTTTGAATGTCCCTTTGCATCCCCACAGTTGGGACCACCACTGGCCTGGCGCTACATGACACTGAACATTTCAGGCACACCTTTGGTCGACTAGTCCCAGTGCCCATGCCTGCCTGAAGAGCTCATAGGAGCTCCGCATTTCTTCATGTAAATGTCTCACCACCTGGAGGCTACATTGAAGAGTAGCCGGTGTAGCCCTAGAGTGATTTCGATCATGTGGTTTGTTGGGAAGTTCCCCAACTTGAAAGAGGCAAGCAAGGGCTTGCTTGCAGACACTGGAGTGAGCATGAAGCCTGAGACACATGATCCGGTGATTTTGCTAGCACAAGCCAATGCAAGCCGTGTAGTTTCAGATGTGTCACCCCACGAGAGTGCTCAAAGGGGCGCATGGCTAGAGAGTTTGAGCCCACAGTGCTTGACCGTCGAAACTTGCTGCGGCTCGCAAAGGGTCACTGTCCGGTTGACCCCAGATTCACCACGCGTTTCCAACTGAAAGCCAAGGGTCGCCTCCAAATTGGCACATCCCCCACTTGACGACTCTCTTGGGTGGAAAGCAACATCCCCTCCCGGTCAGACATCCGGGCGGATTATTGAAGACCAAACATCCCCTTAGCTTTCGGGCAGCGGGTGCAGGTTGCCAGCGCAGCCTGTGCCTTTGCCTCATGATGTGGGGGTTCTTGGTATGTTTTTCTTTTGTTGATGTGTGACCAGTTGGGCCATGGTTTGAGGTCCCTATTTTTGACGGACGCATCATGGCACAACTGAGCTCTCAAGTTGGCGTATTCTTTTGGAGGGTGAACGGTGACATAGGTGAGTACAGACGAGGTGGACAATGCATGACGTTCCGTCCAGCAAAAGGTGCAGGATGTGTATTTTGTGTCGAATCGTTTCGACTAGCGGGGCTGGAATCATGCAACAGAGAAGGAATAGAGAAGGAGTGCTAAGCCTATGCCAATGCAGCGGAGTTGCTGCTGCATTCCACTACTGGTACTTGCATAAGGGGTATTGTGTGGATGTGGACTGAGTAGGTATTAAACGTGCAACTGGGCGTGAGGGTCCCTCATTTTTTGGCCCAACTACGCTGCTCCTGGCATGTTCTGTCATCGAGTTGCTTGTTTCTTTGGTTCATTGTGGGGCTTGCAACCACCTATTTCCCTGCCATTGGGAAGCCGCATCAAAGCGCAGTCGCATTGCAGGTGGCCACAGACAGCCCAGCAGCGAACCTAGGCGGGCGAGTCAGCTAAGCAGTGATGGCAATTTTGTTGCGTCGGCTGAAGGAGCTGTTCCGGTTGCCCAGCAGGTATCCACAAGGCATTGTTTATTCAAGTCAGCCCCCTGATTTGACACTTGAGAAAGTCAACCAGCATGATGCCCTTGGCTCCTGTCCTCATTGAAAGAGCTATCCTATTATTTGGAGTTAAACTGGCATCATTCCCCTGAACTTACTTGGAAGAAGGACTTTGAACATTCCGAAAGCTGGCCTCGAAGAGGCTTTGCTCGAGGTTTGTTTTGGGGGAGAGGGGACGGTGGCAAGACTGCGGCAGAAAAGTGGGTGTGAAAGTGGGTGTGACGGTGGACAAATTATAGTGGTGGACGGTAGCTGGTCCGCTGGATTGGTTTTCCCTGCTGCCGCTGCCCATTGTTTGTTGGCACGCGTTGCCACCTGTTTGGAATTGACTGCTTGGCACCGGGCCCGCGTTTTTGATTGCCCCCGTTCTGAGGACCCTAGTCAACTGGTTTACCGTTTTGTCCCACCTTTTGGTTGAACGGATTTCCTTTCAAAGTTACCCAGCACAAGCGGGTTGCCTTCTTCCAGGGCTTCCCCCAAACCCATCCCTACAGCATTGGAGTTAGGCCCTGCAAAAAGAAAACAGCGATCGCATTGTGCGGTTCACATTTGGCCGCCTTTAAGGTGTAACATGTATCCTAAAAGGTCCTAACACTATGTTAATAAGCGTGCTACAAGGCCGTGACTCTTTTCAAAGCTTCCATCATCCATAATATATTGGGTTGTGCCTGCGGCCGACAAGCGATGGGCAATCATGCTACCCCTGAGTTACTAAGCCAATCAGGCGAGTTACAGGAACTCCTTCTGGCCTGCACGTACACGGGCTCCGTCTCTATCTCTCTCTCTCTCTCCCTTTCTCTCTTCCGAAGTACCAAACGGAATCTAGGGACTTCAGCACGTTCGGATTCAGCCGAACTGCGCAGATTAGGGCAATCAAAGATTTCCCCAACTATCCCAGAACAAACCCCAAACAAGAAATATAACTGCTAAGCCTTATTGAATGCGCCTCCTACCCGTAATTCCCCCAAAGTTTGTCTTATTCGATTGGGGTATGTTCTGGGGCGGCAGACACTGCTTAAAATGACCTCGGGCGTGCCGGCCATGCAAATTCAGGAAGGAGGCACAAGTGTCAATGGACCAGCGAAGATAGCTCTCCGGGAACCTAATCCCCTTGCCCACCTTATGGTTGGCAAGGTTGTAGAGGATCTTGGATGACCATGCTGACCAGACTCTAAACTCCAGAGCTCGCCAGCTCGTGGTTGTGGTGATGCAGGTCGTGGTTGATTTGCGAGATGGTGTCAATGGAAGACTGGCCTTGCAAGGGCCTACATTCCGTTTGTGAGCTGGTCAAACTAGTTTTCCAAACGGACTGTAGGAACCTGGTGGTTTCTGAAAATATGCCGCGTAAGATGCCAATCGCATATTATGTTTGGAGCAACCATTGATTTCTGCACATATTTATACACATGCATACCAAGTATGTCTATGTGAATATGTACATATACATAAAGTGCCCATAAAAGTCGTCAGGCTCCTCCCTGGCGCTGAATGCGGCCCTGGCGGCGCTGCAGCTGGAGGCAAACCGCTTGTTTGGTTTGGCGGAATGGCACCTGGTAATTAGTCGGGAAGGCCATGGGCAGGAAATCATTGGCTTGAGCGTGTTGGAACAAAGGGGTTGCCCAACCCACAACTTGTTTCTCTTCTTATTTTTTGGGGGGGGGGAGTGCCTTTGGAGGGGGGAGACGGGTGTTTAGAGTGAGCTCATGGCAATAACTGAACTCTTAGGGCCTGATTAGGGCGTGTCCCAAACTTATCCTTGGATGCATCACTGAATCATTCACGGATTGCCTGAGCCGAGGTAGGATTTGCCGTTTGCCCTTTCCGAAAGTTGGAGACCCGCTAAGGGGGCCAACTGGCAAGCCCGACGCAAAGATCCCCGCAACGTCCCCTTCGGACTAACCGTAGACCGAAACTAGGGACGGGGCTCTCGACCTGGCATGTGGTGCCAAGCCACACCCCAACCAGCTCCAAAACATGACAAGGCCTCTTCAGCACTGGGGCGCGATTTTTTGGATTGCCCCTTTCCGCCTGATGTTTGTTGTTTTGTGTTTATTTTCCCATTGTGTTGTGTGTTTGTTATCTTTTTGATTGCCTCATCCACCTGCCCCTTTTGGCTTTGGGCCAATCCATCAAAGCCTCAGGACTGGGAGGCGGCGGAGGGCTTCTGCAGCCGCGCGCTGCGCTGGAAGTCCAGCGCTAAGGCCGGAGACCTGAGTTGTCACATGGGGGACCCCAGGTGAGGGTTCCAGCTTCGTGGTTCTACTCGCTTGTTCGGTGGCTAACAATTCCATGTTTGTGCAGCCCGGGTTCATTGAGCCAGGGGCCTGGAGTGGGGTTAGGATATTTTGTTGCTTTTCAAGTTGTCATGGAATTTTGTTTAAGGACAACCGGCTAGAGGCCTGTCCGCCTTCAGCAAGTCTCTTGGAACAGAAAGGTTGCCCTGGCAGGCTGGCCAAACTTCCTCACTGTTTGTGATCTATGTGTTTGCGTTTAGTTTGCGTGGTTCTGTTTGTTGTTGGTTGGTACCGGCAAGCGGCCAAAAGTTGTTTTGCTCACATCTCAAGGGCTACAAAGCTGTCATGGATCCGTGATGGGCCAGTGGGTGCAAGTCCTCGTGGTGAAGCCTCTGCTCTTGTGTAAGGACTCGACAAGTTTTCGTTTTGAGTCCTTTGCTCTTGTGACTGGCTCCATAGACCGCTCAATGTCAATGATTCCACGCCATCCGTTGAGTTTCACAGCCATAGCCCTGTGGCGACGGATTCCATCGAACACCAACGGCGCAACCAGCGTCGAGCCCTGTGGTCGGCCAGGCCTTCTACCGCCGGGGCTTGGCGCGGGTGCACTTGGGCGCCCGAGGCCTCAGCGGAACAGCGAGCGCCATGGGCGTGTCGGAGCTTGGAGCCCAGTTTTGTAGGGGCTTTGGGCAAACAAGACCGACACAAGGTGAAAAGTGTAGATCTGTCACTCTTCATTTGTAACATTTTGGAACCACGCCAGCAAGACGTGATTCACTGTGACACTTCGACCGCCCACTTCCTGAGTGTTTGGGCCCAAACCGTTCTTGAGAAGAAGGACAAGTTGGACTGTGATGTCATATTATGTTGAGGGTGCTCCTTTGCATGGCCAGACTTAGGACCCGTGCAAAAAGTTGCCTTTCTATGGTGAAAAGGCAAAAAGTAGGAAACCCAAAAGGGTGAAAAGGATTTAAAAGGATTTAAAAGGATTTAAAAGGATGTAACAGGATTCAGAAGGGTGAAAGGGTAAAGGGTTGAATAAGACGGGCACCGGTTGGTGTTTTTTGGGAAACCGATGACTTGTTGCTCATTTACTTTGACTCTAAGCCTCGTGGCAGAAATTCTTCAGAAAACATGCGTTCCCTAGGTGGTATGACTGCATGGTTTTCAGTACATTGACATGGTTTCTATGTGTTGTAGATCCAGTTTCATCCTACCCAACAATACCCAACATCAACTGTTGCATAGCGAATCTCAGCTGACCTGGCCCAGTTTATGGCGGACGCCAAGCGAGACTTCAATTTCGCGCTGGAGTGCGGGCCCTGGAGTCAAAGGCACGACCTTTTAGGGGGGCTGGGTGGGATGAGGGGAATTGGTTGCCCGTTGACCGAAATCCCCTTTTATCCCTGTAGGAAGGCAGGAGGGGCTGTCTCCTTTCTTTGGGCGCTATTGAATGGATCGAGAAGGCCACCTGGAGCTTCACCTCCAGTCCGCCTCCCACGTTCCCTGAGCGCGGTGCTGAACTCCTCGGCGGCAGAAGCTGGCGCTTCGTGGCTCGGATTGGCCCGGCCTCGAGACCGACCCAGTGCCGCTTGGAGGAGTTCCCCCTTTGGAAAATTCGGAGTGCGTCTCAAGCAAGACCGCAGTCCAACGTCATGCAGAAACAGATCACTGGATAGCACAGACAGCGAGACTTGTCTTGTTGGAC
The DNA here is from genome assembly GCA_963377175.1 of Effrenium voratum. NCBI lineage: Eukaryota > Dinophyceae > Suessiales > Symbiodiniaceae > Effrenium > Effrenium voratum. The sequence goes on from CAUJNA010003232.1 coordinate 582,501, forward strand.
TGGGAAGGGAGGATCCCTGTCCAAACTTCAAGGTTTGAGATCTGGAAGATGGACGCCAATTGAAATACAAAAGCCAAGTGTGTGGCATGGGCACTCAGCATGACCTGCTGCTTGCCAGACCTCCAGTTGCTCAAAATGCCACCGGCTCAAAAAGTGTTCATGCTTGCAGGATGCCACAGCTTATGGGATCTATCCTCATAACCGCAGGGACCGCGACAGTTTGAGCAGTTGCCAAGGTCTCACGTACACACAGGTTCCCAACTTCCAGGCTTTTTGCTGCCCTCCAAGCTAGGTGGGAAGATGCCCTGGGCGATCCCACTCCCTTACAACCCTTGATTGTCAAAGGGTGGGCTTGAGGACTGGACGCACCATTTGTAATTCGATTGTCCAATCCAAGATAATTTAAGGGGAAGACTAGACAAGTGACATTGGGGCTTAGCCGCTGCATGCAACCATTCTGCCACAGTTTGCGCAACCTGTTGAAAAATGGGCCGGACGCACCCACCCCAGTCAAAGCGGAAACGCTTAAACAGGCAACCAAAACACACTCCCTCCTTGTAAAAAGCGCTTGATGTAGCGAAGCGCGCCCGAGCAAGCAACAGATGTAGCGAAGCGCGCCGAGCAAGCAACAGAGATGTACTGAAGCAGACTTAGCTTCAACCAGGTGTAAACAACAGTCAACCACCAAACAACAAGACCTGCCCAACTGCTCCTGTGTTCTTGTAGCCCTCTGGGCCCAATGGAAGCATTCCAACACCAAAGAGGTGGCGGTGCTATCCGGTCTCTCCCAGGTCCGAACCGCGGGGCTCTGCAGCAGCGAGGCGGAAGTTTTGGTTTTGCTCATCTTGGACTGCAAAGGCAAGACTCTTTGCCAAGGCTTCAACAACTAGACATGCGGCAAGACCATCCCGCTTCTCAAATTGGTTTCATTGAAGGAAAGGCGGCTTTTTTTGCGGGGACGTGTCTCGCAACATGGAATGGAAGGGGCTTGCGGTTGGTTTGCTTTGGGAGGGGTCCCCTTTCAATCCAAGGCACACACACACACACCGGTCTCTTTGGAGCATTTGGTGCCTGGCAAAGTTCTGGACCAAGGTTTGCTGCGGACACTCCTGTGAAGTCCTGGTTCTCGATTCTTGGCCCCTGCGAGCTTTCAAGCGCTTCTCTTTTGGGCTGGAAGCTTTTGGTGGCCCTTTTGTTATGTAGGGGAGTCTGGAGATGTTGGTTCTTGGTTCTTGGCCAGGGGCCCAAGCTGTGCAAGTTTCACGTGCCTGTAACTTAGCTCATGTTTGATTCCCGGAACTTTGAAAAAAACATCTTGCTTTTGAGACATGCTGCGATGCAGGCAGGAACCTCACCTTGACTTGGTTTTCTAGTTTCTAGTAAAGGCCCGCCTTTGTTTTCAGTAGAATTATGTTCGTTCAACGGCTGCCCCCTTTAGCAAGATGGTGACCGAATTCCGGCCCGGTGGCAAACACTGGTTAGTTGAGTGAGAGGCCAAACGGGGCCAGCCTTTGCATCCAAACTTCGACGATCCGCAGGCAGGTTCAACTGGAGCTGGACAAGCTCGCCCACAGGGATGGGGCGGCCCGCGCCCCAGCTTGGAGTCCTTGAGAATCGGCTGAACCTTTTGGTCGGAGGTGGTTGCTTAAACACTTTGTGCTGTCATGTTCCTTGTTGGCAACTATGTTTGCGCTTTTGCGGCTTTTTGGCTGTCTCAGCCCCTTCAGGATACCTTTCATGGTTCGGATCGGTGGTTTGGCGATTTGAACTCCTGGCTTTTGTGAGGATTGGAGCCCGCAGGTAAGACAACTTGGAGCGCCCTTGGTTTCCTGGGCATCTGAGAATCCCTGTCAGCTCGCTCCAAATTTTGCCTTTCGAATCCTGTGGGATGTTCCCACAGCTTGTCATGGGGCCAACCGATTGATTTGTTGTCCAACCGCTTTGACCGGGCACCGGCATGCAAATGAGACATGCCTGAGAGGTTTTCCCCGCATTGGGCGTTGGTGGCTGCGCCGCGTAGGCCGGCCTGGAGGCGCCGCCGGGTGCTGCCGGGCGGCTCAGCGACTTCAGAGACTTCAGAGACCCGGGAGCTGAATTGGTGAAGCGTTTGGTTCAAAAAACGATTTGAGCAAGTTGCACCTTTTGTTTGAACCCATTGCGGTACAGGGATTGTGCCCGACAGCCCTGAAGGCAAACCCTGGAATTCACCATATTCAGTTGCCCAGTGGCTTTGTCCTTTTTGTAAGGGTTCCCGTTGAAGACCTTAATAGCAGCGTTTGTATTTCGTGGCCGGGCAAGTATGAGCATGCCTGGGACAAGCAGGCGTTGCCCTGTATTGTTTTTTTTGCTGCTCTTTGGTGGGACCTGAGCATGTTTTTTCTGGCTGGACACGTTGGTGTTGGCCCACCAGCCAGAAAGGTGCAGTGGCCACCCAGCAGATATCCCCATCCCTTTTGAAATTGGACATGGGGGCCATGGAGTAGGGGCGGCCCTGGATTCTGTGTATTGTTCCGTTGTTCCTTTGCGGGGACTGCAGGCATTGAACGGTGGTCGCCCCCACCACCTTGTCGGGGACAAGTGGCCCGTTGGTTCTTGATTCACCGCCAGCAGCTTGTTTCAACTCTTCCTGGGCGGCAAAATTTCATGTTTGGTTGGCTCTTTCCAAAAAACACGGTGCATGAGCAGGCGTTGTGACGACCTGCACATTGTTACCGTTGGTTTCTGTTGGGAGCTTTCCGTGGCTTGTGCCCGCGTCAGCTTGCGATGCTTTCACCCTGCCAAACTGTATGTCCTGGACCGAAACGACTGCTGCTTGAGTTTGGGGTGTTTAGCCATGTTGGGGCGCAATCGTTCCACTCCATGGAATATTCCAAAGCTAAACGTTTGACCTTTTGGTTTTAATATTAGTCAAGGTTCCCGAAGGCTGACTTCTCTTTCTTCAGGATACCAATTTGGGGGTTGTGTTGAAGGGACATCTAGAGGACAACATCCATTTTAGGTTCCCCGATTTTGAGACACAACCAGGGTTTCTAGGGAAGTCTCCAAGCAGCTGAAATGAGCCAAGAGCCACTAGGGGGCGATCAACAACAAGAGGAAGGCTGCCATGAAAATTGAAGGAGAGGGCCCATTTCGTATTTCCCAAATAGACCAACCAGGATGGGCTGTTGTTGCTGTAAAGTCCCAGGCCGCAAATGGAATAGTCGCATTTCCCCTGGCAGGATCCTCAAGCAGCCAAGCGCTTTGAGGCGCAGAAGGGGGCACCACGCATGTGTCCTGTGTTTGTAATGGGTGCTCGTTGGGGTAGCCTGCGCGTTAGCTACAGATGAATGAACCTGGCGCGTCATTTGCATGTGTATCCGTTGTTGCCCGAATCATGGCTTGATATTAGCCTTGAACCTCTTTGGTGGTCCTTCCTGCCCTTTGCCCTGGCAAGAGCCCGTGACATGGACCGCTAGTATGATCCTTCTGATGGTTTGATTGCTCTTTGGTATCTTATGTGACCTGCAGCAGTTTGGGCAATAACAAAGTTGGCCAGCTGACTAGCCCAAAGCCAGCCCTGGTGAAAGCATGGACTTGACAAAACGGCGTGGAACATGGGCAAAGCACAGAACAAGGGAGCCAGGGATGAGAAGCGCCTGAAGAAACGCATGACCAGTTCAGTCTTGTTTTTGTTGTTATTTGCGGGGTTGTGTGAGCAATGCTTGCACAAAACTCACATACCCGCCCCTGCGCCCTAAGACAGATCCAGGCTCCTAGTAAAGAGAGGTCCTGAAAGCGCACATCTGCAATTCACCTGCAAAGACTGATTCTCTTGGTTGCCATGCCACGAAAATAAATAGACAAACAACCAGAGAACAAAAGGCCAAACCTGGCCAGCTCGTGCAAGCGGTAAGTGAGCAAATAGTAATTTGCCCAAACTGTTCCTTCACAGGCTTGAGGGGAAAGCAATGCCAAGAAGAGGCCAACGTTTGTTCTAACTTTTGCACTCGACTGGCTGCTTTTGGTTCTCCTCGGGCCCCACGTCGCTTCACCCCGGACAGGCTCAGTTAGGTGGCAAACCCTCCCCCACTGTCACACATTCAGAGGAATTGGGCCTGAAATTCGGTAGTTCAGTGTGGTCGCCATACAAGCTGTGTTTTTGCTGTGATTAGGGGACAGGGATGCTGTGCGCTTTCATGTTTGGTTCCGTTGGCGCAGTCTTTGAGCTATTGATTGCAGGGTTGTGCCAACGACCTATCTCAATATGTTTGAACTGCTCCACTGTCTAGGTACTTTCAATTAGGTGGCCCTTCAAAAGGATCATGGCAACAGATTGTTCCAGCAACCTTGCCCAACCTTGCTACACAACGGCTTCCAAATAAGGATGAACCAGGGCGACTCAGGCACAAGTTGGGCCCAAGATCAAGCACGCATTGCTACCAACCCCTCAATCCATTCTTTATTGTTTAAAGACGGGTGGTCAAACAACAGCTTTGCTTGCCAGCAATTTGGAGGAGACGGATCTTTGTATGCTGTGGATCTTGTTTAGTTCTGCCCCAAATTGCCAACTAGGGAGTTCCCCGCTGGAGAGAGCGCAAGCAAAAAACACAAGCCCTCAGAAACCCGCACAAGTGAGCCCAGTTGTTTGTGTCTGACCAGATCGCCAATGCGGCTAAGCAGCAGCAGGGCGTGCGACAGGTCGCCTCGGATTCGAATGGGGCCGAGATTTGTTCGATGGGTGGAAGGCATGAATGGGCTTGAGCTGTTTGTCTTGATTGTTTAGTTGTTTGCTTGCTTCCTGCCTTGCTTGCTTGCTAGCTTGCTTGCTAGCTTGCTAGCTAGCTTGCTAGTTTGTTATTTCCTGGCTTTCGCTTCCGAGAATGGTTTCCTGGATGTATTGCTTCATTAATTCTGTGATTGTTTTTGTTATTGCTTGCTTGTGTGTTTTGTTGCTTGCTCATGCCGGTTTGCTCTTCCAACTTGTCGTGCTATTTGCTGCGCAGTCTTGCGTGTTGTTATACATACTGTTTAAGCCGTGGTCTGCCTGTGTGTTCGTTTGTTAGATCATTTGTGTGTTCAGTGATGTGTTGTTCTTGTGTTTGTTTGTTTGTTTGTTTGATTGTTTGTTCGTGTGTTTGCTTTGTTGCTTGTGTTTGCATTGTCTGTGTTGTCTTTGCATGTTTGTGGTTTTTGATGTGTTGTGTTTTTTGTTTGTCTGTGTGTTTATTTGTGTGTGTGTGTGTGTTTGTTTTCCTGTCTGTTTGTTTGTTTGTTTGTTTGATTGATTGATTGATTGATTGATTTATTTATTTATTTATTGTTTGCTTGATGATTTGTTTGTTTGATCAGTGGTTTGCTTGTTCGCCTGTGTGCTTCTGTATTTGGGTGTTTACGTTTGGTTTGGTTTGGTCGGTTTGGCATGTTGCTTGTTTGTTTGCTTGTGCTCTGCACTGGTCATAAGTCTTAGGGCAACAACAAAGAAACACATGGGAAGGAATTGTTGAGTGCCTTCTTGTTACTTTGACCGCTTCTTAAAAACTGTTACCATGTCTTTCAACCCACCCCTATGAGCCTGTCTCACTGCCTCAGCGGATCGGTCAAACACAGTCCTGAGCCGTGGTGTCTGACCAACGACGTGAGATGTTGATTCTTGACCTTGTGGATGAAGAGTGGGCCAACATGTGCGCAAAACAAGTCTAGGACACATCAGACAACAACTTCTTTCAGGGTAATTTGGTTGTTGTGTAATTTGGTTGTTGTGCATTGCTAGTTGAGGCCAGGAACAAATGCCTTTTAGGCGTTGAAGAACACTTGCAACTCTTTTCGGAACCGCCGTGTGCTCGCACATCCGGATGAGTGTCTATGATATTGTTCGACTGGGGAATGCCACCAGCATGCCGTTGGGGACAAGGAGAAGTGTTGCGCCGAAAAGCTTGGTAAGGCTCACGGGGGGGGTGGTAGGCTGTTTCGCTATGGACGCTGTGTTCCATTGAATCCATATTCCATAGCATTCCATAGTACACGGTTCATATTTCCCTACTCCAGAGGCCCTTCTGTGAAGCCGAGCGCGCCGCCAGATCACTTGGAGTGAATGGTCCAGTACGCAGCAGCGAGTTGCCGCGCCCCTGGGCGACCAGCCAAGGCGCTGCCCTTGTGGGGCCAGGCCGTCCGGCCTGGGCCCTTTGCATGAATCGGATTCGAACTGGCCAGCACTCCATTTTGAACACCCAGGTTTGGCATGAATTTGTTGTTGGGCTCGAGCTCCTGTTAATCTTTGCAAGTCTGTTTTTTCACCCACATGCTGAGGGCGGAGAAGGTACTGGGGCACTACTTCAAGGGCACAAAGGATGCGTGTTTGCGGATATTATGGAGCAACCAATGTTTGAACTATGCGTACATTCGTACAAATATAGCCACACATGGAATATAGGAGATGGCGTAATGGCGTAATGATGATCCACGGAAGCTGCACCAGTCGTATTATTTATTCTGAAACAAAGAGACACGTAATCTATACATAATGAAACGAGCGCTCCTAGCAGAAAACAAGCTCAGGGCCCTAGACACAAATACTCAGAACAAAGGCAGTGAACATTCACGCGGGGAGTACTTGCAAGGGTTCTGGTTTGCGACTAGGCTGCGTCGACGGTCCCTTTCACAAGCTGTTTTTTTTTTTTTTTTTTTTTTTTTTTTTGGTGTGTCAAAGCTAAGCATTTCGAGTTCAATTGAACGAACCCTACAGCTTCAATGTGTTCGGTGTACTTTGGATGAGTTGAACTTGGTTCACCAAAACCAGACCCAGCAACTGAATAGCAAGCAGTTGCATTTAGTTATTTAGGTGGTTTGAGAAATGCAAAGTACCCAGGCAAAAGCACAAACTATCAAGTAAGCCCTGGTTCTTGGAAAGGGTGAATGGGAAATCACCCGTCCAAACCACCAATCCAAGCCACCAAGAGGGAAGCTGAATCCCCGTACCCCTACTTGGTGGTTCGGATGTTGGGGGGTACCTTTCCCATTTGGTTTCAAGTTCCACCAATCCAAGCACCAATTGAGGAGCCTAACCAAACACGAACACCCAGCGAACTGAGACATCCATGTCACCCGAGGCAGAGGCCACGGTGAAGGCCAAAGCCTGGCGGAAGCGCCTGGCAGAGGCAAGATGTGACGACTTGAGTTTGGAGAAGCCTCGAGACAGATTTATTGCATGTTCAGATCGCGTCTATGAACCCTTCAAGCGCCCCACTGCCATCGGTTTTGGCAAAAGATCACACCATGCAACATCAATCCCATGCTATTGCAGGTGAGAAACAGTTTGTAGAGCACAGCTCGTAAAATGTGCCGGTTACGGGAAGTGGGCGCTGGTTGTGGACCATATTTCAACTCATTGTTTGGTTCCGATGCAGCTGACCGTGTCCCATAGGCGTCAATCTTAGGCCTGGCTGGTGAACAAATGTGTTTGCAATCAGGCTTTCGTGTTTTTGTCTTGTGTTGGCCGTGGCGGGGAGGGGGGGGGGAACATCACCTGGACATGATGATCGACTTTCTCTTGGGGTGATTTTCAAAGGGGACCAGAAAAGGAACCCTCAGGTGGTAGTTGCTTTTAATTAGTCTGTTTGATTCCAGGATTCCAAAGACGGAAAATTGGGGAGGCGCAGCTTGATTGTGGATTTGGTTGTGTTTCAGCTGACTTCTCAGACAGATGCCAACCAAACCAGTCCCCAAGTTGAGTTGGCAACACTTGAAACTGTTGTGATATTGAAGGAGGTTGGGCGCCACCAGGGCTTTTTGTGGGTTGCTTTGTTCGGGCTGTAGGCTTTAGGGCCCGGGTTGGGCAAAGTTTGAAACAAGTTTAGCAGGTGGTCGGTGGTCAGGGTTGAAGCAACCGAGGGGTGTTGGAGAGGCCACAAACATTTTCCATTGGAAGCTTCATCAAGCATCAGTTTTGAGGGGTTCTCCACCTTGATTTGGCCGATGCACAGGAAAAGGTGACAACCCCTTGCTGCAGCCATTTGATGTCATTTGGGTGTTTCAGAGGAGACGTCAAGGATTGTGTGTGTGTGTGTTTCGGGGGTTCCCTAAGTTTGGGACCAACCCTGTTCCTCGTTTCTGAACTTCTGTTTCTTCTAGAGCCCGGCCTTGCTTGCTTTCAAGGCACTGGGAGCCGATTTTGGGAAGGTCTCACACCCAATAAGACGACGCCCGCGAGAATCTCCCAGACTTGCGGGCCAGATGCCTGGAACTTTACTAGACACAGTGTTCGCTTGCCGCATGGATCAGCCCGGTTCATGCCTTTAGGACTTGTTTCCATTGCCCGCGAATTTCTCAACGCCCTCCCATTCACGAACATGCAACATGACTGCTAGAATCTCCCAGAGGGGCCTTCTGGTGGTTCTAGGTCATGGGCTCTTATCCTTCCGCCACGCTTGTTGCCTGTCACGGCAGGCTGCCAAATGCCCTGTCCCGGAGTCAGGACTGTCCGAGTGGGCCATTGAGTGTTGCCAGACGATTGCAGTCCGTTTGTTGGGCTTTATTGGATGGAATAGGGCATGTTTTCGGCACGAAAGGGTCTCCAAGTTATGTTCAAACCGTTTCGACACGCGGGTCATCCTCACGTTGCGGCAACAGAAAATGGTTGAAGCTACGTGGCCCTGGTGCAGGGCAAGGGTTCCAGATTCTGCAACTTGTGAAATCCATGCTTTTCACATAGCTTCCGCATGTTGTGTGATGGCTGCAAAGTCAATCTTCGTGTGCCTGCCTCCAGATGCACGGCCTGTAGCAGGTCGCCACAGCGCATACTTGCGTTAGGGAAGTTCTGAAGACAAAGATATTCACACTTTGCCTTCCAATGGATTTGGGGGACAGCACCAGGCAGATCGGCGGAAATGGTCCAGCTATCGTTGCGGATGTTGCCCTCCCCCTTTGCCCTTGCTCTGCGCGTTTTCCTAGGGCCTAGGTGCTTTCCCCGTGGCCAGAAGAATCCTATGGCAAGGCATGATCCATGTCTCTGAGCTTTGCTTGTCCCCCCTGCAGTTTTTATGGCAGGAGGCAGCACCCAGCTGTCGCAGCTGCTGGAGCGGCGGGTTTCGGCGGTGAAAGCCGCGGAGCTGACCAAGTACCCTGGTTTTCTTGACTTCTCGTTGGTTTGGGGGCTACTACGAAACTAGAGGTGTGCTGGCTGACAGGTTTGCTGCAACTGCAAAACAGAGTTTGACCAAAGATGCCCCAACAAAGCAAGTATTTCCCCTGCCAGCTCTCTTGACGAATATTGAAAAGGCCTGTGCGTTTAGCTGAGGTTGCCCCACCGCCGCCGTGCTGGCACATTCTTTATATTCACACTTTGTTCCCAACGCGGGCAAAGCAACGGTAGGTTGAGAGGGATGTCTGCGATTTATGTTTTGTATGGGCTTCAGCAACAATATTGTCGAGAACAAGTAATCAATTCCGGATTTCGAATGTGACTTTGCGAAACTTACTGAGTTGCTGCAATCCGGCCGATGTGCCTCACGTCCACCCTCAGCCCTTCATGATGAATTAGAATGGTGTAGTTCGCAGGCGAAACCTTTTCAAATGCCAATGCAATCTGCTGACAGAGTCGTCGAACGTGACCAAACCATGCTTTTCTGTGGGTGGGTGAGTCAAGTTTCTACATGAAGCCGCAAGTGGTGACAATAGTTATGTTTTTTTCAGACCCTTTCCTCGCACGCCCGGGAAGTTGACATTGAGGACCACGCCAAAACCCTGGTTCTGACGCAATTCAGGGTCAGGTGGGGCTTTTCACGTCCAGTCGGAATTGGTGAACAGGTTCCCAGAAGGGCCTGCATATTGTATACTCAGAAATGCCAGCCAAACAACAGCATGCAAACACGTATGAAGCACCTCAAGGACATGGGCAAGGTTGCTGAGATACAGTTCCGAGTTCGTTGCCATTTCTGAAACACCTGAGAACCTCCCTCTTCAAGTTGCTCAAGGAAGGCTGTTTACTTGGCCAGCTTTGTCCCTCGTCCTTTGCATCACCAGGAGGTTCTGGCTAAGAAGCCGGCAGTGAAAAGGCACGGGTTTCTGATTCGATCAGTAGGGGCTCGGAAAAAGAGCCCAGATCCACATTTGGACCGACTGACATTTCATGGGCGGTTCGGTTGGCACTGCCCATCAATCAATGCTCAAGGCCGATGCACACGGCGAGTCTAGCTCCGGCCAAGGTCGCCCCTCCAAAGCTCATGCCAGTCTAAATGATGCCAAGATCGCGATAGCGTCTCCAAATTTACGCTCTTTCAAAGCTTTTGGTCACCAGTGGAACCCTCAGAAGACTACTTTGGGTGTCAAGAAAGTTGTCTCAATTTCAGCTGCGCTGAACCAGGGGCTTGAAGAATTGCCGGGTCTGACTTGTTGATTGTTCCTTTCGGGTGAAGTCATTGAAGGCGACGCCACATTTTCCGTTAAGGTGCCTTATGGTGCCTTTTGGGTTGAAGATGTCGAGCGCAACCTCGGAGAATCGTCAGGGTCTTCTTTTTGATCAAGAAGACTCGCCGGTTTGCATGTCCGGAGCAGTTTTGGTCTTTTAGATTCAACTGCTACATTTATAGGAAAGCGACTAGACGAACATCTATAATTTGAAGTTTGCCGAGTGGTTTACCATCAGTCACTCAGTTGGCCAGCTTGTTTTGGGCCGGCAGACGCAGCACTTGCAAGCAGCCGCGCTCCAAGCCACTACCATCGGGCCTCTTGTTTGGAGTTGTTTCACTGTTTGCTGGATGGCTGTTGTTGGCTTGTTGCCATTTGTTGCTTGCCTTTGTGAGTTGGTGTTGCTTCTCGGTTTGATTTTTGTTTGCGCTTGATTCCTTGTGGGCCCGTGCAAAGCAAAAGTTGTGCTAAGCCACGGGTGGGGACCTTCCTTGCCCACTCCACAGGCCGCTCGCTGGCGAACTGATGCCAGCAGAACAGGCCGAGGCATTGGCAGATGTGTGTTCCGGTCGCCACGGGGTTGTTCAACGTCAGTGTTCCTTTGAGCCTTTCTCTCGGGAGCTGACTTCGAGAATGGCGAACAAGGGCTAAGTCACGCTGCATGTTCATGGAATATGTCAGCCTGCATTTTAGAGTCGCCCGAAAGGTCCTTGGGCCGCCAAAGTTACCTTCTTCTCGCGAAAGTTTTGTGTAAGGCTGGTTTGCGAAATGGAAGATGGAATTATGCACCTGCCGGCAGGTGAGCGCAGAATGCACACAGACTAAAGTTGGTCAGAGGAAAGAGCGACTTGGGATTGCCGCAAAAGTTGCGCTGCTGCAAAGGCAACCCCCAGCAGCAAGCAGCTTGTTGGAGTTTTGAATCTTTCGGGCAACTCCCCAGCCGGATTTTCGGTAATGTTTGGCGTAAGGTAGGAAAACTTCGCGAAAGTCGATGTGGTTTTCGAGCTGGGACTGCGGAAGTTGTTTTTGTGCTACTTTCGTACTGAAAAGCTGCGACTTTGGAGCCAGGACTGCGAAAGCTCTGCGCTGCAGGTTTCGAAAGTCTTCTTCTCAACATTGGGCGATTTGTCCCTTGAAGCCGGCGGTCTCCCAGAGCCAGCGCTGAAGCCCTGGGTGGCCCATTTGGTCAAGAGACCCTCATGGGATCCCAGCACCTAACCGCGCTTCTGGGTTTTGGGATCCTGGGAGGGCTGGCAAGCCGGCCAGCCAGAAAGGCAACATCAGTTGCCGGCACTTGGTCCCTGCCCAAGACTCGCCGGAATCGCCGCACGCTTGACGGCAGCGAAACGGTCTTTTGGATGTGACCTTTGGGCTTCAGGCTCTTCATGGGTGCCCCCATTTGAGTTTAGCCCAGCACGTGAACCTGTTTCGGTTCAGGCCAAGCGGGTGGTACCATTCGGGCAAGGCTTCGACGCTGGGTATTGCGAAGGGCCGCGCGCTTTGTAGAGCTCAAATCAAGGTCCACTTTAAGTGTTGCGCTTGCCATTTTTGAACCGAGCGGTTGATGTCGTGTGTTGCAATGGTACCAACACATCATAGTGCACCAGATCAGCTGCGGCCGCCCGTCTGCATTCCACTTCTTTGTTGCAGCTCTGGCATTTGGCAGGCGCCCGCTTCGGTGAAGATGGATGATGCAGGCCAGGTTTGGCCGTGAAGAATCAGGAGCTTGTTTGAGGCCAAGGGTTGAACGTCTTAGGCTCTTCTGGGTAGCTATTACTTGGCTCGCATGCGGCGTTTGCCCCATTTGAGGGGCAAGCGATGAGAAGCAGGCAGCACGCATGGTACCACAGCAAGCCCAGGGCATGGGCAAGCGGTGGAAGTAGGAGGACAAAACATTGGTTCCAAATGGTTGCCGACCTGACCTTAGTTGCCAGTTGTGATTTTTCCGTGTCTTGGGATATAAGAGTGCTTGGATGCGGCCAGTCCAGCCAGACCTGTAGGCCCCATTGATAAGCAGGGCCCGTTGATCGCCGCAGGCGTGTTCCGTGGCAGTGAGGGTGCCGGCCTCCAAATGCTGGCGCCTGGGCCGTGGGATGCCTAGCGTGCTGGGTTTGAGTTTTCATGTGAGGCTTGTTGGCAACCCCCTAGTAGGTGTTTGGGATTTGTGCGGTTTCAACCATCCCTTGCAGGGCAGGTGTCTAAAAACACCAAGGCCTGTACCTTGTGGGTTCAGATTTCCCTCAGTTTGCATTGGTGGGCACAAGGGAAACCTCCCTAACCTCTAAACCACTCATCCAAACCACCAATTAGAGGCAAGCTGATAGCTTTGTCAATCCTAGAGTCCGCACTTTCAAGACAATTTTGAGCTGAAACTCAACGAACCCCCCTTCAGAATAGGGATGGTTTCTTCACCATAAACGGGGTGGGGGCTTCTTGATCTTCAACCCAGATGGTGGAGTCAACAGGCTGGCGACCGTAGTTGCTGGGAGCAACTGGCCTTGCCTGAGCTGGTGGGGTGAGTTGTTGTTGATCCGCAAGGAGGGTGTGTTCGAAGGCAAGGTCAAGCTGTCAAGCGTGCCTTCATGCACACCTACCAAGCTCTTCAGTGTTGTCAGGCCTTTCATAAAGATTTAAGTAAGAGCCAGAAGCGTCATCCCTCCCACCAACATTATATGGAAGTGTTGGGGCTTCCCAATTTTAGGGAAGAGTCGTCTTCCAGGGGTCCCAGGGCCTTGGCAATGCCATGTTCGATGGGATGGTTCTGTTTTGGGTACAGTTGCTTGAAGAAGTCAGAAACTCACAGCAGGTCCCTGGCTCTTTGTGGCGCAGTGGCCGAGGTGGCTCTTTGAGGGCCGCAACTCCTTCGACCTCCCCTACGAGCCTTTAGCAAACCCCTCAGGCTGGGTACCCCATGCAGTGGCATGGCATGGTGTCCTCGGATTTCAACAAGTTTCCTTTTCTATCCTTTCAAGTCCTCTACTATGAGCCCAGCATTTCCAGCCCTTGGCAGCATGCCTGAGATGTGCGAGCGGTGCTCAGCCCGGATTCAAAAATTCCGCTGTATGCATCAGGGTCTTCCGAGTAGCTAAAGTGATCCAGTTTAGAAGGATTCCTCGAAGCTCAGTCTTTGTTGTTTTCCCAACCAACATTTGTTTCACTTGTGGGGATGGCAATTTCGCCACCATGGATTCACTTGATTGGTTCGGAATTGGTTCCAAGGTGGGACGTGCGCCTTACTGTTCCTCCTCTTAGTCGCCAAGGGAAAAACCCACTCGACGGAAAGAAGTCCGATTCAGGCAATTGAAATCATCCAAAAGTGAAAGGGAAATCATTGTTCGATATTGGCAGAAACAAGGACCTTTTCAAATGCCTATTGCAGGGTTCGTGAAAGGATTCGGCCTAAAAGCAACTTTACAACTGGTGATGTTTTGACTAAGCCAGAGTGTGTGCTTGCAGGGACCATGCTTGTGAAGACAAACCTAGGTGTTCTAGCATCCTGCAAGGGGGTTCGGGTTTGAATGGTCCGTGCTTCGGGCAATTCCAACAGAAGCATGCTGACGGTCAAGTAATGATCAGACCGTATGAATTGCCAGCCCACGAACATTGCGATGGATTCTGTTGCGGATGCCGTTACTTCTTGACCACACCATCCAATTGCCACACGCAAACACAGGGCCATGCATGTTCGGCTAGCAACAGTTCCAGGGCAACCATGACAAATGCACCTGAGAGCGAGTTGTGTTGAGGTTTGTCCTAGTTCCCCGCTGAACAGGCCCGACAAAGCATTTGCCCTGGGAATATGCCATGTTGGCCATGTTGAGAAGGGCGGATCCTCCAATCAACAGGTGTTGGATTTGAGTTAGTTTGAGCCCATCGCACGTTACGAATGTGGAAGGTTATTGAAGCTGTGGCTTCAGGTAGGATTCAGCATAGGCTGATTTGTTTAACCCCCCCACTCCCGCTTTGGCAACGCCAACTTCTCAGGATTTTTGTTTGTAGGATGTCAATGTAGGTTGAGCCACCGCGCGCGGCCCGTATTTCGTTGCTTGTTCTCTGATTTGTCGACAGCCCATGAGAAGGAGGGGTTGAGGTTCCTGGGATTTTCGTGCGTATGGGCCCGTGGCCTTACGCCCAGGCACTGGGGACTGCCCAGGCGTCCAAACTTGGTTCCCTGGGTTTGCTTCGCTTTGTGGGAGGATCAGCTGTTTCAGTTCCATGGCGCTTAAAGTATATAGCCTCAAGGTATGCAGCCTTTGGTGGGAAGTGCAATGACCCGTCCCCAGCACTTGTTTCACAAGGCCATGTCCTCTGCCATTCTGATATGGCCCCAAACCACTACCCCCATTCAAACGGGGAAGCAAATAGCATTCCATCGTGGCTTGCTTGCATAGGTTCAAAAACAAAACTACCAAACTGACCAAACTCCTACAAGACTACCTGAGCAAAACAAGACTACTCCTACAAACTACCTAACTGCTTTCACTCCAAAAAGTCCTTCAGGCATAGCCACAGTGCAACTCGCGTGCAGGCGCCTTCACCGTGGAGGTTTGGGCCGCCTGCGCCACCTCCTTCGGCCACCAGCTGGGCCCCTGGATGGATGCCCAGGTGTCCAATGGAAACCTAAGACAACCCACTCCAACCAATGGCCGATTGGGGTGCATGAAAAATGAAAACAAACCATTGGTGTGGCAATGAAAGAGAAAACTGTTAGGCCTTCGTCCGCTCAAAACCAGAAGAATTCCAAAGGGCGGTTGCGATTCACTTTGGACAGCTGAGTTGCTGTTCTGTTGTAGTTGTGATGAGACCTGTTCAGTTTTGCGATTTCTCAGGCCAAAAGAACAGACCGCTCTCGGATTCATCTTGCCAGGAGGAAATCAAATGCCTGCACTGTTTTCGGGTGCCATGACTGAACATGAATCAAACATAGAACAAATCACTTTATATTCATTGAAGTAACAATGGAGGAGCAAGCAGAAACTGAACGGGTCTTCGACTTGGAAGTGCCTCGATTTGGGCAAGGGAGCTCCGATTCAGTTGAAAGAAACCAGGCCCACAAGATATGTTCTTCGCCAGAGCACGGACATGGCAATACACATGGCTTCACCCACTGCTTTCTGCAGCCCTCAGCCATGTCCTTTGCGATCCTTGCTGTGTTCAAGTGTTTTCTGTGGCTCACAGTCATAGCCAGTGCTCTGCAAACTCCAGTGGCAAGCGTTCAAAAGCAGGCTCCTTGGCCGTGCGCAGGCTGCCTGCACTTTGGGGTTGCCTTTTGTCGGTTCCCTCCACCAACGCTCGAGCATTCCGAACACTTTGGGCCTTTCAGGTCGGTTTGGCGCATGACACTGCAAGCGGCATATGAGCTCCTAGCCCCGTTTCCGCAAGAGGCCCTTGACAACATTTGGCTATGAGCTTTCGATTGGTTTCGCCTGGCGGAGGTGTGTTCTGGCCTCCCGCGATGACCAGGCGCGCTTAACACGACACGTGCGACCCTTCCCCCTTCAAGCACAGTCTGTTCTTACCCATGTCCATTCTCATTGAATCTGATTATTCCCTGCAGTCGCTGGAATGGACAAGGGCAGTGAGACTGGATTGGTTTGTTTCCTTGAGCTCGAAGGCTTCGGATCACCGCCAGTGGGCTCGGTTAGGCGTTTGTGCGCGCGAGGGTTTCCGCTTTGCTGAAGCTCAACTGAGTAGGTCACAAACATACATGTTTTGTTTGCTATCCTATGACCCAATTTCCGACTGAGTTGAATATCCAAGCTCTAGCAAAGACTCTCTGTCAATGAGTGCTACTTGTTTCTCTCGGTAGCAGCGACCGGAGTGCAATCACAAAAGTTGGTGGCTAGACCGTTAGCTTCCTGTCCCTGTCTCAACGTAAGTTTGTCGTGGCAGGCTCTGACGGCATCCCCGCCCCACTTTGGCTCAGCACGGCGCCAGCATGGAACTGGGACGTAGTGTCCCTACAATGAGGTGCCCCAAGCATAGTGTCAGGTGCCCCCCAGCCTCAAGCGGATCACCCGCACCCTACCCTTTGGTTTCTCTATTGGACTACTTTAAGCCAACCGGATGGAAATGGAGCAGAGTTGCCTCTTGCGAGCTATCCTGCCCTGCCGGGCAGTAGGGCGGGATCACTGAGCGGTTCTTTGGCAGAGTAGTAAGCGCAATAAGCCATAAAAGGATGCCCTTTGCGTGACTGCCCTTTGCCCCGCCAAGCAAAACATGAATTGACCACGTTACGCCCTTTCTCAGAGTGCCCTTGACACGCACCAAGTCTTCTGTTGACGAAGCAATTCTGTAGGGCTCATGGAGGGCTTATTGAAGGATTCTTGTCGAACATATTGAACATGACTGTTCCCACCGGTTTGAAATGAAGACGAGCCTGTTGCTTTCGACCCAAGCATTCGGGCCGGCAAGTGCACGCGTTGCCGCAACGTCTCACTTGTCTGCCGGAACTGGCAGAATTAGAATCGTTCTTCCTCAGCCATGTCGGGCGGACGGCCTCAGATGCTCATGTGCTACCTTTGCGCCTGGGCTGAGCAAAGGTTTGGCTGGCAGAGTCCCCTTCTGCTCTGTATTGCCCAAAGGTAGTTCAGGGATTTTGGATTCGGAGCACCCTTAGCGGTCCACGGAAGGGGCGTGCAAGTTTCCCAGTTCCTGGCTAGAGCTTTCTCCCACGCCAGCCCACGAAGGTCCTGTGTCTTTATTCAATGTGTTAACTGTTGTTGGGTGTAACTGGGGTTACGAACTTGTTTGATTTCTTGGTCTTCTGGATGTTTTTGTCTTTTGTGGGCATGTGAGCATGTTAATTCTTGGCCTGAAGCCAATCTTCCTCTGGCCTTATTTTTGGGGGTTGCGTGGCCAGCTTTTCAGAAAACCCTTAATTGGTGGTTTGGATTTGTGGCATTGGGGATATGAACCTCTGGCTTTTGTACACAGCAAATGGGACACCGCGGCTGATCTTTAGCCGTGGGCCCAACAGGTGGTCACCTTTTTCTTCAGGTTACACTAGGGTGAAAGTAGACGGCAAAGTTCCCCCATCTTGAGTGACCCCCTTCGCTTTTCCACGAGGGAGTTGTGCCATTCAGGGCAAGCAAGCATGTGAGCTAGTTTAAGCCGCGCCGATAGAACCTGGGTTTCGAAGGTTCCCAGTCCGGAAGTGCGAGTTTTGATCAAAGCCAACCCGAAACCGCTGCGAGGGCTTCTGGCTTTGACGCACACAGACACGGACACAGAACACAGACACAGACAGACACAGAGACACACACACACACTTCTTTTTAGGGGACCCCCAAGCAAAAAAAAACAAAAGAAAGAAGAAAAATAAAGAAGTTAAGCCCCCCCAATGGCCGGTAATTGGCGTCCCGGGTGAAGTGCCGGCAATTGACCAGCACTTGCTTAAAAATGGTTTTGTAGTCACATGGTTGTTTTTTGCCATCATCAAAGTGCAGTGAAAAGTCACTTTTGTTGAAACGTCACTTCCGGATACTAGAGGGGATCCAATTGAGGGGTTGGGCTGGCATGTATGATCATTGCACGTGCAACGCGCGGGGGGGGAGGGGGGGCGACACGCTGGTGACACGCTCATATCCCAAAATAGTGACCGTTCAACGTACATGTGCCGGCAATTGGCCACCCCCCGACACGCCGTGACACGCCGTGACACGCTCCTCAAGAACCCCTCCCAACCTCAAACTTGCCCTCCAAACCTCAAATTTGCTGCTCTCCCCTTTCCCCTGCAACCCCATTCCAAAGGACCCTGAAAGGTCACTTGTATCATTGCACAAATTGCACTAAGTACAGATGAGTGATAATTGATAGCAAAATGTTTTTGCAGTCACTTAGACATAAAGTGACATCGTTTTGCCCAAAATCGATGTGCCGGCAATTGGCCAGCCATTGGGGGGTGCTGGCGAAGTGGTTTTTGCTTTTGGTTCCCCTTTAAACAACCAAAATAGGCTACCTCCAAAAGAGAGACACACCTACATGCATACATCGAACATCGAGCCAGGGATGTGTTTTGTGAGTTAGCGCTTTCAGGTGGCCGCGAGTTTGGGTCGCGCTCGCTGCCCATCCACGTGCCGCAGTGCCGGGCGGCCAAGAGCGGGGCGGCTTCGGAGAAACTCGTGGGAATGTGGGACGTCCACAGGGTGTGCATGCTGGGTTACTGGAAGCAGGAATAGCAAACTGCCTGGCCCTCGTTGTCACTGATCCTGAAATTTGACATTGGTCCTGAGATTCGTTTTGGCGAGCCTGCTTTGTGACTGCAGGGGAGCGTCCTCTCGTTTTTCAAAGGACCCAGCTGGTTTCTGAATAAAACCCTGTATGTTTGTTCCCCGAACTTTGGCTTTTTCTCAACACGCATCGCCGTCCCTCCAGTTGCCTCTCCACACGGCAAGTGTCTGGCTGACGGCTAGATCGCTCGGATTGGTCAAGCGCCTAGCCAGTTTCTCCCCATTTAGGAGTTGATGTACCTGGGCCTGCGCTTACTGCCGTGTCGGTGCAGGGGTGCTGCTACCTGGGCCTGTGCTTTGTGGACTTCCTTGGGGTCAATGAGCTCTTTCTGTTACGTTGTCAAAGGCCTGCTGTCGTTAGAGACTGGAAGACAGCTCAGCTTCAATCCTTCAATTGCCAAATATGGCTTGCTTCTTGAAACCGGGCCCCGTGATTTGGTTCCGTTTGCGGGCATGTCAGTCTTTCCCCGCTTTCCCTCGTTTTCCCTCTTGGGGCTGTCAGATGAGTCAAACTGTTTGAGGCCAGCGGCCGCATTTGCTCTGTGTTGGGGATGCCCAGGTGAGAAGAAGTGGCTCGCACAGGAGACCGGAGCCTTTTTGGCGGTCGCGGTCGGCATCGCCAGGTTCGAGGCAGTCGATATGTCAGGCGCACGCCTCACCGACAAAAAATCCAGTCCAGCACCCCCCCAAAGACTGTGTTCTTTCCCAAAGCCCGAAGTGCTGGTTGAGAAGCAGTCCTTGGGCAGCTACCTCCCCACTACCCCCAGGAGTCCAACAAGCCGGCGGCGGACCGGAAGGCGCTGCCGCCGCGCCCCGAGCGCTTGAATGCCATCCTGGCGGGGAACAACCTGAACGACCAGGAGAGAACGGCAAGTGGGCCTCGCCGCAAACCCAGAAATACGGGGTGATTTTTTGGGAGGGCAGGTGCGTCACGATTTGTTTTCTCCGAATACTAATTTACATGCAACAATTAACAACCAATTCTCTAAAATTATACTACGCGGGTGACGTTTCATCATTTTCTAACTGCAAGTTCTTTTTACAGGAAGAAATGGTTGCCAATAAAGACTCTAACAAATCCAAATAGTATTTATTTATGTTTTTGAAACTGCATAGCTCCAACTGGGCAAAAGTCCGAATTTGCCCCCCCCCCCCCCCCCGAAAAAAGTAGTGTCCCTTTGGTTTCCCACCCACACCCCTACAAGACCACCGTAGGCCTGAACCGAGTAAAAGCCCATGCTGGCAAGTGGAAACCATTTGCCCAAGGAGTTGCCGGTTCAATGCGAACCGGCAGAACGGGTATGGCTTTTGTAGGGGACCCCACAAATGGCATACCCTCAAGAGACACACAAAAACCATCACAAACGCCTGGTTGATGAATAGGGGAGTCCCAACTCACAGGGAAGTGGAGCCGCCGGGTTGATGAATCCAGGGTGCCCGTTGCAGGTCTGCCCCCTGAGTTGATGGGACTCTCAAAGAAGAGACTTGAGGGGACGTCCCCGCTACGTACTACGCACATGGATTCCCATTCCAGGCCGTAAATTTCAAAAATGTCGCGACACGGAAAATGGGAATCAGCGCAGGAGCGAGCCAGATTCAACGAGGACCGGGGGAGGGATGAGAGCTTTCGAAACTGGTTTGGTTTGTTTGCTTCCTTGCTTGTTGCTTACTTGTTTGTTGTTGTTTGTTTTGGTTGCTTGTTTGACTCGTTTGCGCTGTCTTGTTTGGTGTTTGTTTGTTTGATTGGTTGTTTGTTTGTTTGTTTGTTTGTTTGTTTTTTTGTTGAGGTTTGTTGCTTGTTTGTTTGTATTGTGTTGTGTTGTGTTGTATGGTATAGTATAGTATAGTATATATTGTATTGTATTGTTTGTGTGTTTGCTCGGTTGTTCGATTGTTTGTTTGTTTGTTTGTTTGTTTGTTTGTTGGTTTGTTGGTTGATTTGCTTGTTTGTTTTTGTGCTGTCTTCTTTTTTTTGGGGGGGGGGGGGCTTTGCGTGCAGTGTGTTGACTTGTGTTCTTGTGTGATTGCTTGTTTTTCTTGGTTGGTTGATTGGTTTGGCGTGTTTGTGTGTTTGTTTGTGCGTTTGTGTCTTTGTGTGGGATTGGTTGGTTGGTTGGTTGGTTGCTTGGTCGGTCGATTGGTTGATTGATTTCAAAGAAGCAAGATTGAGTGATTGATCAATGACTGATCTGATTTGGTTTGATTTGATGAGATTTGAATTGATTTGGTGTGGTTGATTCTATTAGACGTATTGGATTGAATTGGGTTGGATTGATTTATTTGATTGAATTGATTTGATTCAATTATTTGATTGTTTCAGTTCTTTAGAATGATTGACTTGCTTGATTAACTTATTGATTGGTTGGCTGGTTGTTTGATTGATTCATTGATTGATTCATTGAGTTGAGCTGAGTTGATTGATTTATTGAGTGATTGACCGACTGGTTGACATTGATTGATGGGTTGGCGGGTTGATTGGATTGGTTTGTTTTTGGTGGGTTGGTTGATTGACTGATTGGTTGGTTGATTAATTGATTGATTGATGGAGTTTATCCGTTTCATGTATTTGATTCACACATTGATTTGATTCACTTTGATTTGCGGTGACTTGATTTGATTTGTGTTGTTGATTAATTGAGCTTGTTTGTTTGGTCGTTCGTTAGATGAGATTGGTTGACCTTTGACCTTTGTCACCTGTTCCATGGGCGCGCACCTCGGAAGTTCATTCGTTCTTCTTCTGCCGTTTGTATTGGGGAGTGTATATAGTGTTGCTTTGCTTATTGGCAGTACCAAGAGGAAATTGCATTTTGCATGGAGCATGCCGTACTGCCCCTTCCCTTTTCCACAACCTGGCCATTTTCCAGGCAGATGGCTTGTGGCAGACGCAATTTGGCCCAAAGTATGCTTGGTGCTTGTAGTTTGAACGACCTTGGAGGAGATGTACAACAATTACGACCAGGATGTTCTCGACAAATGCCCTTGGAACCTTGCTTGCACTAAGCAGGCTGCAAGCGCCTATTCTGCCAACAGTCACAGAAGTTTGCTGGAGGGAATCCACAATTTGCGTGCGGGATTTAGTTGTCCCAATCGACCTTTTTTTTCATTCCCAGTTTTCTTGGGCAACTCTCTCTTCCTCACGTCCGAAGAGACGGTGTGAAGAGGTTTTGGTTCATTTCCTGGCTCCTTTACGGATGAGAACGAGGCACACTCAACAAGCTTGTGCTGAGCCGGTGTGAGAAGCCAGGGCAGCCAGAAATTGCCCGCCGCCTGATTCACAAATTGTCCACAAGGCAGCTCCTTAAATGTGTCGACTTCGCTGTCGCACCTGTTGAGTTGGTAAGCTTGAAAGCGTGAAGTGTTGTTGTGCTCGGTGTGTCAGGCAAGGCATGCACAGTGTTATTATTTTGTTGGGCAGTCAGCTCAGCAGGTTAGCTGCTCTTGCATGTGTTGATATTTGGCGTTTTGTGCATGTGTGGCAAGTGAGCCACAAACACCACCGCCTGGGTATAGTTGAAGTGTAGCAGGGCCAATCCCAACCTAGACAGGCTCGGCTGCCCTTTGATGATTTTGTTGTTCGTGTGTGTTTTGGGATTCTGCGTGGCAACCGGCTGTTGGGGAGCAAACCTGATGACAGAAACAAGGGGCAGCTTTTGGGGTGTGCCCAAGATGGCCCCTGGATGCTGCGGAGCGGCGATCAGCAGCTTTGTCCCCTCCGAGTTCTTGCTGAAACCAAGTGGCAAGGCACCTCTATCGAAGGTCAAGGCTGCGGTACTTTGAGAACATGCTTGCAGCAAAGCACAGTAACATACCCTCAACAGGTTGAACAGCCCATGCTTTCAGTAGCAAGACGCCGCCATGCATGATGTGTGTGCGTATGTTAGTGCATTGTTGTTTGTGTTTAATTGTGTGTTATTCTTATGGTTCTGTTTATTTGGTTGCCTGTTCATGTTTGTAGTTGTTTGTTATTTTATTGATTGGCTTATTTGTTTCCGCATTTATTTATTTTTTATGTACTTATTGACTTGTCTATTTACTTATTTATTCATTTGTTTTATTTGTTTGTTTGTTTGTTTGTTTGTTTGTTTTCTTAGCTGGTTGTGTGTTTAGCTAGTTATGTATTGACTTATGTGTCATTGATTTTGCTTGTGTTTGTTCTTTATTGTTTGGTATACCTTTTTATTATGCATTGGCTATGCATTTAGTTGCCCATGTTTTTGCATACATGTTATTTGTTTAGTTCCCTTTCTGTATACAAATATGTTTGTTTAAACAACTAATACACACATTAAGCAACTATAAACTTCTTGTTTGCATATTGTGTTTGCTTTCATTTGTTGCTCCTTGTATTTATGTGTTTCTCACAAAGCGGGGGCAAGCGACTCCAAGGTGTGGTCGCACCTTCACGGCCCATGCCATGGCCATCCACGCCAAGAGCTGCACAGAGGACGGGGGGAGCTAAAAAAAGACATAGGCTTGATTTGTTTAAGGCTAGCTCCAAAAATAATGTTTTCCTTTTATTTTTCTTTTAGCTCTAACAAAAAAGGGTTAACACGGCGGTCTCCTGCATGTTATCTTCTACACTTTCGGCCGGGCTGTGGGTTTCAAGCACAACCCAAAGGAAGACCACAATTTTGGGGGTCCCCTAAGACAAGACTCACCCACAGGTATGTGTCCTTTGTTGAGGGTACCGAGCTTGGGGTTGTTTTACGTATTTGGAGACAATCCTGCATAAAATAAGCAAACGTGTGGAACTATGAATCTGGCTTTTTCCATTTCAACTGGCTCCGGATTTTGTCCGTTCGCAGTAGTGCAACGATGTTTGAAGCGGTTGCCCATTGGGTGGGCCTACTACATGAGAATGATGAAGCAAGGGTTTCGAGCAAAGGCCCAACCTTGCTTTGAAGCTATTTTCTTACTTGGCTGCCTTTTCGTTGCATGAGCCAGTCGTTTTGGCAAAAGGCTTCGGGTGAAATTGGCTCCTGGCTTGCGCGATTGAGGCTTCAGGGCGCCTTAGCTGTTTTGTTCGACTTGTCACCTTTGAACCCAACTGGCATGGGCTTTCCCGAGGTACGTCGGCCTTGCTGGGAGCATTTTAGTGAAGTGTCACCCGAAGGGCGAACAAGTCGTGAGTCGGGCACGCGAGTGTTGCCGAGAATTAGGGACCCCCCCTTGAATTGTGTTGGACAGCCACCACCTCTAGGCCTCCTACTTGTTTGTTGCTTGTTGGTGGCTGGTTGCGGAAACCAATGGCAGGACAGCCCTGCCAAGCCTGCGGGCACTGGGCTTACAAAGGCAAGCCTCAGCAACACTTTGCATGGCGCCTGGGCCAGCACAATTCTTCTCTCACAAATACGGTGCACCGACTCCCTTTTTGCACCTCCATGATTGTTGGTGGGAGGGTAGCGCGTGTTGCTTCTTCTTTTTTATTCTTCTTCTTCTTGTTCTTTTTTGTTGGCTTGTTCATATTTGGCGGCGTGGACATGCAATTCCCTGATCTTCCAGTGAAACATTCCGCTTAGCTGCCCAATAGTTGCCGAGCTGGTTTTGGCTTGTTTCGCTTGAGGGGGTTGGCCGTTGTTCCAGGTGTTGTCTTTGGGTGGATTGCTTGGACTTGTCTCTACCGGTGCCTCCAAACTGGCTACTTGCGGGGGGCTCTCAAGTTTGCGTGGAGCGTTTGAGCCTTTCAGCAATATGAGTGTACATTTGTTTTGTTTTGGCCCAGTTACAACTTCCAATTATGACCTGGAATGGCAACTTGCACCTTCTAGTCGTGGATTGCATTGTTTGAGAGAATGCGTGAACATAGAGATGGGGGTGACTTGGATTGTCCGTCCCCCCTCACTATCTCTTCAGTCACATGATTTGTCTGGACTAATGTCACCGGTGGTTGGCAACCAAATAGAGACCATCCGCAACTTTGTGGTCATGGAATGCCCCACTGCAGAAGTAGATGGATCATTTTCCTACGCCGTGGAGGGTCCGCAAAGCCGGTCAGACACTCAGGCAGCGGTTTCTTTACAGTTCCCGGCGTTGGGCTCAAACCAGGGGTTGCGCTGGATGGGTCGACCATACCCCCCTGATTTCAGCAGGATGGCATGTTTTGATGGGCGGTTTTGACAGGAACCCCGCTAAACAAATGGGATGCAGGTGACCTTGTTGGCATGTTCTACCAATGGAAGTGCTCGCTTTACCAGCCCCCAATGTGTCTGATTGTCGAAATTCCGACTGGGCTCACGGATGCACACAAATGTAATACGACGCTTTGAAGGTCTGTTGCCGAACATGTGATCAGGAAAACAGGACAGGGTCATAGAAGGCTAGGCGTTGTTCCCAATGACAATTGGTTCAGTTGATCGTCATTCTGCAGCATTGAGCTGACGCAGGATGAAGTTCCCCACTAAGGATTCCTTATGTCTATTTGGGAATTTAAAACATTTGCCCCAGTACTATGGGCTTGGACTGCAATCCCAAACCTTGCGTGGGCAGCTTTTGCGTGTTGTTGGTGGGTATCTATTTTTGTTGGACCGGCTTTGCCAATTTTGCGTGGCCCTTGAGACAACCCCAGGTGATTTTTTCCATAGGCCCCACCAGACCGCAGGACCGCATGTAGGGACCCTGTCCGAGGTAAGACCTATGGCACTCGCCGCCTGGATGACTTCATTTGGGGGACTCTTGAGACTTAATGGAACGCCATTGGCTCCCAAAAAAAGGATAGAAAGGAGAATCGCCCCTCCCCCCTCTGGAAAACTCCCTTCAAACTTAAACAAGGGACATTCAATTGGTGAACCTCATAGCGATCCACGGGGTGGGTCAAAATCGTGAATTGGTGTTGATTCATGGCTATTTGTGGAAAGCCTCGTGGTAGACCGGGAGATGCGTAGTGCAACGCCGGTGGTTTACTTGTTTTGTGCAGACGTAAAGAACTGCCCATTTAGCTACATATGCGCACTACTGTTGGGCACAATTCCGATTCTTTTTCCATGTGTTTGCACTGGTGGGTAGTAATGGTTCCAGAAGGAAGCTTTTTGATAGCCTGTGCCGTCCTTGGGTAAGGAGCCACTTTCACCTTTCCCTTGGCTTTCAGAAGGAGGCGGCTAGGTTTCATCACAACTCGCTTGCTTGTTGATTACTTGGCCTGATGTGTTTGTAGCTTTCGGCATTGATGAACGGAGTGTATCAGGTTGCCCTTTTGGCGGAAGAAAATCACGACCCTGTGGCATTAGCACGACAAATCTGTGTTAAAACCACTGTTGAATAATTCTCTCGCGCAGCCCGGCCACCCTGAGGCCACTGGTTTGTAGTTTTTTTTGTCAGTGTAGGCGCTTCCCGTTCTTTGGTATTTTCTCGATTCCGGCGATGCTCTGGATCCACACAGAGGCTAGGCCTGACATGGGCAACGCTGCCTTTGTGGCTTTCCTTGTTGAACCTATTGAATCTTTTTGGAAGAGAAGGATTTTCTTGGAAGAACTTCACTTCCAAGTGCGATGGTCCATTGCCATCGCATCATGGACCCTAGTCGTTCCGTGGCGAGCATTCCTGAGCTTATATACCTCCGAGTCGGCTTCCTACTAGATGAGAACAGCACCACTGCGGCAACCCGACAAATGTGAGTACCTGGGCAGCTTGGTTCCCTGTGAACAAAAACATATCAGGGTGTCCTGTACAGGGCATCCGTTGAGACTACTTGGGTTTCCTTTGGCTCTCAAGGCCATCGCGACTCCGAGACCTCCATCGCGCCTCGGCGTTTTGGTGTTGAGGGGCCATCACCCGTCATCGCGATGCCATTTGGGGGTTCCATGAAATCCACCAAGGGACGCTTGCACCAAATTGGACCGGGTACGACCTTGGCATATGTTCAATTAGCGCCTTTCATTTCCAGGTCCTTCGGGTGGGGCAGGGCTGCTCCCCAAAGAGCTGGGAAGCCGTGCGGGCACATGAGTCCGGGTTACTGTAGTTCGACAAATTCTACTTCGCCGTCTTCTGGCAGTGAAGACATGCTGGAGCTGAAGATAGCCCATGCCGATTAAATTTAGTCGATTTACAACTTATAACCATGAGGGAATCATGCCGTTTGTCCAACGGCGCGTTTGACCTTTTCTGACCCGCGCGGGCCTGTTGCTTGTCGAATGGTTCCATTTCGATCGAGGTAGAAGCCCCAAATAGGCATCACATCCATGATGGCTTCACATGAGCAGCCCGACAGGCAGGGGCCGATTCCCTGTCGCTTTGCAGTGGCTTTTTTAGGCTATTGTCAGCAAAAAGCAACTTGAGAATCCCATAAAGGTGCACCTTCAGGGAGTGAGGTCCCGTTTGGCTGGCTGAGGACTTGCCGGGTCGTCCCAGCTCACCCAAGCGAGCCGCCTCTGTGAAGAAGCAGGGGACCAAAGAGCAGTCAGCCGTGCGACTCGAGTTAGAACCGCACTTGCCCAACGCCCACCTATAGGTGACGGGACTCAGTTTGGTTCGTGTTTGGCTAACATTTGTTCTTGGTGCTTTGGGCACGTAAGTGACGCTGATTCAGTAACAGCAACCTGTCGATAACAAGTCGGCAGGATCTGACTTTGTTGTTTAAGTCATGGCGCCAAGAGGTATTTGCTTGCCATTTGACATCCTCGGTATGGGATTGAAAGCGAGTAGCGAGCACAATTCACGGAGGTAAGACCAGAAGTCGGGGCTGCATGATGACGACCATTCTATAGTGCAGCTCCCATTCTATTGAGGCTTCCATGCTTGAATGGCGTTCATGCATCCGTTCCTTCTCCCCTGTGTGGCTAAGTCTCATGACTTTGATTTGTTGACCTGCACACATGGCTTTCCCTCTCGAATCAGCACTTCGTGCCGCGTCATGGGAAGCACAGTAGGTACATTCATTAGATGGGTTCATTCCGTTTGGTAATCTGGCGAAAGCTGATGGCTGATGTCGTCGGGCCTTTTAGGCCTAGGGAGCTAAGCGAAAGCCTCAAATTGTAGCAATCTGCACATTCTCATGTTTGTTCTTTTCTTGTTGTTGTCGGATGTTCGCTGACACCAGGACACAAGTCCAAGCTTCAGAATACTCTTGGTGTTGACCTCTGGCTTGACCAAACAAAAATGCCAGTCCGCTCGCCAACTACATCGCTCAAAATAATTTATTGCAAGAGCCACAGTGCAGCGACGTCAAAGGGGGGTTGCAATCTCAAGGGTACAGGTTCCTTTCATAGGTGATCCTTAATTCGCTTCAAGAAACATGATTACTTCATTTGGACTTCTTTTGGCGATCCTTAGTTCGGTTCAGTAAGTATGTTTGTTTCAGCTAGATGAATACTTCCTGCGACTCGGCTGGGGGCCTGTTCGAGGCTCCGCATGCCAGAGCGATCGGGCAGCAAGGGCCCAAAGCAGGCCTGAATTTGTGGGGGGCCGTGGCATCGGGTGGCCCAACGTTTGCCGGAGATGAGAAGAGAAGGAACCCCACAAGAAAAATATTCCAGATCCGGACCTCTTTGGACACTCCAAACTGTGGGTTCCTACCAATTAGGTGAAGGGGCTGATCTCAAGGTTTGTTTGCTCCGTGTGTTTGCCTATGTCAATGGGTTTGGGCTGCCACGTTGTCAAACAAAGCATCCCCGCGCACTTCATCATTCTCAGTGCCCAGAAATCAGCCACATGTGTTTATCGTTGGTTGGTTGTGTTGTTTTTCTTCTCAAGTGATAATCCAAGCAATCCAACATGTTCTGCACTGCAACACTACGTCGGGAGTGAGATGGCCTTGATCTCGGGTTACCGGGTTACCGGGTTATCTCGGGTTACCAGCTTGATCCAGTTGATTGAGTTTAGCAAGTCTTTTATAATGGTGGTTATCGGCCGGCTGTGCGCGTGGTTTTGGTTTGGCTCGGGGGTTTGCTTCCGCCGGTTGGCATCAAGCATTCATTGGGGCGAATCTCGAGTTTTGTGCGCCCTTTCCATGAACTGAAGTTTGTTTTGCCATATCTGCAGTTTGTTGTTGTTGTTGTTGTTGTTGTTGTTGTTGTTGTTGTTGTTGTTGTTGTTGTTGTTGTTGTGGTTGTGGTTGTGGTTGTGGTTGTGGTTGTGGTTGCGGTTGTTGTTGTTGTTGTGGTTGTGGTTGTGGTTGTGGTTGTGGTTGTTGTGGTTGTTGTGGTTGTTGTGGTTGTGGTGGTTGTGGTGGTTGTTGTTGTTGTTGTGGTTGTTGTGGTTGTTGTGGTTGTTGTGGTTGTTGTGGTTATTGTGGTTGTTGTGGTTGTTGTGGTTGTTGTGGTTGTTGTGGTTGTTGTGGTTGTTGTGGTTGTTGTGGTTGTTGTGGTTGTTGTGGTTGTTGTGGTTGTTGTGGTTGTTGCGGTTGTTGTGGTTGTTGTGGTTGTTGTTGTTTGTTGTTTGTTGTTTGTTGTTTGTTGTTTGTTGTTTGTTGTTTGTTGTTTGTGTATGTTGTTGTTTGTGTATGTTGTTGTTTGTGTATGTTGTTGTTTGTGTATGTTGTTGTTTTTTGTTGTTGTTTTTGTTGTTGTTGTTGTTTTTTGTTGTTGTTTTTGTTGTTGTTGTTGTTGTTGTTGTTGTTTGTTGTTGTTTGTTGTTGTTTGTTGTTGTTTGTTGTTGTTGGCTGTTGTTGGTCGTTGTTATTGTTGTCGTTGTTGTTGTTGTTGTGGTTGTGGTTGTGGTTGTTGTGGTTGTTGTTGTTGTGTGTTGTTGTTGTTGTTGTTGTTGTTGTTGTTGTTGTCGTTGTTGTCGTTGTCGTCGTCGTCGTCGTTGACGTTGTCGTTGTCGTTGTCGTTGTCGAGGTCGTTGTCGTTGTCGTTGTCGTTGTCGTTGTTGTTGTTGTTGTTGCCTCAAGTTGAGGCCGAAGGCCGGTGGCTGTGCCAGTCTTGCCAGCAATTTATTCATGTGTGGCATTTTCTAGGTTGTGCGGCCAGCGTGTCCAGTGTGTTGTTGAGCGTGCTCGGCTCATCGCCAACGCTGGTGATGGTGTAATTCTCAGCAACATGTGGGAGTCGTTCTAAAGGTCCTTGTAAGGAGTTTAGATTTCGGCGACCACCGGTGTTGGTTGAGGTAGCTCCGCGAAAGATTCGCGATGGAGTTGCGAAAGTAACTTTTTTTCTCGCGAAAGTTTTGCGTAACTGTATTTTGTACATCAATGATAACCATGTATATTTGCTACTGAGCCTTCCTTCCAATCTGATTAACACACTTTGTTGACTTTGCACTGATAAAGTGATAAAGCTAGGTGAGGCTACAGTTTGATACCCTGCTTGGCTGGTTAGTTCTCCAAGCCTGTGTATGTGCGCCTGTGGGTGTTTAGTCGGTGGCTTTCCGCTCTGAAACGTGGGTGATTTTTCGCGAGAGATCCGCGAAAGCCCGCGCAAAAGCGTAGGCTTCGATTGCAAGGGGAGGTACTTTCTGAGCGTCGCGCTTGTCAGTATACTAGCTTGGTGCTGGAAACTTGCAACTTTAAGCTAGAGCTGCACGGCTTGCGAAAAGCTGCGACTTTCCAGCCGGTTCATGTCATGTACTACCCCTGTGATGAAAAGTTGCGACTTTACAGTTGGAGTTGGGGAACTACCCCTGTGATGAAAAGTTGCGACTTTACAGTTGGAGTTGGGGAATCGCATTTCGCGCACTACGCTGGCACTTAAAAGCTGCGATTTTCTGACTTGAGTAATGAAAACGCCACGGCGATGAATCCGCGAAAGATTCGCGAAAGTAACTTTTTTATTCGCGAAGAATGGCCGTTTCGAGACAAAGGAATTTAGAACAACCACCATGTATATGTTCTTGTCCCTATGCAAACGGGTACAGGGCGATTGCCATAATATAGAGGTGCGATCATGTTCAGCATTGGCTGTGCTTCCCCTAGGGGAAGAGCATCAGTTTCCAACAAATGCAGACAACCTGTACGTTCACAGGCCCCTTCTAAAGCCCCGTTTGGAGAAGTGAAACCAAAAGGAAACCCTCCACTCGAGGATCCTTGCTTCGGACAACATCGAAGTATACCTAAGATTCGAGAGAGTTCAGAGACTTCAGAGAACCATGCTTCACCAGCATTCAACTCAGGCAACTTGCTCATGGATGCGTGGGCATCCTTTTTTTTCTGCTGGTAGGGCGCTGGTATAGCACCGTTCTCCTCTTTGCCCTGAAGTAAATTGGGCTTTACAGCCTTGAAACAAGTTGCCAAGTGCTTGGACCCACCGCGTGGGCTGTCTCTAGAGGTGTCCTGTGCCCCTGGTGACTTGGAAGGCTTGAACTGGGGTGGCCGCTGTGCCTTTCCCCGTGAGGCCCAAGCGCCCACCGTAAGCTTCCAGCATCTTGGACGGCGTCGTGGATTCCGATGCGCGGGACACATATTTATTTTGGCATCTGTAGCAAAGGGAAACTTACAAAACATATCTTTAGAAACTAGAGTCCACCAAATGTCTATGTCAAAGGGAGGCGCAACGATCAATGACCATGCCTCGATGTGTTGATTGAGGCTTTTAGGGAATCAAGGAGCAGTAATTATATATGGTCCGTAGCCCCTTGCTATGGCTTTGAATCAGTATAGTATGTTTTTGCGGGTCCTTGCCGCTGCTGCTGTTGAACATTTTGGCTTTGCAAGTCTTGGAGGGCCTTTCCATGGGCGTGTCGTTGAAGAAAGCTCTTGTTGGCGTGCAACGATTCCTTGTGATGGAATGGCCGCCGCAAGTTCAAACTAAATTGTTTGAACAGCGTCCCTTAAGGGATATTTGAGGCCCCGGCGTTGCGACCGCAGCGACCCGCCCAAACCACTGATACATACATCTCAGCTTCGCTTGAGTTTGCACACCCAGCAAACTGTAAGAATTGAGACGGACATGCAGCATGAAACAAGTCTGAACCTCAACGCCTGCCTCAACAAATCTTTGGCTTCATTCATGCCGTGGCAGGCCCTTCCAAAGGGTAATAAAGGCCGTCACCTGGTTCTCGTAGCGCAGGTTGCTCCACCCGTGGACAGGAGCAAGCAAAAGTTCTGCCTGGCTCATACCCACTTGCATTGCACGGGAATCCTCCAACTCAGCTAGTACATATGATTTCTTAGCTGGCCCTCAAAATGGAGTGAATTCAAGGAATCATGGGAGTGTCAAAGGCCAATTGAGCAGCGCCATAAACCCTGACAATACAAAGTAGTAA
This sequence comes from Effrenium voratum, assembly GCA_963377175.1. NCBI lineage: Eukaryota > Dinophyceae > Suessiales > Symbiodiniaceae > Effrenium > Effrenium voratum. The sequence goes on from CAUJNA010003232.1 coordinate 614,243, forward strand.
AGGGGGGTGTCCTATAGAATCCCCGCAAAAGCCACAACGCAGGCCGCGAAAGCTTGCAAAAGCTTATCGCGAAAGTAACCAAAGAAGGTCCCGCCGCGAAAGACCCGCGAAAGCCTGCATGTTGTGTGACAGTGCGCCGCGAAAGCAATTCTAAAGAAAAACAAAGCCCGCGAAAGCAAAACACGGGGTCGCGAAAGCATTGCGAAAGGGTCCGCGAAAGCAAGTTCATAGGACCGTTTTTTACACTAGTATTTGGCACGGCTCAATTGTTTAGATGTGGGCTGACCGCCTCATATCTCCACATGAGCTCTGCAAGCATGTTCTTGGCATATGGCTGCGGGCTTCCCTTGTTGGTTTATGCTAAGCAGGCATTGCTCATGTTGGAGGAGCGACCCAAAATCATTGACAGCTTAACTGAGCTGAAAGAGCCAGGAACAAGCGGGAAACTCAGCTTTCGGAGGGGATGCCATCGCCAGCTGGGTCCATGAGAATATTCCATCATTATTCCATCCATTTGCCTAGCAGACTTTCAGGCAGCTGCTCACCGAAACAGTAGTAGAGCAACCTCCGGAAGTAAATGATGAATTGTTGGTTGGTTGGTAGGTGGTTGGTGGGTTGGTTGGTTGGGTGATGGCTCGCTCTTGTTGTTCTATTCGTGTACGCTATTTTATTTGGCTTGTGTGCTTTGATTTGCTTTGTTTTGCTGTGCTTGCTTGATTTGACGGATTCGGTTGACTTTAGTGTTTGATTGGTTGGTTCATTTTGTTTGATTTGGCTGATTGGTTGGTCGATTGATTGACTGGCTGACTGGCATGCCTGATTAATTTGACTTGCTTGATGGATGGCTGGATGGATGGATTGGATGGATGGACGGACGGACGGACGGACGGACGGATGGATGGATGGATGATGGATGGATGGATGGATGGATGGATGGGTTGGTTGGTTGGTTGGTTGGTTGGTTGATTGATTGGTTGATTGATTGATTGATTGAGTTTGGTCGGCTTGGGTAGGCACACTTCATTCCTCTATTGAGCATACTTCATGCTTGATTCAAACTGGCTGAGGTATTTTCTCTTTTTGCTAATAGCCCTCATGTTATCAGTGGCATGGCATTCATTCTGCGGTGCGCACTGATGAAGCGTTGCTTGCGACGGGCCTGTGAAAGTTGCGATGGATCAATTGGTGCTCCTCTTGCTTGATGCGTGTCGCTGAGCTTTGCCTGGTCAAACTCTGATGTCGTGACACGCACGCAGTGATCTGCGAGTGTCCGGACATAGGTTTGGCGTTGCAGAATAGCCTCTGCTGCCATGGACAACTACGGGACCAGGATGAGGGATGAGAAGTCCCTCGTTCAAACGTGCTGGTGATGCTAATCGAACTGAATGGGAGGCAGGAATTTTTGTGATGGCCTGCGTCGGCAGTCATCGGTGTTCTTGCCATCTTGCAGGCGATGCAGCACTACCACCTTTGCAGGTGTTTGCGCGGCGGCTGTGCTCGACGCAAACGACATGGTGAGCTTCGCACGGCCAGCCGCGCGCTGAGCAGCCTGGCCGGTCTCCTCGGCTGGATGGACAGTGAGGAATGGGCGCTTTTTGGGCCAAGGCCAAGCTGCAGGCAAAGCTACGCTCAGCTAGACAGGCTGGTCGTGTATCGTCTGGGATAGCAGCCGAGATTTGCGGTCTTGCCCATTTCCTAAGTAGGGACTGGGGTTGTCCACACCATTCGTGAGCGGCAGGGTGATATTGGGACAAGTCTTACATGCTGAGATGCTGCCGTTTCTTCGCTGCCTCTGATGCGGCTCTGGAGGAGCCCGGCGCTGGCACTGGTGGTTTCCTGTTCAGCTCTGGCTCAGGGTCCTTCCAGTGGTAGAGCTGTGCCACTGAACCCTTGAGGGTTTAGCCATGTACCGTCAAGTGCAGGCCGGCAAGGCCGCACTTCACAGGCTTGCCGCAGGCGATCCTGCACACAACTTGCCGTTCTATGAGCCGGACCTCAAGGAGATCGAGCACGGAACCCTGGTCACCCTTCGATGCAAGGTGCTTTCCCAAGGGCCTGAGGGCCACGTTGCAGTTACTGGCTTTCGAGGGGTGGTGTTTCGACTTCGCCTGACGTTGGCCTTGCCTTGTGAGGAGCTCACCCTGTTTGGCTTTCGTGTGCAGCATGGAACGCATATCACATTGGAGCAGGTTCCCGGTAGCCATTTGCATCCGCACCATGCGCCCAAGCATGAGGACCTTCTGCAGGTCATAGAGCTGTGTGCTGGCATCGGAGCCGGAACTCAGGGAGCCACCGCTGCCGGCTTCACTGTTGCCGCTGCAGCTGAAATTAGGCCACCCCTGGCCCAGCTGTTGGCGGCGAATTGCCAGGGGCACGTCGTGCAAGGGGACATTAACACCCCATACACCATCCAGCAGGTTGCAAGGGCCGCGCCCAAGGCCAAAGTGCTTAGCGCTGGAGTGTCATGCCAGCCATACAGTGCTGGCGGTGATCGCCGGTCCGGGGCCGACGAACGGGCCTGGACGTTAGCAGGCGCATTGCAGGCCGCAAGCCTCCTTGGCTCCCATCTGATAGTGCTTGAGTGCGTCAAGGAGGCCGCCAAGGACACATATGTCCAGAAAGCCGTGGAGCAGTACTGCATTCTGCATGACACTTGTTGCACACAGCAGGTTTTGGAGCTGGCGCATGTGTGGCCATCCAAGCGTTGCAGGTGGTGGTGTGTGATCTCCGCCAGGTGGATCGGGTCCGTTACCTTGTGCGACCTTCCCAACCGTGATCAGCACTGTGTGGTTTGCCAAGTGATCCCACGTTCTTTGACCTGGCCGGTTGAGGAAGAAAGTAAGCTTGAGCTTACCCCTTATGAGCTTCGCAACTTTCGTGATTATAGCCAAGGCTTAGATGCTCCAGAGCTCAAAGCAGATCAGATCGCACCCACTGCATTGCACAGCTGGGGCAATCAAGTATACGGTTGCCGGTGCGGATGTTGATCCCAAGGCTTCAGCCTGGCCAGAATGGAGCAAAGGGGATTGTGGTCCCCATTGATCCGTCTCCCAGGCACTGTCACCATTGACGGTGAAGAAGTGGCGAGGTACCGACACCCACACCCCAGGGAAGTTGCTTTGCTCACGGGCCTGCACCCGGACATCCATGTCGGTGATGACATGAGGCTGGCGTTGTGTGGAGTTGGTCAGCTTGCATCCCCGTTGCAAAGCGCCTGGATCTATAGTGCGATTCGTACCACACTGCAGCAGACCTTCTGCCACCGTGAGCCGTTTCTTGCGGGTGAGCCGTTGCTCAATGCCATGATTCAAGAGCTTGTGGATGCTGCCACTAAGCTCGGCAATCCGGTTCCCACGCATGAGCCTGATAGTGAAGATGAGTTCCGTGACATTGCCAGGAGCATTGAGCTGCAGCCATCCCCAAAGCGCCGTAGGACTTCCACCGTGTGGGTTTGTGGAGTCGGGTCTTCTCAACCCACGCCAGTGACGGTGCCTGAAGGCACTGTTGCATCACACATCAGCAGTGCCGAAACCAAAGTCCTTGGTGCTGGGACCACCATGTGGCCCCTGCAAGACCATGCCGAAATCTTGGCAGGCCAGCATGTGTATGTCTCCCTGACACAGCCACCGCCAGTTGAGACCCTTGCAGTCGCTGCATTGCATGTCCCAGCCAGTGAAGGGGAATCTGAGTCGCCTGATGACGCCAGGCCGGCTGTGTCGCCTTACCGTGTTGCCCTTGGCTCTGCATCAGCCGTTGAGCCTGCAGCTCCCACCAGTGCCAGCCACATCCGCGACCCTGTGACCGCTACCGAAACGTTTGCCATCCAGAGTGAGGTTCCAGTCGAAGTGCAGGTCCAGCCCACAACCTGGAATTTTGCCGGCGGTCAGCTCACCAGAGAGCAGGCCCACCTGTGTTCCATCCCGGTGCCCAAAGCCGCAAATGTCGCGCGTGCAAATGAGCTGCGCGGTGTGGTTATCCGTGTTGAATCCAGGGTCCGCATGCACAATGAAGCTGGGCCACTGTGGGCCGACGATGAGATGATGTTCCACTTGCAACGCATTGCAAGTGTTGCTGGTCAATCCCTGCACTGCCTAGTAGTTGATCCCATTGCGACCACCAATGCGGCCCAGTTCGAAGTTCCCGCACTGCAAACCTGGTGGAATGAGGCGAGGCCTACGTGTGGTGCCATCATCATCACAGCGGCACAGATCCAAGAGCATTGGGTTCCCATCGTGTTTCGATTCACGTCAGCAGGAGTGATTGTGCACACCAGAGTCACTGACCCAGCCATGCTGTTGCCTATCCGTAGGTTGTACCAGCAAGTGCCTGTGACATGCCAAGCTCAGATGCCCTTTCAGTTCGAAACCCGGGCAGCACCCGCCGACTATCACTGTGGTGCACGCGCATATCAGTTCTTGTGTGAGCAGGTTTTTGAGCACTGCACTGACGAGTCGCCAGCACAAGCCTCGTGCAGACTTAAATTGACCTTCCTCACAACCATGATGAGCCATGAAGACACATCTAAGCCCTATATCTGGGGAGGTGGACCCACTGTGCCTGTTGAAGACCTTGCAGCTATCCTTGCCAAGCATGGAGTTTCGCCAGAAAACTCCCACCCGCGTGCGCTAGCTGCCATCGCCGCCATTGGCCATGCAGGCATTGCCCGTGCCATTGCGTCACCACAGCAATGGAGGGAACTCAAGGCTCTAGGCAATCAGTGTAGGCCACCATTCCTTTGGATTCAAGCAGATGAACTCCAAGCCCAGATCCAAGCCAGGGCGATTGGGGGAAAGGCCATAGGTCACAAAAAGACAAAACCTGCCAAGAACAAAGCGAAGCAAGCCCAGCCTGTCGTTCCCGATGTGCAGCAAATCGCAATTGCCAAGGGTGTGTTCTTCCAGGAACCGGATGTACCACTTGCGCAGATGTCAATCAAGCAGATAGGGCCGTGTGCCGCCGGGGTCGCGGTTTCCACATGTGCTGAAGCCCAGTCTTACATCAAAGCGGGGAGAACCATCTCTGCGCAGGCCTTTGGCTTGATTGTGTTGGAGTTACCCAGTATGCTCCCGACTGGTGCCCTTAGCATTGAACAAGTGCAATTTCCTGCCACCTGTACCTCGACAGGAGAACCCATCATTGTGACGGGCTCGATCATTCAACTGGGAGACCGTAGGGCCGTCAAGCATGTGCCTAAGCAAGTCATGGGTGTCCAAGTTGTCCCGTCCCAGGTAGTACGCCTCGTCATCTACAGGGACCAAGCCAAGGACCCATGGGCCGAGATCAGTCAGAAGCCGGTCCGGTACCTAATGGATAACCTCCCTCTGCTGAAGTTGTGCAAAGAAGTTGAATGTGAGTGCCCCAAATGGCACAATTTGAAGCAGCTGCCCACCAGTGATGTCGTTCTTGACCTTTGGAAGCGTCAATTCGTAGGTACCAATGGCAAGCCTGCTCAGCCACATGATGCACAGACCTTCTTGGTCAATCTCCGCATCCCAGCAGAAATCCTGGAGACGCTTTTGCCCGCGTCCGGGAATGCCGGCATCTACATTGAGCCACGGGCCAGTGATGGGCGTGGTCCCCACCCCGATTACCAAGCCATTTGGACCAAAGCTACGTCGCATGAAGCCGAAATTCAGTGTCAGGTCCACCTTGCCGCACTTGGTCTCATCCGAGCCGGTGATAGGTATGGCATCAGGGTCCGCAATGGCGATGCTGAAGACCTTCACAAAGCATTGAAACCCAATGTACCATTCGTAGGAGGGCAAAAGCAGGTGTTCGAAGCTGGCCCATTCCCCTTCGGTGTTCAGAGGGAAGCGATCCAAGCCTGGATTTCGGAGTGGAGGTGGCAAGCCCGACCGCTGCACACGGTCTCAGGGGGCGCTGACAAGCAAGGCACGTACTGGCGGATCCAAGCCTCCGCGCCACCGCCTGCAAGCAGTGTCCAGCTGCAACATGGCATTGTGCTTGTCCATCAGGTTGCTGATCGTCAGACACAGATCCCGCTTCCAGGACCCGTAGTCGCAAGCCAGCGTACCCTGAAGAGCATCCAAGCAGGGGAAGACCCGTTGGTGCTTAACGACCCCTGGCAGAAAGCAAGAACCAACAACCCAGGTCCGGCTGCCGCTGCCAGCAGCACAACGGCTCCCAGCGTGCTTGCCCACATAGATCAACAAGTTGCCAGCATTGTGCAATCGCACCTGCAGCAAGCCGATGTCGACATGGAATCCCATGGCTTTCAGGATCAAATCGATCAGACCAATACGAAGATCGACTACCTGGAGCGTAAGCTAATTGACTTACATCAGCAGCAGCAACGCACCACCGAAGCCAGGTTCCAGAGTGTGGAACAGCAAGTGCAGTCGGTTGAGACTGCCGTGCAATCCCAGCAATCCTCGATGCAGTTGATGTTTGACACGCAAATGGCCAAGATCGAGTCCCTGCTCCTCCAGAGTGGACGTAGGGCCCGGTCGAGGTCACGCAAAGAGTGACTAGCTCGAGCACGAGCTTTAATGCAGTGCACCCGCACGCATGTCGCGTGCTTGCTAAGTGTGATGTGGTGGGCCATCATCGGCTCTTGCCTCATGTCATGCCGCATTGGGGAAGCCAAAGTCCCAGGGCCTTCGGGGACAGAATGCCTTTGGACGCTTGGTGTTGCAAACCCCACAGGTTTGCAGGGGAAAGAAACGCAGCTAGGTCAGCTCCCTGCTGGACTCTGGCTTGTTTCTGAGACTCATCTTACCGCCTTTGGCCTTGCTAAGTTTCGTCAGGGACTGGCGTGTGCCAAGAGCCCTTTTAAGTATGTAGTGCCTGGTGCCAGTCTGCAGCCCCGTGCACATTCTGCCACTGTCGGCACCTATTCAGGTGTCTGTGCCATTTCCACCAACCCCACTCGTCGTTTGCCGGCTACTTGGGAGCCTAACGTTTGGGAAACGGGCCGTGTCCTCACGTGTGCCAATTGCTGGGTACAGGGTGGGATCTGCTATGGTTTCCCTGCCCCAGGCCTTGACTCCCGTGCCAAGACAGATACTCTGCTCTCGCAGCTTGAGGACAACATCGTTCACGGCACCCGGGGTCCAAGGTTTCTTGGTGGTGACTTCAACACAGAAGTCCATCAGAACGTTCGGTTCCAACACTGGAAAGAACTTGGGTGGCAGGAAATTCAAGACGTTGCCCATTCTAGATGGGGGGTTCCCCCCTCCAATACTTGCAAAGGAGCCACCAGAGTTGATCAGCTGTGGATCTCCCCTGAGTTGGTTGCGTGTCTTGAAGCAGTGGTCGTCAACGACCTTGTGTTTTCGGACCATGCCATCCTTAGTGCCTCCTTTCGCCTTGGAACGCCAGAGCTTCAGTACATTTGGCGGATGCCTCAGCAGTTGCCGTGGCAACTCATCCCTGAGTCGGCCACCTATCATCTCCCAGTGTCGCAGAATTGCCACCTCAGCGACCCCACCGAGCAGTATCGGCACCTATGGCATCAGGTTGAAGCCCAAGTTCAGGGTGCCTATTGGCAACAGCAGCAGTCCGCCATTCCCAGCGCGCAATTAGGACGGGCCCACACCCTTGAGCCCAAGCAGCTCCCGGTGCGAGCAGTTCCGCTCAAGCCATCACGCCACGGTGAGATTCAACCTGCCTTTGTGGGCGTCCACAGAACACATGGGGCATGGCTCACACAACTCCGTAGGCTGCAATCTCTCCGTAGGATATTAAAAATTGTTACCTGCCGGGAACATCACCTTGAGCGGAAAATTGGCACATGGACCGCGATCAAGCGGGCTGCGGGGTTCTACCCGGATTTTGCCACCTGGTGGCAGTCTCGGACGCAGCGGACCCTTTGGGACCCTGTGTATATCCCGGAAACATGCCCGGATGCCAATGTTCTTGATGCCATCACCGAAGCTCTAGACCGTGAGTACAAAGCGCTCGAGCGGTCTCTCCTGACAGCTCGCCTTGCGCGTGCCCGGAAGCGCCGAGAGGAGGAACCATCACTCATTTTCCGCGACCTTGCCAGGGAACGGGCTAAGCCTGTAGACATCCTTATCAAGCGGCGCACCGCTACTGTCACCCAGGTCAATCCGGATGACTGCTCCATTCTATGAACCTTCACATGCTTTGGATCCCACTCAGCCAGTTCGTGTCCAAGGGGCCCTGGTTGAGCCTGTGCACCATGATACTAATCAGGTGTGGCTGGAGCCCGAGCAACTTCCAGCTGTGGGAGACCAACTCACCCAAGAGACCAAAATTGGTTCCCTCCATGACATGTTCCAAGCTTTTGCAAAGGAGTGGTCCGCCAGGTGGAACAAGCATGTGGATGTTCCGCCTGATAGATGGATTGCCCTCGCTGACCTTGCTAGGGATCACATGCCTCCAGTTTGCCAGTCGCTCCCTGCCATTACTGGGGACTCCATTTATCGTGAAGCCATGCGAAAGCGGCGCAAAGCCGCTTCAGGCCCAGATGGGGTTTCCCGTCAGGATATCATGCGCCTGCCAAAAGCTGCGCTGGATCAAGCCGCGCAGCTTCTCACCCAAGCTGAAAGTAGCGGCAAGTGGCCCCAGCAGTTGGTCACCGGTCTTGTGAATTCCCTGGAAAAGCATGATTGCCCAGACTCCGTGGGGTCTTACCGGCCTATTGTGGTGTTTGGGCTCCTGTATCGCATTTGGGGTTCCATCAGAGCGCGGCAGCTCATTCAGCAGCTTGCACCGCACATCGATCCCAATGCTCACGGGAATCTGCCACATAGGTATGCGAGCCAAGTATGGTGGTCCACCATGGCCGAAATAGAAGAAGCCGCGGATCAGGCCAAGCCTTTGTGTGGTCTAGTTGCAGACATCACCAAGTGTTTCAACTGCTTGCCCAGAGACCCAGTGTTCGCAGCGGCTGCGCATTCCGGTCTTCCACCGGGAGTCATTCGTGGTTGGGCAGGGGCTCTGACTCTAATGGAGCGACGCTTCAAAATTCGAGGCAGCGTTGGCCCCTCCATTCGGTCGTGCACCGGTTTCCCAGAGGGATGTGGTCTCTCATGCCTCGCCATGATCCTCGTGAATCAACTCCTTTCGATTCACATGAAGCTCAACTCCCCCACCATACGCACGATAACGTACGTGGATAACATCCAATTTCTTGGGTCGTGTCCTGTCGCGGTTGACCAGGCCGATCAGGCCTTTCGCAGTTTTGCCACCTCCATGGACCTGAGCATTGATGACCAGAAAACATACACTTGGGCTTGCCAGCCAAGACACCGAACTGAACTTCGTAAGGGCAGATATCAGGTCCGCCTTCATGCACGCGACCTTGGAGCCCACATGCAGTACTGCCGGCAAGTTACCAATGCCACTTTGGTAGACCGGGTCCGTGCCGTCAAGCCGTTGTGGACGCAGCTGGCAGTGTCGTGTGCGCCATATCACCGGAAAGTGCTCGCGTTGGCCATTGCCGCTTGGCCCAGAGCGCTCCATGGCGCCTCGGTCGTGCACATTGGTGAGGACCACTTCACCAAACTCCGCACCGATGCCCTTCAGGGTCTGCGTTGTCGGAAACCAGGGACCAGTCCAGTGGTCCACCTCGGACTGGTTGAGCACCCAGCAGCTGACCCCGCCTTCTTTGTCATTCGCGCCACACTACGGGACTTTCGGGCCCATGCCTGTGACAAATTGTGGGTCCATGTTCACTCCCGGGAGTCTAACTGTCGGGTAGGGCCGGGTAAAGTCCTTCTCGAGCGTTTAAAATTGCTTAATTGGGTTGTGCAGCCCGATGGCCTGGTCAGGGATGCCATTGGTGTCTTTCATCTTTTGGATACCCCGTGGCAAGAACTCGAGGTGCGCATGCGGAAATCTTGGGGAGAAAAAGTTGGGCATCAAGTGCAGCACCGCAAAGGTTTCCATGGCTCAACCAGGTTGACCCTCTTGTCGCCCGGAAGTGTTTAGCCGCCCTGTCACAGGAGGACCAAGCCCTCCTACGGATTGTCCTTACCGGCACCTTTTTCACCAATGATGCCGCCTCGCACATGAACCCTAACCAGCCGCCCTTGTGTGAGTTCTGCCAGGCACCTGACAGCGTGCATCACCGGCACTGGGGTTGCCGGAGTTTGCTCCCCTTCGGGCCAGCCTTCCCGAGGACGTGTTGCGGCGGATACCACAGCTCCCGGAGTGCTGGGCCGTCCGTGGATGGCCTACTGTGCCACCTGATGAGCATTTCTGGCAGCAACTCCTCTGCGCGGCAGGCACTATGCTGATGCCCACGCACGCATGGTGTCGCCACCTGCCAGGTACTTCCCCTTTGGTCTGTTTTACGGATGGGTCGGCTTTGTTTCCGAAGTGGCCTCGGGCCAGGTTTGCTGCCTGGGCTGTGTTTATGGTTGACCAGACCAACCCTTGGTGTGGGGAGATCATTGCTGAAGGCCACCTTGCCGGCCTTGTTCAGACAGCAAGCCGGGCTGAAACGTATGCAGTGTGCGCTGCGTTGGAGATTGCAGTTGCAGCGTCAAGGCCACTCAATGTTTGGACCGATTGCCAAGTTGTGCTCAACAAAGCGCGACGCGTGCAAGCAGGCGATGTCATTTCGCCCAACTCGCCAGATAGTGACCTGTGGTATCGCATTCTGCATTGCCTGAACATTCTTGGCCCGCATGCTTTTCGGATCAATAAGGTTGCTGCTCATAATGATCAGCAGCAAGCCCTCAGTCCCCTTGAAGAGTGGGCAGTCAAGCACAACTCCACTGTGGATCTCGCCGCAGGTGATTGCAACCGTCGGCGGTCTGCTGTGTTCTTGGCCACGCAGGCTGAAGTTCTCCATAGCCTTCAAGATGCGGAGCGTCTCACCATGGAGATACACAAGTATTTTGTAGCGGTAGGTAGGCATGCCACACACCTTGCAGCTCGCCAGCATGAGCAGGAACCCGCGCCAGCTGTTGTGCAGCTCAGTCCTGTGCCTCCGCACATACCGATTTTGCAGTCTGCACGCCTGCAAAACGTTCGGGCGCGCTTTGGCGCCATTCTTGTTGATGCAGCCTACAGCTGGTGGCAAGCCGCCGTTACCAGTGGTGATTTGTGTTGGGTCACACCAGTCCAACTCCTAGTTGACTTCCAGATGGCTACTGGCATGCAAGGCCCGGTCCACTGCCCCTCAACTGGAAAGTGGTCCGAACCTACTCTCGCGCCGAATGGTACTCTCCCGCAGTACAGTGTCCTTCAGAGATCTCGATGGTTCAGACGCATGCTTGTTGCCGTGTGGAAATCTTTGGGTGTTGTATATCACACCGGGCACGTCAGACCACGGAGCCTGGTCGTATGCCCGTGGTCTCATGGCTGCAGTGTACTGGCCGGAAGTTCGCTTTCAGACGGTGGACAACTGGATGCGGGCCAATTTGCCCGGAGCTGCAGTGCGCAGGGGGTCTCGTGGGATGCGCAGCCTTCCCCCGGCAGCACTGGTGCCGCACATGTCGGTTCCGGTTCAGCGGGTCGGTCCGCTGGAACGGCTCTGGCAGTAGGGTGTTTCACTTGTACCGCATAGCCGCGCTCGCACAGTTGAGCTCCGTTAGAGCGGATGAATCGAGAAATGGAGAAATGGTGGTTTCCTGTTTGTTTGGTGCAATGGCGTTGAAGAAGCTCGAGAGGGGTTTGTGGCTACCAGGCATGGACACTTGGAGGTTTCAAGATCGCGCAGCTATCCCCTTCAACGCTTGTTGAGGTGTCTGTGAATACGGCATCGATGATGTGTCTGGTGCGATGCAGAGCTGTTGGAGGCCCCGGTAGACCTGGGTTTGCGCCCGCTGTGACGGGGGGGCTCTCACCAGTCGTAAAGCGGGAAGCTGGGACTCAGCTGGTGGGTGGGCCTGCAGGGGTGGCAAACCTTGCAGTGCCCTACTTCGGCCTTCATGAGTGTACCAAGGCATTGTCCTTGAGAAGCGAGCTTGACAGAACAGCGAATGCAAACGGTATGAAAAGGAGTGCGCGGCTTTTATCATCGTGTGACTCGGGCTAGGAGTGATTGGTTGCTTGACTGACTGGCTGACTGATTGATTGGTTGATTGATTCATTGATGGATTGGTTAGTTGACTGCTTGATTGATTGTTTGATTGATTGGTTGCTTGGTCTTCCTTGCTTGGTTGAATGCTCGGTTGATTGATTGATTGCTTGGTTGCTTGGTTGGTTGATTGATTGTTTGGTTGGTTGATTGATGGATTCATGAATTCATGGATTGGTTGATTGCTTGGTTGCTTGCGTGCTTGCTTCATTGGTTGCTTCGCTGCTTGATCGATTGATTGATTAGTTGCTTGATTGATTGTTTGGTTGATTGATTTGTTGATTGGTTGCTTCGTTGCTTGGTCGAATGCTCGATTGATTGATTGATTGATTGATTGATTGGTTGATTGATTGATTGATTGATTGGTGGCTTGGTGGCTTGGTTGGTTGGTTGGTTGGTTGGTTGGTTGGTTGGTTGATTGTTTGGTTGGTTTATTGATTGATTGATTGTTTGATTGATTGATTGATTGATTGATTGACTGATTGATTGATTGATTGATTGGTTGACTGATTGATTGATTGATTGATTGATTGATTGATTGGTTGGTTGGTTGATTGATTGATTGGTTGATTGGTTGGTTGGTTGGTTGGATGTTTGGTTGGTTGCTTGGTTGCTTGATTGGCTGCTTGCTTGGTTGCTTGCTTGGCTGCTTGCTTGGTTGCTTGCTTGGTTGCTTGGTTGCTTTGTCGCTATGTTGATTGATTGGTTAGTTGATGCGCTCGATCGTGTGACTGCGGTGGTTGATGAGTTGGCTGCATTGGCGGGCTGCAGGGTTGGTGGACTGACGAAGCTGACTGTATCTGACCTCATGTGATCTGATATCGGTTTGGGCTTGTTGGATTCTTGTCGCATTAGTTGGCTGATTGATTGGGTGTCATTGGTTGACGTGATGTTTTTGTTCCGTCTCAGTGGTTTGACTTTCGTTGTTGGCAACGCCGAACCTTCGATGATTGATTTTTGGTTTTGCTCCCAGCAGTCTCAACCTTGAGAAGGTTCCTGCAGCCTTTCGGCAAGCCAGTTTATTCCACGCATGTTGTGGATCCAAGACGTGTCGGACCGATGTTAAATACACGCCCTTCATGTTCTGGACGCTCTTAGCCATGCTATCCGGAGGGTGGGCTGAGATAGCACCCCGGTTGTCCAGTTTGACACTGCTGAACCCAGGCCAGAGCAGACGCCACAGCCTGTCCAGCCCTTCATCTACAAGGACCTGTTTTAACTGTTTCAGATGGAAGGCTTGCA